>VNJN01002110.1:203422-741167 GCA_008042485.1 Drosophila mayri | reverse complement strand
TGTGAAAAGTGGCTGTCTGAGTTCTTCGCAAATAGGGAGGGGGGCTTCTACGAGGGAGGTATTATGAAGTTGCCGTCTAGATGGAAACAGATTAACGAACAAAACGGCGCATATTTGACCTAAATCCGATCACTGTAACCTTTTTTATAAAGCATTGAATAAAGAGCAAAAAAGCGGAAGGGAGATATTTGACAACCTAATATTACTTGTATTTATTTGAGTTATATCTCGTATCACGATGCTGATTATTAAATAATCCCCGAGGTCCTAGAGCAAAATTACTTTTAGCACTATGCGAAGAGGTGCCACTAAACAAATTTTAGTTCGTAACCTAACCTTAACCCTTAACCCTAAAGCCTAAAGAAGAAAACGCTGCCTTAGTTGAAATTGTTGTTAGTGCAATGCCTTAATTATTTAAAACTAAATTTTAAAAATTTACCTTTTAATGAGAAATCGAAGAACTGTTTTTGGAATACAAATACATTCGGAACGAAATGAAACAAATTAGGCTTAAGTTATTTATGCAAATTATTTATTGTATTTCGTATGTTATATGCTGATGCTTATTAAAGAAAACAGATTAAATAATTATAATTTGATTGGAGGTTTAGATTTAATTTAATCGTTTGCATATTAAAGGTAATGTATACATTTCTAACATTTTCAGTATATAAAACAGAGATTTTAGCTTAAAAAAGTTCAAATTTTAAAGTGAAATTGGTAATACACTCTAACTGCCCAAAAGTTAGCTTCCTTTCGTACATTCTTTTAGCTTTCCTGACCACTTCCTGCTTCCCTGCCACTCCAGACAATCCCAATTGGGTTCCGCCCAATCAAAATGCGGTCAATTCTTGCTGAAATTCCGAAAGAGAAGTTTCACCTGCTCGCCCGTGCAGTTGATTCTAATTCCGTGGCCCAATTCTGGAGCTGGAGTGTGCTCCGTAATACCAAATAGGGACGACGTGCGCCCAAAATAGACGCGTCTCCGGGACCCATTTATTTCTCCTTTTGTGTTTTTATTTTTTGGGTGTCGCGTCGAGCAATTTGCGCATGCGCAGATCGTGGCGGGAATATTTAAAATGTTTTCTGCAAACAAAAAAATCACTGACGACATTGTTTGTAATAACCAATTAAATTTGTGTTTGACAAACGTCTGACAAGCTGAGCTCTGAATTTATGGCTAATAAATTTGAGAGCCAATTCGAAAATGTTTTATTTAATGTCCAAAAAAGTGATGTCTTTATTTAAGGGAAAATTTATTATATATTTAAATCTACACATTTTTAAAATGTAACTCACAAGAAATTTAAATAGTTTTTTATATACATAATTGATTTAAATTATCTGAAATACAGATATTTGGAAAGCAATGAAACGAACAATTATAAGAAGTCTGTACAAAATAAATTTATACAAAATTAAATATGTATGATACATATATTTTTTATATCTTTATTTAAATACTTATTTAGCAACAATCAAAAACCCAAAAGCGGGGAGACAAAAAGAAAGTCAAATTAAATTTCCTCCTCAAATTAACCTCTCATCAGCTTCACACGCATTCTGACACGTTTGCCAGCGCCACAATCACATTTTGATATTGACCTTGTTTAAATTAATTGAAAGAAAACCTCTCTTCGGGGCCATTAAAATGCACCGTGGGGCAGCGCGAAGAAAAGCGAATTGACATGCCGGGTGCGGGAGTGGGCGGAGGTTCGTGCAAAGAAATGCTTATCATTAGCAAAATTAAAATCAATGAAATTGGCCATAAAAATTCAATTGACTTGGCCCAATGCGTGGGAGCCCGTAGGTCCAAGTTCCAGTCCCGCCACGGATCATATCGTATCGGATCGGTTTGGATTGGAACTGGAACCGAAGGTGTCTGTAGACGTGTGCCACATAATTGATTGTTGGGAGAAACAGAAATAGTTTAGTTTTCAGCACTTTCTAAACTACGCCTGTGAACTGAAAGAAAAACGGTGTAATTTACAAGATTTAAATGGAAGTATTTAGTTTGTAAATCGGATTTTTAATATAATATACTGTGAAGTCCACCTGAATATGTTTATATGCAAATGTTGGTAGACAAATGTTCAGCAACAAATCTAAGAGAAAATGTTGCCCAGGTTAAGCATATCGATCTACATTGTTGTTAAATAACTACCATATTTATTATACAATTTCCTTTAAATTTTAATTGTTTGAATAATACTATATCTCTTGATTTTATGATGCTATTTTAAGATCAGTCTATCGTAGTTTCACCAATTTATTTCAGTGCACTTTGGACTTTGCTTTATGTTTGCAGTGGGCGGCGCTGGATCGATCTGGTTTTCTGGGTGGGTGAGGCTCCTGGCCATATATCATGCAGATACAATCTGTTCTCGATGTGTTGCCAAAAAAATACAGTAAATAATAAAACAAAAATCGACGACTAAATCAATTGAAATTCTTGCAACGCGAATTTTTCGCTCAATGAGGATGAAGAAGAGCCACCTCCAGCTGGAATAACGGTGAGCAACGTGCGGTGTTTGCGAAAAATCATAAATAGTATCTTATATCAATGGATGTATGGATTTTTGGCGAAAGGAAGTGTCTGCCTCACGCCCACACAACACTGACATTTGGCATGGGTCAATTTTTGATCGCTTGTTATAGATTTGTTTCGATTTTGAGCGAATTTCTAAGCTTGTTCCGAGGGCTGCTCCACTAAGTGACAGTCGGCGACGTGCCGCTGTCAAATTGAACTGTCAACTCGGACATTTGATTGCCGGATTGCGCTTAACGCAATCTTAATTTATTTATTTTATTTTATTTTAATGGCCGCTAGAAAGTATCACGTATACGCACCGTGCACGCGACTTTGATCGGTGGCGGAAAATTTTAATTCCAATTCCAACGCCCACACGTGTGTCCAGTGTCTTGTTTTTTGTGACTTCTGAAATTGAAAAGCGCTCATGATTTTCCATTGCAGTAAGATTTGCATTTTAGAAAGTTACATGTGTTTTTTCGCTGCATTATAATCAAGGCAGAAAACCCAAAAAAAAAGAAAGGGTTCTCTGAAGGCAGAAACATTTCTGTAAAAAAAAGAATACCCTGCGCCCTGTCTATTTATAAATTAATTTTTCATAATTCCAGTCATGATTTTGCTTTTTGCCAGAAAGTAGAACCCCAACACGTTGCCTTTGCGACAACTGGCTTATCTTTGCACGATTTCCGTCTGTCTGGCTGTCTTTTCCAGCAAACATTTTACGCAAAATGCATTGCGAATTGCTTACTTTGTTGCTAAGTGCGAAAAAGTGCCTGAAGGCATGTTAATGATTTATGCTAAACAAAGTACTGATGGGGGAGTCATAAAGGGTGTATATTCAACGAGTTTATTTTATTTATTTGCTTGAAAAATAGGTTTATTAATATAAGAACTTTTGGAGTGAGAAGTTATACAGTTTTGAGGCGTGAATATAGAATAAATAATTTTATAAAATAACTTTAAAACCAGCCAAGATATTTATTTACAATACAAAAATATTCTTCATCTGATTTCTTGGAATATTTTACTCTTAAAAAATAAAGAGTACTATAAATTGATAACAAATATTATTATATTATAATTTTATTTATTTAATTATCCCAAAAAAATCGCTGTGCTTTACTAAGTGATTCCCCTATATTATATTTATACAAATTAATTAAGTTATCTCATTCCACAAAAAACCCCAACGATACATAAGAGCCAAGTTCCAAAGAATCTTCAGTTAGTAATGTGACAAAGTTTTATTACCGAGAAATTGTTTATCCATTAGTATCAGGCGACGACAATGGCAGATGGGTGACGACGAGGACCCGGCCGCCACAGAGAAGATTACACTCGAAAGATTGCCCCGCCAACGACGTGAGATTGCAGTTTTATGGCCTGGCAGAAAGATCACTTCTGAAGAGACAGAACCAAAACCATCTCCAAACTCCCGCGATGGACAAACCCGAATTCGATGGGGTTCATTGGCTCGGCCCTGGGCGCTCCGCAGAGAAGGATTATGCAACGAAACGAAATATCATCCTCCAGTGACTTTCACACAGCCAAAAAATACAACAAATAAAATAATAATAACGAATCTGAAACTCCCAAAACAAGCAGAGCCTATTAAGGCGCATTAGCAATTTAGAATGGAGTGCTACCTACCAGTCCACGTATTACACTATTACGCGACAATTATGAATTTCTAATTATGTGTTTATTTCAACCCTTTCCTCCCCCTCGGGCTGGTTCTATCAAAATCACGTACGCCACGAAAAAGCGAAAGCTGCACAGAGGCCATTGCCATCGGAAAGAGTCGTAAAGAAATATTTAATAATAGTTATGGTATATTTCCAATTAATTATGTATTAAAACAATGACGCTAGTTGCTGGCTAAAGGCTGAAAACCTTGAGGCGGCTCCTCAAAGCGGACTTTTTGATCTTGTAAGGGCACTACGAGTTCTTGGCATATTAATGAACGCTGTCTGGAGGTCTCTGTTGGTAAGAGGAGGCCGTAGAAAAAGTTTCCACGTGATTTCATCTGTATCATTGGTTCCCTTCAGGATTAGGGGATCAGGAGTTCCCCAGGCTCTGGAATGATTTGCCCAGAGCTCGATGGATGTTCGTCCTAAGCTCGGCCTTAACAAAACATTAATTAGCTGCTGGAGGACGCTAACTAACTATACAATCATAAAGCTTAATAGGTGGCCAAAGTACTCCGAGAAGGTTTGTGGTTCAGAGGTTAATCCAATCGAGGCCACCAGATTGGCGCTCTGCAAAATCTTATTGGCTTTATCGCTTTCCTCCTCCTCATCCTCATCGTCCTCTTTCTGGTGCTCCTTTGCTGCCTCTGATATTTTCGCCACGCTTTTCAGAGCGATTTCCCACCAGATTCTGCCAAAAGGCTGGCTCGCACAGGTTCCACTGGCAATGAGTTCCACAAGCAAGCCCAAAAAAGCGGCACACTTTAAGCGCATGCGCGCCCAACTCAACACACAAGCACACCATCAGACGAACACACCTGCGTGTGCGTATACGTAATGTCACGTCTGCGTGGAAGTCTCCTCTTCGCCATGTAATGGTGAAGGCAATGGCAATGACAGTGGCTTGTAGGTGTAATTGAGCTGTTGCTGTGCCACCTTTCTTTGCCCCAAGTACTCATATGTGTGTGTGCGTGTGGGCACGCACCTGGAGGGCCTTTGGTGTGCGTGAGTGAGTCTTTCTTTCGGTTTCTCTGGCTTTTTGCATTCTTAATAAATCAGCGCGAAGAATATATAAATTGGGCGGCGCGCTGTTCGGACGGTCGCAGTTAGTATTTCCCAGCCATCGGTGCCTCACAGGTGTGAAAGCCGCAGTGCGAGTGCAAGCCTTGGTTTTAAGACCTGGATATCGAAGCCGAATTGGATTAAACACCTCACATACACACCACAACTCCTTTAAAATAGCCAAAAAGCTAGGAAAAATAGGCACCCGAAACGGATTATTGAATGTGCTTAAGACAAGTGTGATATTATATGTACATATATAGTGACCTTAACTGAACAATCTGTGTCGAAAAATGTGGAAAACCGTGTGTGTGCTGATTCTTCTGTCGGCCGTCTGCAGCGCAGGACCGCTGAATTCCCACCAGGTGAGTTTCAGAACGACAATGGTTAATTGGTTAATGAGTTTACCTGTAGCTATAGTAAACCAGGGATATAATGTGAAAATATTCTAGTTATAGGATTATCCAGATATCAATTTATCCTATAATCATCAAGCATTTGTTTTACGAGGTTTACTTTGGATACGGTGAAGATTTATAAAAGATTAAAGCTGTAATCGGGATAAGCCTGGAGTATCCTTATTTTGGAATATCCAGTAAGCGGCCATCAGGAAATGAATTTATTAATTTATATATCTGTGGAAATTTTTATTTTTAATAAATTATTATCATTATTATCGAGGTATATCAAACTTCCAATCCTATAACCGGGTAAATCGATAATCACAGACAACCGGGATTATCCAGCAGACAGCCTGACCACCAAAGTGACCACTTCCGTTCGCCTTAACGGAAATAGTTACTGGGAGAAGAACTGTTAACGCAAATGTTTGCCGGCCCGCCGAGCCATACAACAAAGTTTTAATGGGACACAACCTGAACCTTGAGGGGGGACTCGGTGCATTTGCATACTCCCCGTCGAAAATCGTACATCTCTCCCTCAGTCCCGGCCTATTTGGTATGCCAGGCGTTTAGCCTTCTTTAACGGCCAAGCTCCAAGAGCCAAGAAGAACGCAGAGACTTCTTGGTCTAAGGTATTTATAGACACTTGCAGGTGGCTTAATGACAGGTAGAAGCCGGCAAGAATTCGCCATGTGGAATGTACCAGGAATAGCTAATTCCCCTTAATACGACAGCCACTTAAAATTTTGCAATGAAAACAGCATTACTCATCATCCATTGGCCCTTATTGGGGATATCAGGGGGAAAGGCTTTCGTTCGTGGCTCATTGAAATGCAGCGCCCAAAATAAATTAAAAAAAAAAAAAACAAATCAATATGGCTAAAATATTATGTGATAATATTTGAGCGTTCCATTCGAAAGTGACTTCAATTGCACTGCGCGGCCCTTAAAAGGGCAGCCAGCCGCGGCAACAGGTGCGAAGTGCACAATAAGGCAGGGGTTATTTCTTCGATTCCAGTCGATTCGATTCGCTTCAATTTTCACTTGCCGCCAACCGAATAGACCAAAACTAGAACACAAGTGAAATTTTTTCGGACGAACGCAGGGTCACGTGCTGGATTTCTTGGATTATCCACGCCAATCACGTATCTCGTTAGCTGAATGATGGTCGCAGCTGGCTAATCATATGCAGAAATTAAGTTTAGTTTTTAGTATTACGACAAGCTAAAGTGCACTTGTTTTAGTTAATACTTAAAACAGACAATTTAAAAAGATTTATAATGAATTTGTTAAGTATTAAGGAATCTACCCGATGCAAAAGGTACATAAATGATTAATTGTGAGCTTCAAAAACACGTTAAAGATTCTTTAGAAGGTTTGTTTCTCATTAAATAATAAGAGTATTTATTAAAAAATAAGTATTTATTATTTAATTATTTATTAGGAAATACATTGCATTTCTTTATTATATATGAGTTATATGGACTTTTAAAATACGCTTTAAAATTAATTAAACATTTTTTCTGAAAGTATCTTTCAAGATGTGATATTTTTGTATTATCTACCATATTTTGGGAATTTGTAAATAGATAATTTTTATCTTTTAAAATTTTAATAGGTATTTAAAGCTTTAAATATAAAATTTTTCTACGTAATTTAAAAATATAATTCCACTTTAATTAACTTATAATAACTTCCAACATCTCTGCTCCTTTCAGAAGAGAAAAAACCAGATGGTTCGTGAGGAACCGTTGCCGGCGGAGGTGGAAATGCCAGAGCAGACTGAAACGGAGGTTGAGGCTGCTCCAGCTCAGGAGGCAGCTCCCCTGGGCACCCTAACTCTGCCCAGCAATGCCACCTCCATTCGGGCGGATATCACGGATAACTTCTCGTGCTCAAATAAGACATACGGCTACTACGCTGATGTGGAAAACGATTGCCAGATCTTCCATGTTTGCCTGCCGGTGACCTATGCCGATGGCCGTGAGAACACCTTCCGTTGGAGCTTCATCTGCCCCGAGGACACTATATTCAGTCAGGTAAATGTCCTAGAAAGTCGCCATTTAATTTCATTTAATTTCATTTGATTTGAATGATTCAATTCCCAGGAATCTTTCACCTGCATGCGTCGCGAGGACATGACCATCGAGTGCGAGGACAGTGCCAGGTACTACGAGCTGAACGGCAACTTTGGTGGTGCTGCAGAGGAAGAGAGCAAGCCCACGCCCGAGGAGAGTGAGCAGCCGGAAAAGGAGGAAATGGATGCCAAACCCATTGAGTCGGAGCCAGAAGTCCCGGCGGAGCCTGTTGTTGTGGAACCACCGAAGCCTGCAAAGCCTGTCAAGATCCAAAAGCCCAAGCCCAATCGCCGGAAGCCTCAGCAGCCCCAGAGAAAGGTACCAGGTCCGGTGACCGCGGCTCCCGAAGTGGAAGCTGTTCCCGAACCCGTTGCTACCCTGGAAGTGGAGGCCAAGCCACCGAAGCCACAGCGATTCACCAACAGGCCGAATAAGGACAAACTTCACGCCTTCAGGCCCGCCATCGCAGCTCCTTTGCCAATAAGAAATGAGCTCTTCAATGGCATTCGCAAGCGACCGGCAATCTTCAACAAGCCAGCAAGCACAAGCACAGCCAAGCCCGCGGAGGAAGTGGAGGTGGTGGTAGATAGCGAACCAGCTGTCACCGAGGCTGTGGTTCAACTGACTGAGCCCCAGCCCACTCTGAAGCTGCAGACCATGTTTGCGGAGCCAGCAGTTATTCCCGTCGAAGTCCAGGAGCCCGAAGTACAGGCTTCTGAGCCAGCCGTTGCCTTTGTTCAGCCAGAGGCGGTTCCTGAAGAGGTGGCACCCACAAAAATTGAGATTGATACCAGGATCGAGGAGGTGAAGCCCATTGAAGCCATTGAGGAGATTCCCGCAGTCATAGTGGAAAGTTTGGATGAAAAGCAGCCCGAGGAGAGCGAGAAAGAAACAGCTAATGAGGAAAATATTCAAACAGAAGAGGAACTTAAGCCAGAAGAAGAGCCCAAAGCAGAAGATGTCAAGCCTGAGGAAGAGATCAAACCAGCAGACCAGAGCCAAGTAGTAGAAGAGATCATGCCAGCCGAGGTGTCAAAGCCAGCAGAGGAGCACAAGCCTGCAGAGGAGATAAAAACCGAAGAAGAACCCAAACCAGAGGAGAATGTCAGGCCCGAAGAGGAGCCTGAGGTACCCGCCCAGGTTGAGGAAATTCATGAAGCCATGCCCGAGGAAATCAAAGCGGATCCTGCCATCATCGAAACCAGCAACTCCAATGAAGAAGCTCCCGTCAGCATTGAAGCTTTGGAGGCAGCCAAGCCAGCCGATGCCCCGGAAAGCATGCCTGCCACGCCCGAAATGGAGCAACACAGTCCGCTAGTGGAGGAAATCCTTGATAGCAGCAGCAACAGCGCCGAAAAAGCAGAAGGCGGAGAGGCGCAGGAGTCACTGGGTGGCTTCAAGCCCGTCGATCCTGTGATGGCTGCCGAGGCGGAGCAATTGATCACCGATTTCCTTAATACCCTGAAAAAGAACGAAGAGAAACCCGAGACTGACATGACAGACACCATTCTGCCTGTTAATAATGCGGATGTGTCCATTGAGGAGGCCAAGCTGCCAGAGCCCGAGATCGTGGACAAGAATGCCTCCGTCGAGGAGCAAATTCTGGAGGAATCGGAGCCCATTAAATCCCAGAAGCACCAGCTGATGAAGGATTCGCCAATTATCAACATCATGCAGCTAAACCATTTGCCCATGGACTATCAGATCCCAGTTCAGATAATTCCAGTGGAGGCTCAGCCTGTTCCCGAGATCTCTGCGCCTGAGGCACCAGAGGAAATCAAGGCGGAAACACCAGAAGAAGTCAAAGAGGAAACGCCTGTTGAGGAGATTCCAGAAGCTGTCAAAGAAATCACTCCAGAGGATGTCAAAGAAACTATTTCCGAGACTGAGAAGGAAATAACTCCTGAGACTGAAGCCAAGCCCGAGGAGACGCCCAGCCATGACGATGCCCAGGAGGAGACCCTAGTCACTGCCTCCTACATGCCCTCCATTAGCATCGATGACATTGTGGAGCTGGTAAAAGAGCGCCTCGACCAGACCCCCAAGAAGGATCAGATGGCTCCCATGGAGCTGATACTCACGCCAGGTGCGGCGGCACCCATGACCCTCGTACAGAGCACGCCTGTCCAGGAAGCCGAGGAGCAGCCAGAGCCGATGCCCGAGCAGGAGGAGCTCATCCTGCCCATCTACAAGCGCGTCTCATCCGCCGAACCAGCCATGTCCAAGGAGCAGACGCTGCCCGTGACCGGAAGCAAGGTGGAAGCGGTACCGGAAACCCAGCCGGAGGTCAGAGAGCCCAAGATGGACGCCCGCAAGCGGCGCTTCCTTTTCCGCGCCGATGCCAGCTAAGCTCCCCGAGAGAGAAACAGAGATAGATGGACAGATAGCAGTCCCTGGAGAGGACCAGCCTCCTGCTCCCACTTAGCCCGAACCGGAACCCCGTTCACACCTCCTAGTTCCCAAAAACGCTATCCCACTCATTTGCACCTAGGCAAGTTCTACATTAATTATTTTTGATTTCCTAGTTTTATGGCCACGTTTCCCAAAGGAAAAAAACGAGCACGAGAGTTGAAATTTAAGTTTTAGAATTGTTGTTCCCACAAGAGTTGAAGAAAATTGCGACAAAAAATATGCAAAAAGAGAAAAAAATTAAAATAAAAATCTTAAAAATATAAAACTTAAACTGCTTAGTTTGCTTTGTGTGGTTAACAAATAATTTGAAATGATTTTGGCCAGCTAATCAACTCTATCGTGCAGAGGTTTGAGTGTCTTGTGTCTTGCCAAATCGCATTCAACCTCTGAACGGTAGAGATGGTTAGCTTAAAAACAACATAAATATTTATGTTTAAATATAATATTTTATTTAGCTTAATCGAAGGATTAATGAATATTCTTTTTTATGCAAGAATAGAAGAAAAACCCTTTCATTTTTCACAGCATAATTCTTTTTTTTGTTCAACTTATTTCCTGCTATAGACAAAAGACTTAAGACACAAACTTGTTGTAGTCTTTTTAAAGTACGCCTAAATACGCATAAAAATATTCTATAAATTGTTTGCGAAGTAGCACACTTTTAAGTAATTATTTTAAATAATTACAAAGATTACTTTATAAATTAAAATCTTGGTATTTCGAATTATTTTTTCCTAATTCAAAACAAAAAAATCTGATAATTAATGAGATAAAAAAAAGGAAGACCAAATTATGAAAATATTTCATATAAAAAAAGGCCAAATTTAAGTACAATATTCGTAATTTATTATAGAAAATCGTTTACAAATCGCATTAACACTTAAGCTTTGGGTAATTAGCTGTATGAGGCAACTACCAGGTGAGAGAACTACAAAATATACAAATACAGTGGACACTGGACGATAAGTAACTATGACATCACATTGACATTGAATGAAAACCCACGTTGTCTACGCCTCCGTCTCCTGGTCCAGTTCGCCGGCCTGGATCTCCTCCGGTGTCCGCAAATCGATGGCGAACTTTTGGCGCGTCGGTGTTATGGTGTCCCCGGTGACCTGGTCATCCTCCTCTCCGGCCAGCTCTTTCACCCTTCGGCTGTAATCTTGAAAAGCGGCGGCCAGGGCAAAGGTCAGCTTACGAGCCATTGCCCGGCTGTCGCAGACGAAGGCGTGCACCTCGAACGGATGCGGGCTGGCCTCGTCCTTGACCACGATCATGGCAAAGACCCTGGTGTAGACCAGATCCTGGACTCCATACGAAATTGTGTCGATGGGGTAGCTCCAATGGTTGATGCTGGCTTTGGGGGCTATGATCTCCAACTGAACGCCGCTGGTGGATACCTTTAGGTCGCAGTTCGGTAAGACCTTGTTGGGCGGCAGGTTCTTGGCCACGCCTACCATAATATCCACGGGTCGGCGGGTGTACTTGATGCCCCACAATCCGCGAGCCACCTCGGAACCAATATATTTCACCTAAAATGAGGAAATAATTTTTTTCTATAAGTTAAAAATTGAGAAATGGTAGTTATACTACCCAAACTTTGTTTGGAAACTCTTGGGACTTTCTACTATTTGTTAAATTTCAAATATTATCTTTAAAATGTTATTCAGTTGGGAAACTTGAAACTCTCAACAAAAAAAAACGACTTTTTCTCTCATTCTGCGTGTGAGAGATGTTTTTGTGGGGGTGCCTCTGGGACAGCTCATTGGTGGCATTCGCTTCCGCTGCGCATGCGTTGCCGTTAGAGTCGCTTCATTTGCATCCGACCTGGCCGCGGTTCTCGACCGGATGTCCACAGTCGGGCCAAAAAGTTG
The DNA here is from genome assembly GCA_008042485.1 of Drosophila mayri. Classification (NCBI taxonomy): domain Eukaryota; kingdom Metazoa; phylum Arthropoda; class Insecta; order Diptera; family Drosophilidae; genus Drosophila; species Drosophila mayri. Next base: position 729,122 of record VNJN01002110.1, on the reverse strand, counting down.
GAGCCACCGCAGCTTTGTATGTGTGTGCTCTCTGGGGTTCAGCAGGGCGTGACGCATGCGTGTCTGCCTCTGTTTTTTTTTTTCATTTTTGGCCATTTTCGGTCTCGAGTGCGGGTGGTATTTCCATATGTATGTACATATGTTTGAGTTGAATTTCAACACTCGAAAAAAATATGGCATAGATTTCTAATAAGAAAATGTCAGAAATTGATTTTTTAACTAATTAAAGTTGCTACAATAAAAAGCTAGCTATTAAATATTCATGTAAATAAATTAAATTTTGAATAAATTTTACCAAATTATTTTTCCCAGTTTATAGCTCGCCATGCAAGAGGTGTTTACGCGGATCGGTGGCCAAACTTGTGCCAGTCATTTCACAGTTTTTAAATACAAATTCCGCAATGCAGACTCACCTTGAACGTAATGGGCAAGTCCTCCACATTGACCTGGCTGTCCAGATCGGTGGTGCTGCTGCTATTGGAGGCCATTTTCTATATATGTATATATCAATCTCTTTATCCGAAGCTCGTGGGACACTTGTGTCAGGTCAGATTGCGGCCGTTAATCGCATTTACCGCAGAACCAACTGAAAAAGGTTAAAAAAAAAGATCGTAAGTAAGTGGAGTGAGCTCCCATTAGGTGTACCTTCTGGTGGCTATGTAGTTCACATTACCATATCTTCACCGTAATCGCTAGACTTTACATGCTTTACTTTGTGCGCTTCTTAAACCTATATATGCGGATATATACGAGGAGAACACTATATATCGGTCGAGACTAATTGCTCTGTTTGGCTTTGTTGCCGGCTGCCGATTGCTACTGAACTGAACTCGGGTAGCGAGCAGCGGCAAAAGGTGTCGCAAGTTGTGCCCCAGGTAAGCTCCACTCCCTCTCGCTCTCAGGCCCTCTGGCTTTTCCTCTCTCTCCCACCGTTGCACAGGTAGGTAACAGCAAATAAAGAGCACAGGCCAAACAAATGGGCTAAACAAAAGCAACGCTCAGATAGCTTATTTCTCTCACGCGGTGTCGCAGCCTAAGCACAACCAACTGATATTAGAAGCAACAAATATGCACAGAAAGAAAAGTAAACAAAAGTCTATTACTTTTAAAAAGATTATATTTAAAATACCAAGAGAACAAGGTCCATTATCTATTAAATATTAGTTCAACAGCAGTTTAAAAATAATATTAAATATAGAAGGATCAGAAAACTGTTAAGTTCCCAGTTTTTTTTTGTATGTTTCCATGTATTAAAGCTATTATTTATTTTTTAACAAATTAAAATAATACATTGAAAAACTGACAGTTTTAGATAACTTTAACTGAATTTAGAAAAATCATAATTTCTTAATAATTTTTTAAAGGTTTTTTTCTACTTTTCAGATGGTAAACCTCAGCCTGCAAACCTACGAAAGTATACCAAAATTTTATATATTTTCATAGCTAACTTAATTTATTTAATCATATCTCTCAGTGTATCTGCAGTGGCAATTTCTTGCCATAAATGGTCAAGCCTTTTAAATCTAATCAAATAATAATTATGAGTTAAAAACCAGCTACTGATAACCCAGTGCTCGAACACAGATATAGAGAGTATTCGGCCATCAACTCGCTGAATCACTATTTTCACTATTCATGGCGCCTATTTATTATAAATGCACTAATTAATATTTCCTCACGCAGCCAGTTGACCACAGGGAAAGGCTATGGCCAAACAGTTCGAGTAATAAGAGCATTATACCGGATATATCGGACAATGGCAATGCTGCAACAGTTGTTGCATGTCTGCAAATTAATGACCAACAGCCAGGGAGAAAGAGAGAGGAAAACCAAATTAAAATCAAAACTGAAACGAAATTAAATGAAATGTGTTCGTTGCAATGGATTTTACCAGTGTGACGTCAGATAGCAACCAGATGGGGAAATTGCCAGTGCAGCTCGGATTTTTTTCTTATATATTTTTCTATGTACTATTTTTGTACACCATTGTAATGGGCAATGACCCGCCGAGCGGTTAACAAGTGACAATGGTCGCCGTGGACAGACACAAAAACAAAACCCACTAATTGCAGGTTAGCTGGAAGCGAGCTCACTTCTCTTTGTGTTCCCTGATCCAGAATATTCATATATATCACATTCACTGCCTCTTATTGAGGTTATTTAAACGTTAGCAACGCTTTTCCAATTTTTAGTAATTTTTATCATAAATATTTAAAAGTTTCGCTCACTTTTTGCCTCGATTTAGTAGCACAGTCTGTCTTTGTGACTTAACAACAAAAGATCAATTGTTTATAATTTTTATATGAGTTTCCTATAATTTTACAACCTAATATTTACACAAAAATAGTTTTGGCTGTGATTTTTATATAAGAATTTAAAAGATACAATTACAATTTGAATTCTAGATGTTTTCATATCATATAACCCTCAGCTACTATAATTGAGCCTCTCTCTCCACTTTTTTTACCTACAACTAAGTAGGGGTACACATATTATAATACCACCGACCATAACCATAAAAACAACAAATATCAGATACACAGTAAAAGTCGTAGTCGTGGTCCAATTTAGATAATTTTCCACTGGACATTTCAGTTTAAATGATGCCGAAGCCGGAAGCTGCTCATATGAGCATATCTCCTCTGCTGACACACGTACATACTTATTTATTTATTGTTATCATAATAATTTGTTTACGGACACTGATGATTATTATTGTCATCAGATTTGTATATATATATGGATAGAGTATATATAGCTAATTCGCAATTCTTTCAAATGAGTAATTCACCGACTTTTAGCTTCTTTTATTTACATTTATGTCAAGTTCCAGCGGTCTGTTATCAATGAACGAAACGTTTACCCGTTGGCCTAATCTTATCACTCACTCAAACACACGCACACCACACACTGATATCTTAACAGGTAAAAAGTTAAGGGTCTTATTTAATTTTAGCCTATGTATAGTACATAGAAGGAATTGGTGTCCTAGCCGTAATATGTGATAAAACCATAAATAATAAGTCACCGCCGGGAAATTACCCGATCTAATCGTGGCTCCACTCTGATGTTCACCTGTTCACCTGTTTGGAAATCGCGGGACTAACTTGAAGCGGTAACGATCGGTGCCAGAGATGAGGCTATGGTAGTTTATTAGCCACTTGCTGCCATTTTTAACACATACATTTTTTTATAATTTAATATATATAATATATATAAGTTTTCCATTTATGTGTGCTTGGTTTTATTCATATACATGTATTTAAATTTATTTTGCTGTTTACCTAAAGATAACTTTCTTAATTTCTTATTTTTAATATTTAACATTTATTTACCTAATAAAAACTAATACGAAAAAGATTTCCAAATTAAAACTATACTCATTTCTTTTTATTGTATTTCCTTATAAATTTAATTTGTCTAATAATTCGCTTTTTAAAATATAAATCGTTTTTAACTGCTGTTTAAAATAAAATATATATTTTAAATAATTTATATAATCAGTATTATTTTAAATATAACGTATATTTTCAACAGAAAACATGGAAATCAAATCTGTGGTTGCCCGGTGAGCTTTATCGATATTTAAAATACCAGATACCGTTAAGCTAAGCTGGCCACACACGCTAGTCCACCGAAAGAGTGACCAGTAAGCTCTACATTTTCAAAATATCTCTGTTCCGCCATTGTCTTTCCTATAATTCCTTTTTAATTACGTTTGTCATAATATCCAGAGGATATTTTATTAAATATATATTATTATTATTATAACTATTAGTACCCTTCTGCAACAAAATGACTGTCTTAATTGCCTAATTGTTTTGTTTTGTCCTTATTTTCTTACGTTTAACTTGGTAAGTTTTGCTTACATGAATATAAATGAACTATAAATAAATTAACACGATTTTAAAAATTTTTTCAAACTTTATTTCATCGTTTATTTAACAAAATAACTTTATTTTACGTTTAAAAGTAGGGTTTTTACTTTTATTTCTCAAAAATAAGATTATGGCCATGTGAGTATCCCGGGAATCTTATGCTTTAATAAATGCATTATATTTTTCTGATATCGGATGATGGTTAGGATGCATAATACAAACCAAAGGAGATTCCGCAGATTCTTAATAGCTCTTATACCTGTACATTATTTTTAAGAAACATTTTTTTTAATTCATCATATGTTGTTTATTATGTGGCATTTAAATTTTAAAGCTATCTTTAGCCGTTACGTTGCAATGAATTTAAAAAAACGCCCTGTTTTGCTGCGAATTAATATTACGCCCCCTTCTATTATCTTCCCCTCTACCTATTAATCCAATCGGTAACTGAGAGTGACCATGAATTCCCAATCGGTAAAAGAAAGTGGTCATGAATTCCCAATCGGTAATTGAGAGTGAGAAGAAAGAGCTACCAGAAAGTTAAAAATATATATGGAAAGAGTGACCAGTAAGCTGATAATTCAAAAATGAATCAAAAAAAGTGACCAGTAAGTTCATAAATAGAAGAAAAGAGTGACCAGCTGATAGTTCAAAAATGGGAAAAAGGGTGACCAGTAACTAAACGTTTTTTCGTCCACCGCGTTTCATCACCTGTGCTGTGCTCCGCTTTCGCAGGCGGCAGTAACCCTCAACGCAGCGACTCGGTAAATTCCCGTGGAGAAGTGGGCGCCCCCGAAATCGGGACAAGTGCACGTGCCGTTGTGAACAGTCGCGCCGCTCCCCGTTTCCCTGCCCCAATGTGACTCTGCACAATTAACTTGCATATACATCGCTCAATGCGAGAGTGTGTGTGTCCGTGTGATAGGGTGTGCGCGTGTGTGTGTTGGTGCCACCCCCTTAGGGCGCAGGAATTTCGCGTCAAACAGAAACTAAACAACGTCTTAAGATTACTTTGCATGCTGCGCATTTCGTTGTCCACTTGCATTTCCATTTCCTCTAACATTTCCCTCGGCGCATTGCTCTTGCAGCAGCGCAGTAACAACAACAAAAGCCAGATACAAAATCAGACGTTGTTTTCCTTCTTTCTCCACTTTTATCGCGAAACAAGAGCAGCGCACTTGTAAATACAGTGAATATCGGTTAAGGGGAACGGAGGAAGAGCTGCAATCAGCAAATGCTGTTTTAGTGTTCTTAAAAACAAGAAAAACAAATACGGAACTGCATAGACTCGCAAAAAATGTGCATGCTAAGCCATACAATATTAAAATTAAATAAAAAGATTATCAACTAGGAAAAAGTCTTAACCGATATTTGCTGAAATTTATAGTTACAAATGGAAGATTAAACAACAACTTAATTGCGTAAACAATTTCGATTTCAGCAACTTTAAACGGAGTCGCGTTTCTGCAGTCAAAGATCAGCAACTATAATTTGCATTTCCAGTGTCCAAACTCTGGTAAGTTTGATATCGAGACAGAATTTATAATTTCAATTTATTTAGTTTAATTCTGTACTATATTTAAATAGTTTTCTATATATTTGAGATGCATTATACTTTAAATATACTGTTTAGTACCTTCGTTAAGAATTATAATCTTCAAAATTAAATCCTTGGTACCTAGGGAGCCTTTTCTATTGCTGATAAAGATATCCTGTCCAACCATGTCATAGTGACCGCGCACCTGGGTCACCGACCTGGGCGGGTCCTGCCAGGTAAATGCGTCCGCAGATGATGTCTCCCCTTTGACAATCGATCTGATCCCGTGGATTCCTTTCGGGGGTCTTTGCCTAGGACTTGTTATACTTGATTTATGGCCGCTTCCCGTGATTCCCGGCCTCGAAAACTGGTTTTCCGCACATCGCCCAACGCCGTCATTATCATATATAGCGACCATGCGACGACGGGCTTAATCATCGTTTCTCGTATGGATTCTTTATCTTTCAAGTTTCCTCTGAGTCACTGTTATTGTTTAAGTCAATTTTTTTGAGGGTGCCGTGTGGACTTTTCTGCATTTTTGTTTTGCTTCTCTTTTAGCAGGAAAAATAAATACACAACAAATATTTACATAGTTTCTGCATTCGGTTTATGTCTTTATTTATGACCTTTTTGAAACACATTAAAGATACATTTTATATTTTCACCTTTGGGAGGCGTTCTGACTCAGAGTAGTCGTTTTATAGGTAATTTAAATAAATATTAACTGCATAATGTTTTTTATTATTTTATATAAATATTTTATTTAAATTTAAAATTCTTTGTGAAACATTCTGTATATACTTATTCTGTCCCTAATTAAATCACAGTAAAAATGTCGCCTGCTCGCTGTGGCTGAAATAATTCGATTTAAAGGTCATCCAAGTGACTTCCCAACACTTTCTTTTGTTCTCCGAGTTCATCAGCGCAATATTTCCAGGGGCTGCTGCTGGGGCGGAGCAAAAATCAATATGTGCTAATATAATTTTGTGGCAAACAAATTAAAACCCACAAAACTCACAGCTCCCAGCAATGCTACTCTGATTTATATGTACATTCAATTATTTACTCAGTTGATTTCGTTTGGCTTCATTGGTGAATATTTGATTACCATTTAATATTTGATACTGGCCAATTTGATTTGCTGGTAAACACCTTGGCTGCAGTTCTGGAAAGACGCCACAACTGGGTTATGTTTGCCATGGCGACCATAAAGTCGCTTTAATTTATGACTGCAACCAAAGTAGGTTAGGCTAGGTCCAGATAAGCCGTCTCCTTCTCCGCATCCAACGATAGCATATTCTAATCTCAAAGGTAGTCCGGATGCCGACTAGGTTTCCAGGGGAATTTACTGAGTTTGCATATGAAATGAGAAAGGTTTTATATTATTATTATATAAATATTTGGATATCTTTAAAGTGTATTAAAAGCTTTGTGAAACTGCCCATATGTGGCCTTGACATGATTGCCAGGAAAGGGCTTTCACATACCCCAGTTGCATTTATAGATATTATATCTATTGAAATTTGATTTGTCAGTTTCGCGAGTGGTGCTATTTGCTTATAGCCGCCACTCTTTGAAAATTGGGGCAATTGAGTTGCTGCTGGCTATATTTTTTTAGCTGACACATCCATGCAATACTTTTACCTCTCCTCTGCCAGCCAGATGCAATTCTTTTCATTTTTACTCTTTTTGTTTTATTCTTGGTAAAAGCAAACCACCCACCTCCCATTCCGGCTCTTACTCTTGCCTTTCTTTTTGACGCCTCTTTTCCGTAGGACTCCCGCCTGCTTTCCGGCCATTCCTTTCCGTTCCCGGGGGGTCTGAAAAAAAGCGAATCGGGTTAATCGTCGCCACGTTGTCGTCCCAGAGAACAAATGATTCTCTTTCGTTTGCTCCCTCGTTTGTGGGTCAACTGCAATTTCTGCCATTAAAATAATTATTTGATTGCCATTCTGCTTTTAAATGAATGATGTAAATGTCCCCTAAAGGTAGAGCAAAAATAAATCAATAGAGTTTAGGTATAGTTTTGTTGTTAAATATCATAACAAATTTTATAATAGCCGTTATAACAGTTAATCAAAGATATATTTTTGTTATACAAATAAAGGTAGCTTTTAGAGCTCAACCCATATTTGATTTTTGCAACTCTTTTGCAAGGCACTCTTTATCTTTATCTCTGGAAATTTATGGATATATTTATGGCATGCACTAAGACACTAGATAAGGTAGAAAATCAATGCATGACTGTTAAAAACCCTGCTACGTATTATTATTCACTTATCATCGAGTTAAGTCCTTCATTTGAATTTACTTAAACCTATTAAATATTTGCATTATCTTAAATTACTACAATTCCTGCTTAATAAATCTTGTTTCACATTTCCGATCAATAAATAATCCGCCCAATTCATTTAGCTTATCTGCAAGAGTTTTTCGAGTACTTTTGTTCAACATTAACGATCGATTTTCCTTATCATGCCCGAAAATTCTTATCGCTTGTCGAGGAAAACATTATGCTGGTTGCGCCTGGCTCAGTAACCCACATACAAAGCTCCCACTTCTCTGGGAGAGTAAACCATCGTCCAGCTGGAGGAGAGGCCAATTAAAGCACCTGACCTAGAATATTTGTAGCCCAGTTTTCGCCCAGTCGAGAGTGCATATGTTTTACATGGCGACTTCACATCCCCAGCCACATCCACCTCCACCTCCCACTCCTCCTCCCGCTCCCATCCCCCTGTCGCATTCGTACTTTGAATCAATCGAGTGTGAGCTGCATGTTAAATTGCCTGAATTAATTGCGTAGGCCACGCATGTCACGTGCTCTTCACAGAGAAATAGTAGTATTATATATATATATACTATATAGATACGATTCTGTTTGTCAGCACCCACTTTAAGGCGCATCCTTGAGCCAGAGCCAAGCCGGAAATCTAGAATAAATATTCAAAATTTCCTCTTCGATTTCCCTTTTGTATTTTGCTGCTTGATTATAAATATTTTGCATATATATTTATAGATATTTCAGTAGAGCACATCACGTACTTATAGCCCCAAGGCCGAGTGCCCAATGTCAAGTTAAATTTAATTATAATTGACAACAAAAGGGAATTGTTTAAAGTCAGGGCTTTTGTTTAGGTTTTGACACTAGGAATAAAAGTTTCTAAATGTCTTAAACTTAGGCCTCTAGTTTAGTTAATTTGTTGTGTATAATTAAGGTTTCTTTGAAGCTTAATCTTCTAGCATTTTTTGTAAAATAAATTCCAACACAATCGCCTCTAACCAGAGGCTTTAAAAATCCAATGCATTTTCTCTCCATTCTCCCAAATGGCTGCTGTGACACAACCAGCCGTAAAGGGCATAATATTTGGTCAGCTAAAAGCCGCGAAAGAGAGACACTGATTTCATCAATAGCCTGGCCATAGTTTTTGGAACCTGTCCGTCCTCTGCTGGTCCGTTTATGCGGAGCACGTTCGCCCATCGGACAGGGACAGACCTGGGGCTGCCTGGAGGGCTTAAGAGCTCAACGGGGCGAAGGTGGCTATCGGCTGCCGGCTATCAGCTGCAAGTGACACATTTTAAGCCTCGCCAGTTGACCACTTTGTTGGCTCGCAGCACTGTTGGCCCTATCTGCCATGTGCGAGGAGCAGGTACTCACTACCAGGTACTCGGCCTGGGCAGGGCAGGGAAATCAGGTCCGGGAATTTATTCAAACAGTGCCTATTCGAGTGTGAACGGAGGAGGTTTCCAGTTTGCTCTCCCCGCGATATATAGATACGGGTACAAGTTATTGCCATTTATTTGAATACCCTTTTTGGAACCCATTCGCAGTGCATGTAAGTTGTGATTCAGCTCATTTCCTTTCATTGCTCATTGTTGATTTTAGATTAATTTGCTTGACGTGCACTGCACTTGTTTAAATAGAGAATTCTCTTTGATTTATATATGTTTTATACCCTATAAAGTGGGTTGCTAGACCTCGACTGATAAACCTTCCTCAAGTCCGTAAAAGTGTTTATTGAAAACAAGTTACTGCTACTAGCAACTCAGCTAGAATAAATGCTATATATTTTAGCTGCAGTTTTCAAAGCTCTTCCCTTGATTAAGGCATATTTTTTCAAGCAGAACCACCTCGTACGCCAAACCTTAAACGATATTTGATATTTTCGCGTTCTGTTTAACAACTTGTTGCCATTTCCTGGACTATGTAGTATTTGAATCGTGAAATTGAACCACTGGTTTTCCTCAAGCTGCCAGCTCAATGCACTTCAGGGAAATCCCAGCGCCTGGCTGGCAATAGAAAAAAATATACAAACAGTAATGCCTCTGAGTAAATATTTGGCTGGCTGACAAAATGTAGCAGCCCACAATGTATGCAACCATGACTCTGTGTCTCGGGGTGCTCATCCAGGTTTCAGATTCGCTCCCAGGTTTTACTTTTCCCCATCAGCAGCCAGTTTCTGTTCATCCGATAAGCAATTGTTTGCTTTTTGCGCACAGGCTGCCAAATAAACCCGCCCGCCGCTGGCTTATCGGTCCGTGTTTATCTAGTTTAGTCATATGTGGTTGTTCGCAGGCGGCAGTGGAGATGGAGATGGTAGGGCCAAAAGATCGGTCCGTTGCCCAGATTGTGTATAAAGTACGCATTTATTGGCATTGCTGCGCACGGTACCCACCGAAAAAAGGCAGAAAGAAAATTCTGGGCGAGCCGATAAAGATCCAAAAGAATGCAAAAAAAAATGTGAAGAGTTGTGCGCTTTTGGCGTCTCGTGTGCCGAGCGTTCTACAACGAGCATTATTTATGGCTGACGGCGGTGGCTGCGGGGGAGTGGCCGTGCCAGCCGCGATAACAGCAAACGCGAGGAGATTACACAATCAGTTAGTTGCCATAGTTAGTTAGTAGAAAAGGGAATGCTGCTGGCGATGATGCGGATTCCGGCACAGTGAGCCCTGGCCTGGTAACAGATCTAGAGACAACTTTGGCACTAAATATAAATCAAGGGTTCTATGTTTGTGGTATAATCACATAAAAGTTTAGGAAATCGGCTGGGATCTAGGCTTAAATATAAAATAGGTTAAATAGCTTCAATGTCTAATTGTAGTGTTTGTAAAAATAAATTAATAAAATAATAGAGGCTTCCCTAAATCAATTTTACTAATTGTTAAATGTATTGTAATATTAGCTTGGTTGCTTGGCCAACGAGCAATAGTTTAGTGCCTATGATGGGACTTTTACCCAAAAAAAAAAAAATGCAAATTGTTTTCTTGGCCGTCGCCACAGCAGCAAGCAAAGGGAAAGAAAACGTCACCGTCACCCTTCCGTATTTAATACGATTCCCTCTGCAATACCCTCTCTCCTTTATTTGCCTGGCAACGTTTTTGTTTTTGCCTCGATGCCGATACATCTCTTAAGTTCGCCACCGTCGCCGATTCAGTTGAAAATGTTTTGTGTTTTTGTTTACACATCGCGTTTTGCCACCGCTGCTGATTCGAGGGAATATGCCTAGCAGACCAACGTCGTCGATCTAGAGTAGCTTCAAACCCGATCAGTCAGTCACAGGGAGGAGCTCCACACCCCCAGTCTAAGTCTTCCACGCCGAAATGCAGTTCTTTGCGTGAGTTTCGTATTGCAAGAACATCAATAAACTTTTAAAATATCGGTTTTTAAAAGTTAACTGCAAGTGGATATTAATTATCATAAAAATATATCATTCTTAATTTGCTATTCCTTTCAATATGTGAAATAATTTTATGAAAATATAGATTTAATACCAAGAAAAAGAATTAGATTAAATCTAAGGTCAAGACCACTTAAACATACATAAATTAGAATCCATGGAAACCCATTTTTCAGATACTTTTTGTTGCTATCCAGATTGTTTATCCAACCGAGACGTAAAAATATAAAAGACCATAGCCAAGCCCCTCTTTTTCGTGCAAGTTTCAGGCCTCTAAACGATCGCCTAAAACTCGGATTTTTGATAGCTCCCAATCCCCTCTCCCCCGGCGCTATAGCATTCAATTAAATCCCTCCATCGATGGGGAAAACTTTTGCCATCACAAAAGGCTAAATGAAACTAAATGGAAAACAGTTCGAGCAGCAACAATGGAAAACAATTGAAAAACTCAATTTGTTGGTAATTTGTTTGGGTGTGCGTGTCGTCTCCAGTACATCTTTGGTGTGTGTACTGTGTGTGTGTGCTTACTGTGCGGCAATAACAATTTCAAAGGTTGGCACATTGCAGGCGATTTGTTGACTGCATAAAAATAGGTTGAATGAACTGAGAGAGCTAAACTTTGATTGATATTTCGAAAGGGTAATATATTGGAGGAATATATCGTTATGGGTGGTGGCAATAAAATAACAGCCGTACTTCCCCCAAGTCGTTATTCGGTTGTTGTTCCTATTTAAATAAATGGCTAGCTGTTTTATTGCTTTTCTCAAACTTTACGGATCTTTTTAGGCAGTTCATTTAGGATTTAAAAAATGCTTTTTTAAGTTTTTCTAATTACTTTTAAAGAAATATTTAATAAGTCTACAATTTTCTCTTGTTGCAGCTTCTCCAAAATGGCCAAGTACTCCGGCAAAAAATGCCGCCTGCTGTCGATGATGTGGCTGACAGCCTTCTTTTTCTTTGTGGAAATCATTGTCGGCTATGTGACCAATTCCATGGCTCTGGTCGCGGACAGTTTCCACATGCTGGGAGATATTGCTGCCCTGGTTATATCCTTCCTGTCTGTGAAGGTGAGTTCATGTCATTCCCCATCGATAAGAGACAGATAACTTTAACTTAATGTTCTTATCTTGACAGATGTCGCCGAAAAAGTGGTCAAAGAACACCTTTGGCTGGGCCAGAGCTGAAGTTCTTGGAGCCTTGGTCAACGCTGTGTTCCTGGTGGCCCTGTGCTTCAGTATTACCATTGAGGCATGCAAAAGGTGAGACTCCTTTAAATTAATATCTTTAAAACCCTTATAAAATGTCAGAAACTATAAATAGTAATGCTGTGTTGTTGTCAATGTTAAATACAATTTAAAGCCATACATTTTATGTTGCATCAAACAGCAAAAAACCACTTTGTTTTCTTAAGAATCCAAAGAAATACAAAAAATTTAACTTTAGCAAACAGAAATATATCAATATCACTTATCTCTTGATGTTACTTAATAAAGTAAACAATTCAAAGTGTTGAGTCTTTGTTTCAATAAATAAACAAAGCAAGAACAAATATAACAAAGTCTTCCCTTATAAAATGTAAATCTTAATCATTTCAAATTGAATTCATTGACGTATGCCTTTAAGGGATTTCCTAATCGATTTATGTATATTATTTAATCTCCCAAAAAACTTTTCAATCAGTAGCAAAAACTGCTTTCCCGAGCATTAATCGTATTGAGAGTAATTACGGATCAACGATCCACACCCACAACCCAGTTGCTCGATGATCTGTGAGCAGTAAGCCATAATAAGCCCCTCGCCTTGGCAGCACGGCGTGTGTGTTAACGTGATTTGTTTATATTTTCTTGAATCACTTAATTCGTTCGGGTTTTACTGCCACCTTTCTGTGTGTTTTGTGAATTATTCACTTGATTTCCATTTGCATTCCGGGCGCATTTTGAGCATATATAGTATATATATCAAAAGCTTTACGAGGTGAATCTGTTGCCAATAGCTACAGCTACCGATACCCTTTTATTTACTGGGTAACGCCAGCTATGTATATTTAATTAATACAAAAAGAAAATGTATGAAAAAAAACGAATAAACTTCCAGAATAAACGGCCTTTACAAAAATGCCAAATGCCTAATCAAATTGATGATAGCGTAATCTCAGACTGATTTAATTTAAATTTTCCAACTGATAAAAATGCATGACATAATTGCAGAAACATTGTAGAGTGTTTAACCATAATTAAAGCCACAATAACTGATAATTTCTAAAGTCATAAAGTAAAACGTAAAGTGATAAGGCTGAGGTACGATGTCCAGAAGTTGGTGGAATGGAAACCACTTTCTCATTGATAAAACTATACAAAGTATAGAAATTTAAAGATAAAAACGGTGTAGAGATATATTGGTAAGAATAATTTGTTTTGTTTTCTGAACTACTATATATAAAATATTAAGTTTATACTCAAATTTATATAGTTTATATGGAATAAAACAATATTAAATGTAGGAAATGTCTCCTTATGTAAAAATAATGTTGTTTAACTACTACTAGTCTAATAATTATATAAATAAAGATCTTAATAAACCTGTATTTCTATTGTTTTTCCAGATTCATTGAAGAGGAACCGATTCACGAGCCCGAGCTGCTGGTTATCGTGGGAGCCCTGGGCCTGCTGGTGAATGTGATTGGCCTCTGCCTGCTTTACGGTAAAATTAACTTAAAAACATGTATAGTCAGAGCCTGCTATAACTTATAAACTATTGATTCCAGAGCACGGCGGTCACCATGGTCACTCACATGGCGGCGGTCTCACCCGCAACCACAGCCGTCTCACCGAACTGGCCAACATGGACGAGGGTGACGATGAGCAGAACGATTACGCCTATGAGAAGCAAAAGGAGAAGCAGGCAGTGAAGAAGTCAAGCCATGGCCATAGCCACGATCCCGGACAGATGAATATGCGCGGCGCCTTCCTGCACGTTCTGAGCGATGCCCTGGGCAGCATTATCGTGGTGATCAGTGCGATGGTTGTGTGGAAAACCGAGTGGAAATATCGCTACTACATGGATCCCGCCCTGTCTATCGTCCTGGTGGTGTTGATCCTGCATTCCGTGTGGCCGCTGCTTCGCGAGTCTGCCTTGATCCTGCTGCAGACGGTGCCAACCCACATTCAGGTGGATGCCATACAGAAGCGGCTGCTTGAAAAGGTCGACGGAGTGCTTGCCGTGCACGAGTTTCATGTGTGGCAGCTGGCAGGAGACCGCATCATTGCCTCTGCTCATATTCGGTAAGTTTTTATTTAGATTTCAAGGTAAGCTTGTTCTAAGCCATATTTTGCTTTCATTTTTCCAGGTGCCGCAACTTGTCGGAGTACATGAAGATTGCAGAGAAGGTCAAGGAGTTCTTTCACAACGAGGGCATCCATTCGACCACAATTCAGCCGGAGTTTAGCGAGATCGAGGGATGCAATATGTCCGATGGCACCTCCAGCATCAACATGAGCGGCTCCGACTGCTGCGCTTTGGACTGTCCCACCACGGAGGAGGGCTGTGTCAAGGCCACCTGCTGCCAGAACAATAATAAATTGGTAAGCTCGGGTTCGATATAATCCCATCAGAATCGCAGGCTAATATCCCCATTGCAGAATCAACTGCCCTCGCCCACCAACTCGCCGTATTTGTGCCGACAGCGCAATGCCGCCCGCCAGGCTGGCGATGTGGAGGCGGGCTCCCTGCTAGAGGTCGCCGCGTCCAGTGGCAATCAAGGAGCAGCAGCCGCAACCAATGCTGCCGTCACCACCACATCAGGAGCGTCAACAACTTCAATTGCGGCGTCAGCGGGGTCAGCGGGACGGAGTGATTCGTTCTGACAACAGCCACAGCAGCAGCAGGCGCCACAACATGTACACTTTGCCACGACCAAAACAGCAACCGCAGCAGCCACTGCCACCGCAGCTACAACAACAACAACAACAAAAGCCGCCACAGCAGGAGCAACATCAATACGTGATATAAGATACGAGCCAAGCGCCAAAAACCAAATGGCTTCCAGCAGCGCAATGGACGGCCTGTCGGTGACAGCCCAGCGGCGACGGGAGTTGCAGTTGCTGGCCGAACAACAGCAGCAGTATCAGGAGCAGGTGTCTCCCCTCAGCACCCGCAACGGTGACGAGGTGGCCCTTTAATTAAGGAGCCTAGGTTAAAGTTTTAATTGTGCGTGCTGCAGCCGCTGCAAGACTGGAGACTGGTCTGCCCTGGTGCAGCGTTCGTGTTTTAGTGTTTGTATCATTATTTGTTCTTAGTGGAATTTTAGACATAAATGAGAATGCGGGGAATGGATAGATGAGGAAAGTCGCTGACCACTGAGCTAGTTTAATTGAAGAATCAAAAAAGAAAAGAGATAATTATCTGATAGTGCAGAGAACACAAAGATTAATGGAACATGCAGTTAATGATGATGTCATTCGTATATACTATATATAGTATGTTAAACCCCTTCGATAGTAGTTAATTAATTGCATTAGTTGTAAGTCGATAAGAGAGCCCAACCAACAGAGAATACATATGTACTACGTTTTTTACATTTTGAGAAAGTTTATATACCTACGTGAATAAATAAATTATTGTATTCAATAGTTAACTACGGATTAGCGAATGACTACAGACAGTTTACAAAATACATAGCGGTATTGTGTGTACGGTTAGGCATATTATTCTTAGTAGTCTTAATTGCTATATGTAAAGAGAAGAAGAGTTTTTACCACACAAACAAGCGAAAAACTAGTTTCTATTTAATTTAAATCGCGTCGAACTTTATAATGAATATACATTTAATGCAAACATCATGTATTATTTTATGATCTGCATTGTCCTTCACCTGTATATGTTTGTAAATAAACGCCAAACATAATCAGCCCGAGTTAATTGTATTTAATGTTTTTTAGAGGGTGGTTATTATTGATTTGATATATTTGTAGTTATTTTGCATAAAATATTAATAACAGAGTATAGAACCCATAATTATATCTTCAAAAACAACAGAAGTTGACTCAGCATCCTTCACACCAACATTTCATGCTGGCACTGCAATGTCCACTAACACGTCCTTCTTCCTTGCAAAGGCGTCGGCACTGTTCTCCGCTCCAAGCCCAGCAGGGTCCTGAAAACTTTCCAGAAAGGCAGTCACTCGCCTCAGCCATGTTGGAGTCCAGAACCGCAATCGTCATGACGGCGAGGAAAAGACACAAGAACTTAAGCTGCACCATTTTTACTGATATTTTCAGATTAATATGATTTTACGATGAAGTTGGCTCTTCGTAGAGTTATTAACTGT
The DNA here is from genome assembly GCA_008042485.1 of Drosophila mayri. NCBI lineage: Eukaryota > Metazoa > Arthropoda > Insecta > Diptera > Drosophilidae > Drosophila > Drosophila mayri. Next base: position 712,706 of record VNJN01002110.1, on the reverse strand, counting down.
GTTTGATATTGACAACTCGCGATTGAGCTTTTATAGCAGGTGGATCTACTGTGTGGGATAAGTTACTTCATTCGGAGGCAATGCAAGCGATTTCAAAACGATATTTCCTTATCTAAAGATAAAGAGTTTGTAGAAATAACTTAGTAGGAAGAACCGATTGAATACTTATTTTACATTCTTTGTCATATTAATAGCTGTATTACCCGCTGGTAATTTCTTCAGTCAGTTTGGAAATTGTTTCGTTTCTGACATTTCTGACTGCAACGAAGGAACATATATAGATACATATATAGAAAAATATTGATAAAAATTCAAAAATTCAATTTAATTTCCTAATTTAAGAACCTGATTTTAAAGGACACTTTAAGATACCTTCCCCTTCGTGATTCTTTTGCTATTGAAGATCTCATTATAATTAAAATAAAAAAAGTATTTAAAAGCCGCGACGTTACAATATATATTTTGTATATATTGCAAGTCTATTTTGATGTAACCATCATTGTATATTTAGACTTTTTACAGAACAAAGAACCAGTGATTACATCGTTTAAAAGAGTTTGACAAATGAAGTTGACTTAGTTGCTTTCGCACCAACATTGCATGCCGGGACTGCAATGTCCACCGCGAGCTCCTTCGTCTTTGCAAAGGCGTCGGCACTGCTCTCCGCTCCAAGCCCAACAAGGGCCTGAAAATAGTCCAGCAAGGTAGTCAATTGCCTCAGCCATGTGGGAGTCCAAAACCACAATCGTCATGATGGCGAGGAAAAGACAGATGAACTTAAGCTGCACCATTTTTACGAATATTTTCGTATTTAATCTGATTTAGGGATGCTGTGTCCGAGTGGAATTAGCAACTTAATTTAAAATTCAGAGCTCTCAACGCGTCTATTTATACCTGCCTGAATTGTTTGTGTTGCATTCCTTATCTCAGGCTTATTATTCAAAGCGCAGCTATTCAAAGTAATGATTCATTACTTTGTGTAATGAGTTCATATTAAATATTTATTAGGAATATTTGGTTGACAATCTTTATGATATAAATATTTACCACCAGTCTTTTCATCCTTTTGCTTTCTCTTATAAAAAGAAATCTAGAATGGTTGCAGTTTGTAATTGACTCAGTGGGCCGAATGTAAACTAAACCATAAACTCGTGTCAATTCTAAAAGGTCTTCTAAGTTGGTTATTATTAAATAAATAAATTATCATGTGGGGATAAACCTTTTTGACATTTAAAATTGTTTGCATTTTGGGCTACTTTAATTACTATTACTACTTTTTGGATATTTAATTCTGTAAAAAAGAGTATTCAAATGTTATTTTATTTGTATTAAAATATAAAAATTAAAGAAAACAAACAAAGTTCGAAGTCTCAAGCTCACTCACCTCAATAGCGTGTACGTCATTATCAAGGAATTAAGGGAAATACCCAGCAAGATAACCCTGGCCCAAGCCAGTTCCAAGTGTAAGGTCTTATTAGCTAGTATTTGTTAGGTGCAAAAGGTATACTAAATATTGTATACAGCTCTTAATTGTGTTAAATAAATAAATAAAGCTTTTGACTAGATTTTGTCACATCAAATAGTGGCCTTTCTTATCGGGTTTCTCGGCAAATTTCCTTGTTAGTTTACCCTCTCTAAAGATAAGTATCCATTAGGAGTGGCCGGCCCCCCTTTAAATAGCTCCATCACAAGATGTCGACACCAAACCAAGTTTGTACATCTTCAAAGTCGCCAGTTGATTCAGAAAATATCCGTAAAAATGATCCAGATCAAGTTTCTGTGCCTTTTCCTAGCCATCATGACGATCGCTGTCCTAGACACCAACGTTGCTGAAGCCAGGGACTGCCTTTCTGGAACCTTCAAAGGACCCTGTTGGGCATGGAGTGGAGAGAAGTGCCGACGCCTTTGCATTGAGGAGGGGCATGTTAGTGGACATTGCAGTGGCGGCTCTAAATGTTGGTGTGAACAGTGTTGAAACGAATTTAATGTTTGAAGACATGATCATAAATTCTGAGCTTTGTATTGAATTTAATTATTAATAAATAAATATGATCATTTAGCATTAAAATAATAGTTTTTAACTCAAACTTTCACGGGAACCCCAAACGATCAAATTAAGAATTTAATTAAAGTGTTCCGCAATTAGGCTGAAAGTATACTAAACTTAACAGGTTGTTTGTAATAATTAGCTTTCAACTGACAGAGATTTTCTTTATAAAAAGCCCTTGGATTAACTCTGAATTTAGTTGTCTGCTAGACCTGCGCTCTAGTAATTAACCTGATTAACCTGAACTTAGACAGACACGATGCATATCAAGGTCCTGTACTTTTTCCTGGTAGTCCTGGCATTCGCCTTGCTGGGCGCAAAGGAGGCCGAAGCTGACTGCATGTCCGGAAGGTATAAGGGTACCTGTGCCGTCTGGGATAACGAGACCTGTCGACGCGTTTGCAAGGAGGAAGGACGAGTCAGTGGACATTGCAGCCCCAGGCTGGCTTGCTGGTGCGAAGGATGCTAGTGTTGTGAGTGGCAGGAACTTCTCGGAGTGTGGGCTATGTGGAAATTGTATTAAGATATAAAATCAACAATATAAAATTTATATTATATTATAAATTCATTTACCTATTAATGGAAGCAAAAGCTCTGTCTTTTATTATTCAAACAGAAACCTTGTGATCTTAAAATACTGATTTTGGTATAGTCAAAGAAATTATATCTTTCTTTCTACAGTCGTAACCTAATAAGTTGGCAAAATCAAAATGTATCCACTTCGCGCCTTGAGTCTGCGTTTGTAAAGCAATTCGCCCAAAATTATGCCTCACAAAATATAAAGTTTAAGAAAATATAACCTGCTGATCTTTTATTCACCACGACGTCGTCATTAACAGATAATGATAGTTAGCAAATATATTCAGACCCTATATAAGACGCGCCTTTCAATACTTTGGACATTAGAAGACACAAGATATCTGGTGAAAAGCAACAATTCTCTTCGGAATATTTAAACTTACAACAAGATGCACATCAAGTTTCTCTTCGCCTTTGTCGCCGTCCTGATGCTGGTCGTCCTGGGAGCCAACGAGGCCGAGGCTGATTGCCTCTCCGGAAGGTATCGTGGTCCATGTGCCGTCTGGGACAATGAGACCTGTCGACGCGTTTGCAAGGAGGAAGGAAGAGGCCGAGTCAGTGGTCACTGCAGCGCCCGTCTTCAATGCTGGTGCGAAGGATGCTGAGCTGCATTCGAGATATTTGTATAAACATAATTGTATCAACAGCAAAATATTTTATTAAAGAGATTTCAAATACACAAATGAATGGAAGAAAAAGTGATTTTATTGAGTGGATTTATAATTTAACTGCTTAAAGATAATTTAAAGGTTTCCTAGGACTTGTCCTCGTTGTTCCAAGGGGAACCGGATGCACGGATCTGTATTCCTACCGACTTTAATTTAATTTAGAGCTCTCAAAGCGAACGTGAAAAATACATCATGTGAAATATAGCTTCGAAATGAATAAATAAATATTCATTAAATATATATTAAAGCGTTTTTGGTTAATTTTAGATAACTATGATTAAACCAAATAATGCATACTGTTAAAAATTTAAGAAGAAAAGGTATACTACCGACAATAATATGTTTATTTAATTTATTATATATTTAACTGCCCATTCACACAATACAGAAAATCCGACGCTTCAAATTTTAAGCAAATATTTAGAGGCATATTCGTTATCTTTAGCGATAAATGGGGGAATCCCAGCTGTAATCTATTAAAGTACACCAAATCAAACAATTTGGGTAAACAACAATAACTCTTAAAATATGCCCTGCTGATGGTGCTAAATAACTTTATTTGTCAACACATTTTTAATAGTTTTGCCAGATCAAAACAACGCATAAGTATTTAAACTGCGAATTCAAACCAGTTAGTGCGAAAATGCGAACTTATTTTTGGACATAACATACCCAAAACAAAGGCGCATAAAAATACATATACATATATCTACTATATAGAACTTCTTAAAGCTATACTAGATGAACGAAAATGTTTTAAATTTATTATTTCGTGAGGGAGAATATGATATTATTGAAAAAAGATTGATCAATAAATTGGCTGTGACAATTAAATGAATATATATTTATTTATGATTGTTTGTGGGCGAGACAACTAAATTACAAAAGTTTACAATAATAGCTAGGAAATTCACAGATCTTCAATATCGTGCAAATAATGAAGCGAAGATTCTGTGCTCCAATTAATAAAATTGCTTGCATTAATCTTGCACTTAATTTTCTAAGACCTATTTCGTTAATAGTTTAATTTGTATCTAAAATTATCCAACATTTAATTAACCTATAATACATTGTGAAGCATTTAAGCCTATATAGTAGTTGGAAATTACCTAGGCTATTTTGCAGTGATTACTAATCAATCAACCATATTAAACCAGAATACCACTTTGTGGGACTAATAACCTTTAAACGGATTTTAAATGAATTTCCCTTTAAACATATTTTTGCGATTTAAGGGGATCATCTTTAAATCATCTCCAAAACTTGAGAATACCGAAGCTCTCAAGGCCTTAATTCTTATTTTTAATTTTAAACTCACAATATAAAAATGTTGTTATGATAAAAAAATAAATACATTTTGGCCCACGTGCTGATTTCATTTTATTGTATTGTCGAGGTTGAATTTGTAAGAAAACATCAGTTCAAAAGTCTGTTTTAGCCATCAAAAGGGCGGCTATTAATATCAGCCTTAAAATGTCATCGGCGCTGGCAGTAAAATCTACAGATTCAGCCCTATATAAGATCTGTAACGGATCTCATTTCATTATCAATTCCAAGTCGTTGAATATAAACATAACCAAACAATAATCATGCAGATCAAGTCCTTGTTCGCCCTTATCGCCGTCCTGATGCTGGTCGTCCTGGGAGCCAACGAGGCCGAGGCTGATTGCCTTTCCGGAAGGTATCGTGGTCCTTGCGCCGTCTGGGATAATGAGACCTGTCGACGCGTTTGCCGAGAGGAAGGAAGGGGCAGGGTCAGTGGACATTGCAGCGCCCGACTGCAGTGCTGGTGCGAAGGATGCTAACACAGGAGATGGATATGAATTTGGACCACAACAGAAACCAGATCATGAAATTTAAATAAAACAAAATCTTTGATGCATCAAGAAACGTTTTTACAATGGGGGTTTTCTTAATTAAATATATAACATATAATGCAGTCGCGTGTGCCTTTGTGCTCCCGTCACGTCTTGTGGTGTAGCTTGTTGCAAACTCAGAACACGCTCAGGGGAATTCCATAACTTGGGGAATACTAGGAAGACACTTGCTGTATCGGTCAGTTCTTAATAATAAAGTATATAATATATTTTATAGAACGTTTAAATACAAACAACTTAGAAAATCCTTCCTATTAAAATAAACCGATTTTTAACTTTCTCAAGATCGATTTACTTTTTGATCCTATGATTAAAATAAAAGGGTAAAATTAATTTAAATATAAAATTCAGGAAATGATTTTTTAGTCAATTGATTTAAAAATAATATGAATAAAATAGATAAATTAATATGTGTATATATATATATATTTTCGTATCATTGTTAACGTTGTGCCTTATTTAAAATTGTCATAACAATCTGGTTGAAACTTTATTGAATTTACATTAAGGTCAGTAATGATCTGTAGATCTTAAAGGTGGTCTCGTTTTTAATTGTTTAATTCGTAGCTAACAGCTTTATTCGTTTATAATCTAATTTTAGCTTAAACGTATAAGAAAACAATGTTTTTTTCTTTATTAAAACAATAACCTCTTTTCTATTAATAGAAAATACTTTATTTTTGTATTCCCTAAAAAAATAATTTATTAAAATTATTAAATGGAACATCGTTCGGAATGAAATCTGAAAGGTGACAACGTAGAATATAAAGATATTAACAAAATTAAAATGTGCAAGTGATTGGTGATCAGTGACTTTGCTCCCCGACATCGCCCCCACCTGGCCGACCAGGTGACAGCTTCTGCTCTGAGAAGCTTAGTTGCCGCTATAAGTTCGCATCCAGATTCTCGTCAGTGTTCTCCTCCACGATCGCCTCATCCCAGGGCCCGTGAATGTTGAACTTGTATCGCTGCTGCCACACGAATATTAGCGGACAGACAAAGTTAATGAAGATTGTAGTGAAAGCGTATAGGTAGAGCACTGGGTGCGATATCCAATACAGGGCCAAACAACAGATGATGAAGATGGGCACCATGCATTGGGCGCACCACTTCGCCTCCGTAATGATGGGATAGAGGACGAAGAAGACGGCAGCCTCGACGAGGAGTACGAAGGAGTGATAAGATGTCGGCAGGCGGGAGGCCAAGCAAATTGCTCCAAATATGGCAGCATTTAGGGAAATGGCCTAAAAATACCAATATTAGTTAAACAATAACATCTCTCCGTTAGCGAGTCCTACCTTCGAGACCATGGCCACATCCAGCCCATAGTGGCTAAACATCAGATTGGCCAGCAGGACAAAGAAGGTCATCGTGTAGATGGTGTCCGTGCTGATGGCCTGCGTGAGGGTGTGTAGCATCGGCGAGAAAAGGTACCCAAATAGGACCACCGTGACCAGGGTCTTCGAATCCTCACCCAGCAGCGCCAAGCTCAGGCTTCTGCCCCGGTAGAAGAGGTAGCCGAGTCCCGTCACTGCGCAACTGGGCACTAGGATCGTGGTGGGCGCAACGCTGTCACTGAGCAGTAGCTGGTAGAGTATCAGGAAGCCGGTAATACACGAGATCTGGTTGTTTAGCACCGTGATGCCGGCTACCGCCTCGCGGTACGTGTATATCCGGACATGCAGGTTGGTGCGAAGATCCTTCAGGAAGCTGGGGTCCGTGTAGTTGTCCGGGTACTCCCGGTTCGAGTACAAGTTCTTGACCCATGGCCGCCGCTTCACTTGCGCCTTCTTTACCATTTTTCACTCATCGAAGTTTCTGTTTACATTCGGTGGTTGTGAGTGACCAGCTGATGTGAGTATATATACTGTGCATTTTTAATATTTATTTTTTAATTCAAATCAATTATTTAACAAACAAATTAACCCGTTTAACTACCCGACCTTTACGTAAAATTATTAATTAATTATAGACAATAATTAAAAACAAAATCGACCAAATGAGGTAGTTTTTCGATTAAAAATACCACACGGCTTTATAACTGGTATATTCTGCCTCGCTGGCTGGGTGTTCCGTCCAAATCGCAGCCAGGCACACTGTTTACAACACCGAAATCCGAGATTTTTTGGAGCACGCACTTGTTTGTTTTGTTTACACCAGCCACGGGAGAAGTCCGGGAACTGCAGGATTTTGGAGAAACGTCGCATTGGGGACAGAGGAGAGCAGTCTGCATCGGGAGCCCACTCCATGAGCTGTCTTCCGCAGAAATCGCCGCCGGACGCGTGTCGTTTTAGAACGATAAACCACAACATTTCTGAGAATATCAGAGCTATTTATGGCTTCGAATGCGCAACTCGGAAAAATCATTTTGATAGCCGCAATCGCCGTGTTTTTCTACTACTTCTTTTGGGTGGCGGTGCTGCCTTTTATGCTCATCGATGAAGGTGAGTTGGGGAGCTAGTCCTCCGCCTCCAGGCCGGCCATTATTAGTTTTATTGGATAACCTGGGCGGCTTTTGTGCAGTAATTAAAGTGACGCCGCAGCGCAAATTGGCCACGGCACGCGGCATGTGTGTAAGTGTCTCTGTGTGCGTCGAAGGCGGTGGCGGAAAGCGATCCCCCGGATCCAGGCAGGTGGCAGAGCCGGGGCTTACCTGGAATGCGGCTCCGAGCATCGAGCTCTCTCAAGGTCAAACTGTGATGCACAAAGTACAGCTTCTCGCTTAAGAAAAAAGTATAGATTTAGTACAGATTTTTGCTACACTTTGTTAATTGTAATCAACAATAGTTCGGTAATTAGCCCCTTTCCACTTTAGTTAATCAAATTTAGCGTTTCAGGGCCCAATTAGTTGTCACTAGTAATGCCTATTCCGCTATCTTTATTTAAATAAATAATGTATCACGCTTACACGATGTCCTAGGTGCGTATCAAGTTTAAGGAAAATAATATCAGTTCATAATTCCTAATGTTCAGATAACCAAATGACACATAAGCGCAATATCCCTTGCTTGGGTTTATCAGCACTTATGTATACATTTTTACCTAAATGTTTAGCTATTACTCATTTTCAGTAATAAATTTTACCAAACCACAGGTAGTAACTAAACTTTAACAGATAGATATTTTGTCAACATGAATAGTGAACTTCATTCCGTGACCAGTCTAATTTGTTGCCCTTTAACAACTGGCCTTAAAATACAAAATCTAATCTGTAAGAAACACCCTATAAATAAAATGTATTTGGCACACAAAGAGAAACTAATGTTTATTTAGAATTTGATATTAATAAAAAATTCTTTTTGACGTCAACATCAGTAGATTTACAACATGAAATGTATATATTATTAGGGAAACATTTAGTTTTGGAAAACTGTCTTGCTTATTTTAAAATTCCATTTGTATTTATTTAAGTATTTTAGTTAACTTTATTGGCAAACTTATGTCTTAAGATAGGTACATATATTTCCTAGTGATTTATGGCTGTCACACCTGAGACTCACAGTATCCTTCTCTTGTCCCAACAGGTAATCCCATTCGGCTCTTCTTTCCACCGCTGAAATACGCCTTCATAGTGCCCACTGTATTCGGGGTGATCTTCCTCGGCGGCATCGCCGCGTTCTCCTTCTACCACATCTGGAGCCTGAAGGTGAAGCGCGATTAAAGACAGAGGTTATCAGTCGACTGGCGGGCGTGCCTACGATTCCGCTGACAAACAGGGAAGAGCAGCGAAATCAGTCGATAGCAACATGCCGCAGTGGCTGGTAATTGGAATCTCGGGCGTCACCTGTGGCGGCAAGACGACGCTGGCCCATAGCTTGCACGACTATTTTAAGGGCCTGAGCGGTGCGCCATTGTGGAACTCTCCGTACACGATCGGCGAGGTGCGGCTGATTTCGCAGGATGACTATTTCTTGCCCGTAGAGGACAAGCGACATCAGCGCAATGAATCGCTGAATGCAATAAACTTTGAACTGATCACGTCGCTGGACATGGCCAAGATGCTTAACGACATTGCGAACATCATCAAGGGTCGCAACGTGGCCCAAGAGCCGCCGGAGCAACTGGTGACCTATGCAAATTTCGAGCACTACGCCCTCCAGTTCCAGCAGCAGTACAACTACAATGCGAACTACTACAAGCAAGGTAATGGAGGAGCCTACCACTATGCCCCACAGCAGCAGCACCATCAGCAGCAGCAGCAGCGGCACCACCATCACCATAACCATCATTCCCAGCAACAGCAGCAGCTTCATCATCAACAACAGCAAGCGGCGCATATCATGCGTATCAATGCCCAGATAGCAGCCCAGCTGAGGGACAAGAAGATCAACTTCCTCCTGGTCGAGGGCTTTATGATATTCAATCAGCCGGAGCTACTGGCCCTGTGCAACCTCAAGTACCACTTCCATCTGCCCTACGAGAAGTGCTTTGAACGGCGCAGCAAGCGGACCTACGACCCGCCGGATGTCACGGGCTACTTCGAGCTGTGTGTGTGGCCGCATTACGAAAAGAACTTCAGCGAGTACCGCGACTGCAAGGACATAACATTCCTCAACGGCGAGATTGCCAAGGACAAGATCTTCAAATTCGTGCTCCAGCGCATCGTACACTACTTTGAGGAGCGATGTGAAGTCCCGGCACCGGCACCAGTCGCCTGTCCGCCCCAACAGAAACGCTTCGGAATGCTTTATGTGGGACCGAGTAACAACAACACTGTTCTGCCCACAGCCTGTCCCATGGAGCAGTAGTACGTACTACACACAGTGTACAATAAGGGATATATTGTATATTTACAGGGATTTCCCACAGAAATTGCTATGTATTGTAATTCATAAAAAAAATAAGCTTAAAAAGTATGCTTGAGCCACGTTTCAAGGGTTTTGAATTCATTAGCTGATTTTAAGGCACCCCTGTATATAGCATGTACCGAGAAACGGATGTTGAATGGTTAATAATTTGTTTGAATTAGTTTCCTTTGTACAGTAGGGTTTATTTTATAAGAAAATTTAAAGGGTAGCTCGGTTTTTCATTGACTAAAATAGTTAACTTTCTAGTTTGTACGAAGATTAAGTTTATTTTTCGGAAAGAAAAAAAATTGAAAATTTTTCTTGAAGTCAAACCGAACCCCTAATAATAACAAGATTTATAAATTTCTAGAGACGGGAATGCTTATACATGTGTGAGCTAACTCTAGCCCTCTGTCAACATAAGGTATTTGGTCAAACCCACAAATGGCTTAATCTGTAACCTTTTCTGTACAAAAAGAAATTTACCCGCCCGGGCATACATATATTATGTACAACTTTCAATTAGTTAGTCTTTATTTTTCGCATTAAGGTAGTTATTATTGGTGGTGACATGGTCTGTCTGTGTAGCCAAGATTGTGAAATGAAGTAACCCGGTTCAGGAATTCATATATGGTATATATATTTAGCTGTGCTAACTATTATTATTACACACTTGTATTGTTTACGATTACGTCACATGTGGAATTAGGGCGTTGGAGTCTAAGTCGAAAGAGTTATTGTACTATATAATGGATATATTTATATATGTATGCGCACCTTGTAAATACCATATTTAAAACTAGTGCTAAGACCTATGACCTAATAGAACTCTATATATTTTTTCTTGTGCGAAACAAAACACACAAATAAAAAAATACAAAATAAACAAAAGCAAAAAGCTGACACTCGAGTTGTTTTTGAACTATTGAATTTGTTTATTTCGCTCATTAGAAGCCAACACAAATAATAAATACAGAAATTATAAAATATAATAGTTAAATATACAGGCTTGTAGGCTAGTTAGTTAGTTGGTTTTAAGTTAGTGAAAGGGATGAGAGTCCGTCGTGGCTTGCCAATTTATTGCCAATTTCAGTGAGTTCTTCGCATCCTATGTCGCGGCTACATGGATTATATCAATGTATCTTTATTATGCTTACAATTATGGTAATAACTTTTTGCTTATAAGATGCGCATGTTGCAGGAGCTGTCATAAAAAGTAAAAGCTAATTAGTAAGTTGTCCAGTAATCCAAGCGAATCATTACTCACCCATAAGATTATAGGGCATCCCAGTCGGTCTGACTGTTGTAGACCTCCTCCTCCAGCCATACCGCATAGTTGGCTTTGAAGTAGTCCGTCAACTCGACCTTGCGATCCCACCACCCCGAGTGGCCAAAGAAGGCAAAGTCCGAGTGAGTTAGGATCTCGTCGCTGGGGAAGCCGCCCTCCACGCCGTAATCGTTGAGCTGTTGCTGCTGCTGATTGTGACCGCCGTTATTGCCACCGCCTCCGCCGCCATTATTTCCGTAGCCATTGACATCGGATCCGTTATTACCCATCCCATTGTTACCCGCCATCATGTTGGATTGCTGGGCATTCTCCGCATTCTGGGCGGCGGTGCCATTGTTACCGCACTTCTGTGTGGCCTCCGGATAGCGTCGCAGGTTGAACCGGTCCACGCAGGCCCGCAGCGTGCACTCCTCTGCCTGGAAGTCCCACGGACGCGACTCGAGGTCGTTGCCAAACGCCCAGTCGTCGTTCAGGCGATGCCGCACCTTCGAGTATATTGCACTCATGGTCTTCATGTTAGACTTTCGCCACTGGCGACCCAAATACTTGGTCTGCATCTTGAGCAGCTTCAGCACGTACAGCTGCATCATGGCGTGACGCACCTTGAGGGTCTTCTTCAGAATCGGGGCCGACTTGAACACCACCAGCATCATGACCCGCGAGTGCTTCCACTTGATCAGCTTGTTGAGGATGCGCAGCAGGTTGATGCAGGAGAAGACGTTTCGCCAAGAGTACGGCTTGTCGGACATCTCTCCGCCATAAACGAAGCTGTCGCCGCTCAAATCCGGCTGCTCGCCAATGACGCAGGACGGAAAGTCCAACAAGGGAATGGAGTTCTTGGTGTTCACGTACTCGGTGATCGTTTGGTTGAAGAACTTTAGAACGAGCGGGATGCAGTTGGCAAAGACTAGGTGCTGGGACATGAACTCGAACTGGTAGACGTGGTTAATCTTGAAGTGCTTCAGGTAGAGCAGAATGATGGCCGACACAGCCTTTACGATGATCTCCTTGTGCCGGCCCATGTCAACTGTTAGCTTCGTAGACTGTGTGGCCGTCAGGGGCATCTTCTTGGGCAGCACATCGGCCATTATGTTGATGCTCTCCGTCTTAGACTTCGATGTGGGCGATGCCGCCAGCAGGACCTTGAGCAGCGCTATCATATATTGCGGTAGGTTGGGCAGGATTGCCTGGTACAGCACTTCGGCCGGCGTCAATTTGATCTCGTCCTCGTGCGTGGAAATCGGGTTCCTGGCAATGTCCTCCTCCTTCTTAATCTGCATATCGGCCAGGCTCAAGTACATGTGCCGCTGCAGCGTCTTAAAACCCTCGTGAATGGGCTGCGGCAGCCCAGCCAGACTCTCGTGGTCCCCGATTAGAGAGTACCCGATGAACTTGTTCCTCGAAATGTCCAGGAACTGGTCGATGTCCTTCTGCCGTACTTTGGGTGTCCAGGGCAGGCGAGCGGTGATCTGTATCGGCGGCACAACCGCAGGTGCTTGTGCCGAACTGGGCTGGTTGTTGGGATTGGCAGTCGAGGTGGTTGAGGAGGCGGACGAGGATGGATCGTCGTAGGGCCGATAATATTGCGAGAGCTCCTCCTCACCGTTATTGCCACCGCCGCCGTTTCCGCTGCCGTTGTTGGCATTGTTCTGACCCTCATTGCCGCCCATCTCCATGTCGATCTGTTCCGGCTCGTCCAAGAAGCGCTGCTTCATCAGCGAGCGTCTGTCAGGGAAACGGATATTAGTCTGACCTGGAAAAACACATCCTAGACTCATACTCACTTGAAGTTCCTCTTGGGATACTGATTTTCTAGTATATCAGTGGCCGTGGCCGGCGGTGAGCTCGCTCGCATACACTTGGTTACCTCCAGGGTGTCCTCGGTGATCGGTTCCAGGCCTACTTTCTGCCGGTACTCGTTCTTGAGATTCTTGAGGACATCCATGCCGCCCAGGCCGAGCAGAGAGACCTTCCACAGCAGCAGGACTACCTTTTTCATGGGAAACTGTGGGGCAGCGCCGCTGCAGAAGCGTGTAATCATGCCCAGCAGCTTGACGGCCAACAGCTCGCCGTCGGGCAGCGGCGAGTTGATATCCTGCACAAATGACTCGGCTAGCTCCTTGTAATCCTCACTGCCTCGCTCTCGCTCGTCCCGGATTGTCTCTGTGATGATGTACAGCACGGACAGGATCACCCGAATGTCCGTCGAGTCTACCAGCGTCACATTGGTGATTTTAACAGCCACTATGTCCGGCGAGCACGCGCTCTCGATCTCCATGTTGAGCAGGTCGATGAAGGAGGCGAAGACGCCCAGCTTGTGCAGCACAAGCACATTGTCCCGGGTGATCTGGTGCTGCTCTTCGTCCGACTGCACCTCAGCCCAGCAGCCCTGCGCCAGATACAGAATGCAGCGGGCTGCCTGCATGCGAAAGGCGCGGTCCGAGACCTCAAGCTGGTCCACAAGCTTCATCACGATGCCGCGCTGGGCGGCCGGGTCCTGCTTCTGCCAGTTGGGGGGCAAATCGTACAGCTCCATCTGGTCCTCGAAGGCCTTCACGTTCATCTGGAACTCGCTAAACTCCGTGTAGCTGTACAGCTCCGCGATCTCGTTCTGGTAGCCGTCCACGTCCGCGTAGACGAAGTCCAGGTCCGGGCCGTCGCAGTTGGCGTCCGCATCGTGGGTGTCCTGCTCGAAGGAGTTGTTAATCGATGAGAGCATCATCTGCAGGCCGCTTTTTCTCCTCCCGGAGATATGCTGCTGTCTGCTGTGTGGGTGCGGGCGTGCGTGTGTGCGTGCCTGCCGCGAATGTGTGTGTGTATCAGAGTCCTGCGGAAGTGGGCGGGTCGGCCTGGCTGGGCGTGGCTGTTCGCTGGCCTCCTCGCACGCTTTCTCGCTCGCTCTGCGGCTCTACTTCACTCTACAATTTTGTATCTTTCGAATTTCCTAATAACAAAAACACAAGCACACGCACAATGGAAAAAGAAGAAAAAATTTGTGCGATTGCGATGTCGTAGCATCGATTTTGAATCGATAGATCGAAACATATACATTTTTCAGTATATATCGCAGCCAGTTATATTCGATACGAAATCGATTAAAGAAATGGCTCTATAAAAGCGAAATTCCTCGCCGGTCGCAGTTTATTTACGATTCAAAAGTGATATTAATAAATTGTGCTATTACGACATAAGTAAGCCCCAAACAATAGGAATCACAAGTGTTTTGCCGAGATAAAGCATATCAGTCGTCGAGTCACAATTAGCGAAAAGCTGTCAAGTGCGAGAATAAAGGGAAAACAATCAGTTTTGTACTTTGCTCCCGATTTTTTGAGCATACATATGTACATATCTTGGCCATCAGCGTGAGCTTGCAAAATCTGTCAATCTATTTGTATCCGTACATATTCCCTATACCGTGGTGAAATCGGGATATATTATAGAATATGGCCGGCCGTTCTATCGCGCACTTTCTGTTCGGCTCCCTGGCCATTGCCTTGGGCTCGTACGTCTACCTCACCATGCAAGTAATTACCAGAACAATAATCTCCTCCTCTATTTCGCTATCAACTCTCGAATCAAATGGCTTGCATGCGTAATGAGGGGGCAGCGGTAATAAGGCAACCCCTGCTCCGCGGACGTGGGCCAATCCTGACCAGACATTGTGGCGTGACTCACCGGAAAATAGCCCCCGTCTTTGACTTTGACCCTGATTAATTATGCATCTCCTCCAATCTGGCTAAAGGTCAAGTTCGCGCCAAGGATGAATTGCAGATTGGATTAATTACTTAATTCTTTAAAATTACTTGTAATGCAGGGCTATTTTGTAAACTGGAATAATGTTTCGCCGAATTCCGATTTTTTGTTTTTGTAAGCTCACGAAAAGATCTTTTGGAAAAGACGTAAACAATTCTAGAACTAGAAAATCTAAAAATATCTTCACAATATTCTTAAATAGCAACACAAAATTAATTTTAAAAATTTTAAAAACAGCTTCTTCACTTATCAAATTCTATTTTGGACTTGCACACATTATCCTTGTTGCCATTCAATGTTAAAGTAAACTTTAAAGTAATTCCTGCCCTGGTTATTTTGCAGCGATTGAAGTATGAGTCTCAGGCAGTTTCAGACCATTTCCCGCCAGGCCCTCAGGTGCTATTCAACCAGGCGCTCCTCCTTCACACCCACCGCCCTCAAGCTGAGTCAGGGCCAAAAGCAGACCCTGCGCTTCTGCTCCGTCCTGCTGCCCGTCAGCTGTGCGGCCAGTATCGCACCCGCATCGGCCACGTCTGCCGCCTCGTACTCCACAGCAGCTGCCGTGAGTAGTGCGAGTAGTTGTTGAAGTTGCTCCTTAAACGTTGACTAACTCTGTTTGTTGCCTTGTCTTAATGCCGAACTAAACTTTATTGTGACTGCCTACGCCCTTTGTTCTTTGTGCTTTTTATTATGTATATTCTGTAGATATTGAGTCCTATTTTAATAAGGATTTTACTATCTAGACACCCCACTAAGATCTCTCATTTTGCCTTCGCTTCCAGATCGACATGTCTGGTAACGGAGATTACAAGAACGCCGCCTCGATCTACGAGTTCACCGTTAAGGACACCCATGGCAACGATGTCTCCCTGGACAAGTATAAGGGCAAGGTGCTGCTGGTGGTGAATATTGCCTCCAAGTGCGGCCTGACCAAGAACAACTACCAGAAGCTTACGGATCTGAAGGAGAAGTACGGTGAATCCGGTTTGGTCATCCTGAACTTCCCCTGCAATCAGTTTGGATCGCAGATGCCGGAGGCCGATGGCGAGGCTATGGTGTGCCATTTGCGTGACTCCAAGGCCGACATCGGTGAAGTCTTCGCCAAGGTATGTATAAACAATGTTTACTAATGCCGATAGAATTTTACGATTTGGCTTATCTTCCAGGTGGATGTGAATGGCGATAATGCCGCCCCGTTGTACAAGTATCTGAAGACCAAGCAGACCGGTACCCTGGGCAGTGGAATCAAGTGGAACTTTACCAAGTTCCTGGTGAACAAGGAGGGTATTCCCGTTAACCGCTATGCGCCAACCACCGATCCCATGGACATAGCCAAGGATATTGAGAAGCTGCTGTAGACTCTCTACCGCCCGTTAGCTGGTTAAGCTGTCTTATTATGCCTGAGACTGTGTTTATTGCGTAGCTTGTAGCTTGTAACCAACGCCAGTTCACCAGTAGTACTGTTGTGGATTGGCCACATGCACCGCATGTTATATTGTATACTATTGTCTACTCTAATTGCTGGTTTTTGACTCCCACACCCCCACAAAACAATATAATAAACGCCCTTTTATCCCACTCACATAGTAAACTCTTTTTGGCGATGCCGGGCACGTTTATGGACTACGGACTCACCTGTTGCGCTTGTTGTAATCGCTTGGCCGCCTTCATAGCGACTGTCAGTAAACATCCTTTCATTTTGCTTACAAGCGAGCCTCATATATTTGTTTTGTTTTGTTTTTGAATGATTCTACAATTTTGGGGCTGTCAGAGCGAATAAACTGGATCTGTATGTCGATGATATCTAATTGTAATGCTTCTGATTTGGGTTATAATATTTATTTACAACAAACACAACGTAGGGACCTCGATCAATTAGTTTGGACACCTTTCCAAGCCATATGTAGGAACGACCTTGCTATATAATTGAAACAAATAACCAGAGGCCTCCAGTTGCACTTTCTCCCTTTACCTACTTGGTATTTCAAACCACACTTGACTTTGATTTTAGCCATGGTAAAATTGCAAATCTGCACAAGCCCGTAAACGTAAAACTGAAATACTTCACATTAACATTTCCGAATCCGAGCACTCACTGGTCTTCGCCAAAATAACTTTGATTGCGAAAATTTGCCTGACCAGCAGCAGCACCCCCAAAAAGTGATTTCCATTCGGGGCGGGCCGATATCTGAAGCTCCTCTCAGCGGTTCAACGTAACTCAGCTTGGATTTCAAGTTCAAACTAGTTGTCAACGGAGCAGCGCAACTCTGACCTTCCGACAATTACATGAAAATGCTGCACTGGCCAATTACGGGATGCTATCGAAATTCGGAGTTGCTATTTGTATCAGTCGCAGAAAACAATAGTGAATCTTAGCTCTGAGATTCTAGAATTAGTTAGATGGATTTAAATATGTATTATTAAATTATTTTGCTATAATTCAAATACAAATATACATAGGAAATATCCCTAAGGGACATACAGAGCCCTGTTTGTTTTATAAAAACGAAACCTATTAACTTAAATTCGATATTATTTCCAGCTTAAATAATAAATATATTTTAATTAATATTAATATATTTCATATTTTAAACATAAATTCCCCTTGTTTTCAACTCAATTTGTTTCCACTGTTGGTGCGTGCCACACAAGTGTGAAGCGATGACAGCAATTTGTTGAATGCATCATCGATCAAATGCGATCGCTCCATCGCCAGGTCGAATGCCTTTAATTGTATAACTGGGGCAAGCATCTGAGAGACTCATCCCTAAACAGTTTGGGCCAGGTCAGCAGTGACTATTGCTATTCCTATGGCGGCTGCCGTTGACTTTGACACTGATCGCGATTGCGATCGCTCCCGCAACTCCAACTGAAAATCCGTATAAATATGCGGGACACAATCCGCCGATCGATCAGACATCAGTGAGCTTCGGTGTTGGTGGTTGTCAGCAGTGATTAGACTTGGCTTTCGGATTGGACTAAATCAGAGGATCTGAATCAGGATGATGCAAGGACTGCTGGTGGTCCTGCTAGTGGCCTGCAGTCAGGCTTATGCCGCCACCCATGTCAACATCTCGATTGCCCAGCAACCTGCCACTAATCCGGCGGATGTAAACTACGTGGAAGGTGGCCGTGCTCCGGCGGAATTGAGAGCGGGTCCGCAGCGGGATGAGGATCAGCAGTTTCAGCGCATCCAGGACCGCCAGCAGCAGCAGCAGCAGCAGCTACAGTCCCAACAGCAGCAGCAGCAGCAACAGCAGATGACTCCAAATCAACAACAGCAACCTCAGCAGCAGCTCTCGCCCCGCCAAGGACTGGGTCTGCAGCCCCCAGTTCAGGGACAGCCGCCGATGTCCAAGAACGGACGACTGCCTCGTCGCCGGAACCACAATCGCCGACCCTCGCTCCACCAGCAGCCGCCACAGCCAAGTCCTCACAGCGGCCAGTTCCGGCAGCGCAACCAGCAGCTGCGCCAGAATCAGGAATTCGAGCGCTATATCCAGTCCTATCACAGCCATGGACCAACTGTGGAGACGGTAAGACCGTTAATTTGAAATAAGTTAAGATAGAGTACCATAGAAACCTCTCCTTCCAGGTCTACGAGTCATCGAATCCCGCGCCGCAGCGCTACACCCAATCCAGCTCGGGCGTGACTTCCTCTGTGGATGTGGAAGCTGCTCCTCAAAAGTTGGTCTCCATTGGAGGTGGTCACCGATCCCAGCAGCTGCGCATGTTTGAACGCCAGGTGGCTGCTCCCGTTTCCACTCAGGGTCAGAGTGCCAATGTGGAGGCGGCTCCCGATAGCAAGCCCATCTATGAGCCCCAGGCTCCCGTTCAAGCGCCAGCTGTGAGCTCCAGTTCTTCTTCTTCAAGTGGTGGCAGCTCCTCCTCCTCTTCTTCCTCCTCATCGTCTTCTGGCAGTTCTGTTTCTGCTGCCGCGGCGCCTTCTCTTCCCGCTGAACCTGCTTCGGGTTACGATTCCTCGGTGGGTTTCAATCCTGCCACCAGCTACAATCGTCCTAGCTACGATCAGAGTGGCTATAGCTACGAGGATGCCCCGGATGTGGACTACCAGGATCAATATCCGCCAGAGGTCGACGATGGCCAGGGCTACGAAGACTATGGCGAGCAATCGGGCTACCAAGGAGGCTCAGGCTACCTGCCACCGGCTGCTCCAAGGAGTTATACGCCGCCGCAGCGTCCGCTGGTCACGAAAACCATCCAGATTGTGCAGCCCGCTCTGAAGGCCAAAAAGTACGAGGTTCGTCATCCGGCCATCCAGAAGGAATTCTATGACATCGAGGAGCGGGTAGTGATTAAGCCGGCGGGCACTCTGGTCGTGGAGCTGGAGCATCCTGTGGCCAAGATTCCCAAGGGAGAAACGCTGCTTCCTCTGGGACATCCTCATCCCGCAGTGGCTGCCGCCTACAACACAGGCCAGGTCCAGACGCAGAGCTACAATAACAACGGTGGTCAGGA
This sequence comes from Drosophila mayri, assembly GCA_008042485.1. Classification (NCBI taxonomy): domain Eukaryota; kingdom Metazoa; phylum Arthropoda; class Insecta; order Diptera; family Drosophilidae; genus Drosophila; species Drosophila mayri. The sequence continues at coordinate 693,228 of VNJN01002110.1, read as the reverse complement.
ATACAGGCCATCTTACGATGCAGCCCCTGCTGGCAAGGATCAGCAGGCCACCACAGTGGGTTCCAGTGTGACCACTATGCCTTCCTACGATCAGGCGCCCAAGGACGAATATGTGGAGTCACGTTTGCAGCAACCGCAGCCCCTAGGCGATGTCACCGATGGCCGCCAGGGCGGTAGCGGATCCTCATCCGTCTCTGTCTCTGCCGTTGATGCCAGCGGCAACCCATTGAAGATCAACGCCAAGCATCTCACACCCAATATGATCCAGCGGCCGGAACAGGAGCAGGAGCAGTATCCACGTGGACAGAGGGTCTATCAGCCGAGGAAGAACAACTTTAATCGCCAGCAGTATGCCGAGGACGATGACTACTTCTCCGGCGAGTACCTGCCCAATGTGAATGCCGGCAGTGTAGACGCCAAGCCCGCCAGGTTGGAGCTGGCCGAGGCGGAGGAGGAGGAGCGACCCACGCAGATCATCAAGCATGAGCACAAGATCCATTTGCCGCCATCGCAGCACAACATCTACCTGGGACGCAGTCGACAGACTCCGCTCAAAGAGAGGCGCATTCAGGAGGTACCCGCCCAGGTGACCGAGATTAAACCTTATCTGCGCAATCATGTGGGATCCACAGTGGTCTATGCCAAGACTCCGGCTCCCAGGACCTACTATAGTCAGCCCTCGAGGCAGAGAGTTGCCGAAGAGCTCGACTACAGTGCTCCCTACTCCCAGATGAGATTCAGTCCGGACAGCAAGTCCTCTAGGTTGGTCGAGGCCCCCAAAGAGGCTCCCAGAGAAGAGCTCAAAAAGGAGGAGTCGCCGGCGAACACTCACATCCAAATTCAAATAGCCAGCGAAGCTCAGAAGCCCCTAACGGTTTCCTCCACCATTGCCCCGGACTGTGACAGGGGTCAGCAGCAGCAGCAGCAGCAAAGATCGGGGGAGTTTCGAGAACAGAAATCCCAGCGGTTGGTCGAAGCACCCAACTCCGAAGTGTCTGCCACTCAGGCCACGCCTTCCCAGTCGAAGGCCCAGCCCGTAGATGTAGACGTGACCGTGAACGGCGGCGCTGGACATCTGAAACCCAATGAGCGGGTAATAGCCGCCACAGCAGCGCCCACCGATGCGGCAGCCACCAGCGAGACCTTCCACAAGCGACGCATCGTGGTGAATCATCCATTCCAGACAGTGCGCGAGGTGGTGGAACATGAACCGATTACCAATTACCACCAGATCCAGGTCAACGAACCAGCGCCACCTTCGCTGTATCATCATCAGGCCTACTACCAGCCGGCCCAGCAGACCCACGGGAGTTTGGTCCACTACCAGACCAGCTCCACCCATGGCAACCTCTATGCTCCCTATGGATAAACGAAACGGATTACGGCCAATGCATTTCAATTGTTAATTTGTTATTTAATTAATAGGATAGATTGTAAGCTAGAACCCTAAAACCGGTGGAAGGGCCCTTGCCATGTTAATGATGACCCTGATCTTCTTTCGCAAATAATTAGATTTAAATGTAACTTGCCAATAAATAAAGGGCATACAAAATGCTACAAGAAAATTTACGACTTTGGGGATGAACTCCCGATGTGAAGCTTCTTTAGTTTATAAATATATATAAAAATGTTGGTACTTTATTGTGTTATCACACACGTACATAATATATGGCTTTTGCATTTGTTATACAGGTAAATACCTGAACTTGAGAGTAGGAGAAGTTGTTCCCTTAAATTTATGTAGTCATGAGCAGTTTAATGATGAAAAATTAAAAATTAAATAATAGAAATATTTTACACCAATTTACTTTCGCTTCTTAAGCGTGAAAGGCAAGCTTTTCTATTGCTTACCATCCTTCCTTTGGTCCCCTTAAGCCCTTTTTGGCTTCACTAGAGGTTCATCATCACTGGAGTAATCCGAATCCGGACCAGTAGCCCTCTTGCTTAACACTTTCGGTCTCACGGGCTCATCCTCGTCGCTGCTAGAACGCAATTCCAAGTCGGGGCGAGCAGCTTTCTTATTTCTCAAATTCGGTCTCTCGTCGTCGCTGGAATCGTCCAAGAGATCAGCACCGGCTCGATTTAGCACATTGGCTATCTTCTCCGTTGTGGCCGAGACTTCAGCGGGTTCGGCACTGCGAGTGGACAGCACAGCAGCGCTAATAATCGTTGTGGTGGAAGGAGCATCCAACTCGGGTTCTACAAAAAGTATACATTACATATTAAATAGTCAGAGCCAAATATAGGGGTTCCTTGCTTACCCTGCTCGTTGAGCAAACCATGGTTGGCTTCCCGGCGCTTGGTCACCACAATAGCCGTAACGTAGAAGGTGACAATGGGCAACAAAACAACCACTGCCACGGCGATCAGGAAGTTATCCAACTTGCTTTCTCGCTGACAGCATTTCAGGGTCTTGGACCAGTTGAGGCGGGTGCGGTTCATCTAGAAAGCCATTAATGGAGTTGTCGGTGAAAACTTATTAAAAAAAGGCTTTTGAAAGCTTCAAAACTCACATTATCCTGCAGATCGAAGCACACTTGGCCCTTGCTGGCCTTTTCCATGTCTTTGTAAAAGGTATTCAAATTGAGGTAGTCCAGCTTGCAGGCCAAACAAACGTCGTCCTTATGTTGGTTCAAGCAGGTATTGAAAATGGTGGAGTAATTATCATAATTCGCGGAATTATTAGCCCTTGCGCAGTCTGGTGGGGAAACGGAAACGATGTGATATGCTGGGGAATTCCCGGAAAAAATACATACATACCATCGCAGTTGGCCTTTTGCCAGAGATTCGTGAGGATGCCCTGCGTAGTGGGCACAATGTTGATACGGTCAGAGTCCAGATACTTTTTGGAGCAGTTGTCCTTCGCCATGAGATCATTGTAAAGGCCGACAATATTGTGGTACTGCAGGTCGCATCCAACGCACAGATTCACGGGCACAGACTTTGTGGTGGCACAATAGATGAAAAGCTGCTGACCGTGGCCCAACTCGGCCAACAGCACCTCGCAGCTCTTGTTCTTGGCGGGCAACAGGTTGCATTGGACACACAGGATGAAGGTAAACAACAGAACCAAAAAACACTTCATGTTTCGGTTTCGGTTCCAAGAGAACTAGGGATGACACCGTGCAACACATCCGCCCACTTTTGGTATATACCGACACAGAACTGTCGATAGTGAGAAACATCGATTTTCCGGCTGGTGGGGGGTTTAATATTAATTCGCAGCAAAACAGGGCCCTTTTTAAAAATTCATTGCAGCGAAACGGCTGAAGATAGCTTAAAAATGTAAATGCCACATTATAAAATGACATTTAAGGAATTTCAGAAAAATATATTTCTTAAAACTAATCTACAGGTATAGGAGCTATTTGAAATCTGCGGAGTCTCCTTTGGTTTGCATTATGCATCCTAACTATCACAAGAATTATCCGATATGAGAAAAATATAATTCATTCATTAAAGGATAAGTGTCCCGAGGTACTAAGATGGCCCTTATTTTAATTTAATGTTTTCTGATATTTTATAAAAATATAAGTAAAAAAACCATTTTTAACGTTAAGTAAATAAAATAAAACGTGGGCAATTAAGGCAATCATTTCGTTGAAAAAGTTACTTATTATAATAATAATATATATTTAATAAAATATTCTCTTGAATACGGAATATAACGAATTATAGGAAAACAATGGCGGGACAAAGATAATTTTAAATTTTAAACTTCTTTAAACTTTTACTTACTGGTCACTCTTTTTCTCCATTTTTGAACTATCAGCTTTCTGGTCACTTTTTTTATAGAAAAAAAAACGGCGGATCGCTAAGACGTGCGCGCGGAACGACACCGAAACAGTTGAATCGCCAAACCGCTAACAACAAATATATAAAACGCCGTGCAAAAAACAAGAACGAATAATACACTGAGCCATTCAGTAAAACGTAATCAGCTCTCTCTTTATCCCTTATTGGTGCTCTCCTGGGCCGTGCTTGTTGTTGCTTTGGTTGTTGGTCTCATTTGTAAACCCTGTTGCTGCTGCGCCGGCTAATTACTGATCTCAAAAACAAAAACGAACTATAGGAGGCTAAAAGCTGGTTTTTGCGTGCTGTGTTTGTGTGTGCATTGGAATTTGTTATTAAGGTCAGCCAAACAAGTGACAAAAATTCTCTGGCATAAATTAAAACAGAATCAGAATCCAAAACCGTGTTCTGCTGCGGAGATTTTCGTGGGTTCTTAACACTTTTTTCGGCGTTTTCTTTTCCTAAAAAAAAGAGACAACAACAAGAACGCCGCTTATGGGAGAGCAACAAAAACAACTTTCCGGTTTTCTTGATCTCGCTCCACTCCCCCTGCTTCGGCCACTGCTCCTCTCCGGTTTCTATCCCTCCTCATCCTCGTGTTCGCGTTGGTTCATTTTTTATATCCATCTTCGTGGTTTTACGCGTCTCCTCTGCATCTTTCGCTTGTTTGTGTGCGAGTGCGTGTGTGTACCGCGAAGATGAAGTGGAAAAAGAAGGAGGAGGAGGAGCCGAAGAGGAGAGATCGTAGTGAAAATCGTACACGAAAAAACAACAAATAAATACGGGAATTTATGTTAATTGCAGCAGCTAAATCCGAAGAAGAAGAACCGCCGCCGCCGTGATCCAGGCTGGGGATATACTGGATATATATTTTTGTTAGTGCCAGGACATCAACGTAAATCATTCACGCTGGATTTGGGATACTACGAGGCTGTCAAAGGTGAGTCCTAAAACCGGAATTACACAGTCGGGAATGGGACTGGCGTGTGGAAGTGATCGTAAAACAGAATTGCGGACGTTTTACGGTCCGATGCTCCACATATTGTAAGCCAATAATAATAAAAACCCGGCTAGAGATGCAAGGTGTTGCATAATCGCTAGGGTTCCCGAACCTTTAAAACTGTATGCGGGAAAAGAAGGGCCTTCGGGAAGATCCTCACCCTGTAGCTCCCTGGTTGCGTGCGAACAGGTCGTAAAAATTGCCAACCTGTCATATAAAGGCAGACAGTCAGTCCATACAAGTTTTACAGTCCAGCTTGCCTAGGTGGAAACTTGTTTTGGGGGGCAGTAGAAACTAACCTTTCAGGGAACAGATAAAAAACAAGCAAAAACTCTGAAATTCTAACAAAACGATGTGTTTTTCTAAAGGAAGAAAAGCCCAAACCAAATAAGATTTGTATCTGTGTCAGCATCTGTACCTGCAGTAGATTTCATTACAGAATTTCTTCTGTAGTTGGGCTGTAAATTAGCATAACGAGGGGGAAAGACCCCCCCTCTTTCTCTCTCTTTCGGCACAACACAGGTGTCTCTGAGCCAGGCTCTCTTCGTCAGTTGTAGTATTTCTGGTAAACTAGGCTAAATAGGGTCTAAGCCAAAGCACGTTTTGGCTTCGCCCCCATCCCCCCTTCGCTCTTACTCCCGCAGTTTCGCTGCCTCGCTCTGGGCTTGGTTTATTTTTAAACCGCATTCCGCCTGGGCAGTTGTTGTCTCGCTCTACCGTTCGTCGTCCCCCTCCCTCATTAGGCATTCTGCAGCACCGTTAAGCCGCAGTTTAAGAGTCACTGAACGTGAATGTGATTTTCTCAATGCAAAATGCATTTATTGCATTCGTCAAGACAATTGCCGTTTAAATTCAATTACACTTAACGGGTCAGCCAAGAGGCCAGCAGCAACAGCAAGAAGTGCAACAAGGCCAAGTTGAGAGAAAGGAGAAAAGAGTGCAAACGGCAGAGGAGGCGGAGTGAGGAGATGTAAAAGGGGAGGGGTCGATGCCAACGCCCCCAAAGCAGCGTCTCGCCTACAATTGTGTTCATCTCAATAATAATACTATTCCATTGGGTTTGCTATAGTTTCTATATAATCCAATCCAGCCTTCCTCTTTCTTTAATTCAAATGAATATAAAAATTATTTTTTTTAAATAAAGTTCCTAGTATGTTGACCCCAAGTATTCATAAAAGTGTAAACAGATGCCGATCGCGGCAGAAAAAGTGCAAGAACTGCAACAAACACTCGTCCAGTGGCTGTAAAACTGCAGGCGAAATACAATTCCTATTGGAAGAGAGGAGACACCCAGTTGGTCCATTTTTGAGTTTTTTTATGTACATTCCCCCGAACACAAAATACCCACAAAGTATACAAAATATACAAATGCACATGCGCTTATGTTTATAAAATCGGCGCTTTGTTGTTGCTGTTTCACCCTTTCGAGGCAATTAGATGTCTGCACTGCAGCTGGCTCATACTGGAGCTGTTGCCGTCTGATTGGAGCTGGTGTGCTGTTCGTTCTTTGGCATTTTGCGCAATTTGTGCGCTGTACTTTTCATTTGATTTTCAAGTTCCCTTTCCCTTTTTGTTGGTCAGTGTAAACTATGCATATAATCCCATTCAAAATCAGCCAAAGAGCCAATCAATCACGGCTTTATATATTCGGAACACGCCGCACCGCCTGCCCATCAATCAAAGCCATGGAAAAAAGCGAATTTAGAACAACTTTTTGGTGATTTTTAGCCTGAAATGAGTAGTGTTATCGCTGTGTCAGCATTTACAGTCGAACTTTATTAGCTTGAACTTTCCATAGGTTGAATTTTGGGTGAAATTGGAGCATTGGGAACTTTTTCAATTGCATTTTATAGTATATTAAATAGACATAAAACCAAGTAAATCTACTTTAACTTATGGTTCTCAATTAAATATGGAAATAAATGGCATTTCTGTTGGTTTTTAGTTTAGAATAAAAGGTAAATCCATGTATAAAAAAATTGAAATCTATAAAATTACCAGAAATATGACTTAAAAATTTGTTGTCTTAGGATTTTTCTTTGATTTTAAAATTTCTTACTTATTTCCCAATCCATTTATCATTTTCGAGTGGATATCAAATCAAAGGGACTGAATTGTAAAGATAAAACCATAGCCTAATTGCTGTAATTGCTCAAGTGCAAGCTCTCTGGGGGGAGTTGCAATTACCCCTAATTAAATGAAAGGCCGTTCGTCCCAGTTTAATGGCAATTGACTTGCTGAACTCGGACTTGGTTCCTCAGAGTGCTCCGCTATATACGGCCGCCTTCTTCCGATCTGTTTCCGTTGACATTGTCAATTACATGCAATATTATTCAATATTACTTAACCCATTTTGCGCTTATCTGTGGGTGCAAGTCCAACATCATTGATTGTGAATAATCTATTCAGAAAACATTAAAAATAACGTATGTCACTTGCCAAATTGATAAGACGGACGGCCGGAGGAGAACCCCCTTTGGCAACAAAATGCTGCCTGACACGATCAGTTTGAATGATGGGTTTTAATGATAATCCCGAGGCTTGTTTTGTTAAGGAAATTATTTCATATTTTTTTCAAGTGGCTTAATTAATTATTGACTGATTACTATTATTTATTCAGAGGGATCTCATCTCTTTTTAATAAGTTTATTTAAATATTATCTTACAATCACAAGAAATCAAACAGAGCTTTACTTAAAATTAAATAGTGTGCTTAATATTATATTTTATTTAGTATATATATCATATATGTATGTCAAGATATAATTTTTTATTAAAGACAAGCAGGGTATAAGATGGCCTACAATATAATCATGGCTTTATCTTATCATAATCAAAGCTATTTTTGTTTTGACATTTCCCTTTTTATTGATTGATTTATTGTTAAAAAATAGCCAAATTATAAATGTAAATGCAGTTAAAATATACAAAGAATTTAGGCAAAAAACTAGTTTAAAAAATAGCCAATAACGGTGGCTAATAATATTTGTTTTTTAATTGCAAACAAACTCTCAGCCATAAATTAAATGTATCTTTCAGTGCATGTAAATTGCTTAGAAAGTAATTAGAAAATAACCGTAAGTCGTGTGCAAAATAAAACTCCGCTATAGAGAACTAGAGACTAGAGAATTTTTCGCTCTCCTTGGCTGCGCATTTCACTTGTCTATCACTTTGTGGTTTTTGTTTGCGTTCGGGGAGCTTTGGGAAAATGTTGGCCAACTCTGGTTCGCTGGCTTTAACCAGTTTCTTATATGTTTTCCTGAGCGCGCGCCAAAAACCGAAAACTGAAAACCAGCGACAACGTGAAATGCACATTCAAGGCTATAAAGAGCCCAGCCGCCGCCGCAACAACACAAGTAAACTTGCTCTGGAACTGGTTTTCCTCTGGTCTTGTATTTTGTACTCGCACTCGCAGTTTGCTTTCTTTTTTTCTGATTTTTATTTAGTATTTTGTAAGTCAGAGTCGCCTTTCGGTTGCATGTGGCCAAAAAAAACCAACAAAATCTACCCAGAAGAAGCTTATCACCAGCCTTACCCTGGCACAACAATAAATAACGCAGGAAATGTGCCCACACAAAAAGTTTCAGAGGGAAATTATTTATTTTCATGGGAACGCTGTGGAATTTTAGTTGTTATTTTGTTGCCTTGGGATTAGTGATCACTTCTGGCTAAAGTTCAGAGTGCAAGTTCGTTAATTTGTACGTCATGAAGAAGTTTGTAGTCATTCCAGTTCAGAATTTTTAGGTTTTTGCTAGTAGAATTTATTTTTTTTTTCATTGAAAAATCCCAAGAATCTCTTCTGAATGATTTCTAGTTTCTGATAAAAAGAATTCGAATTGACAGATCAATCTAAACTTTTTTTGCCAATCTAGTTTTGTGTTAAAAGCTTGAGCCTGGCATTTTTTCGCACTATTATAATATGATTTTGATTGACGCTCACCTATGGCTGCCATTGTGTTTCGATCCCAGAGCGAATCGGGCCCCACCTGAGTGCCATTATATTTTGGATCTGCGGAGATCGTGAGCTATCTTATGGCCGGCAACCTTGAAACTTGCTCTTGCCTTCCTTTCTGGCAAGTGAAATTTCTCCATCGCCCCGCCTCTTACTCGCTCCAAAAGTCTTGGGCTTTCGAGTTTCTTGGACTTAGACCATAAACAATTGCCAGCAGGTTGTTCGCATTTAAGCTTATTTATTATGAAGCTGTCTCTAGCTGTTTTTGTTGTCTTTATTATTTTATTCGCTTTTTTGCTTGTGGCCAGTCTGTGGAATTTGGCTAATCGAGGAGGAGTCAAGTGTTTCGGGTGCTTCGGTGCTAGGAGTTAATGGAACTCGACTTATCCAGCGGAAGCAGTCGAAATTCCGGTTAGACAAAAATCTGTGTCTGTAGCATAGAAATAGAGACGAAGCGGCTCTTATCAAACGAAAATAAAATGCCACAAACAACAGAAAAAGGCATTAAATATATAGCCTTGACTCGGGGCTTAAATTTGAGCAATTTGCCAATCATTCGAGAGAGTCCCCCCGAAACACAACGCCAAATTTAATCATGTGTCTGTTGAGCTTCAAAATTTCGCGATTCTCGGCATTGTTTCTCTGGATTTTGCAGCCACGGGTTCAATCAAAATATTTAGCTTATTAGTTTGCAAAAAAGATCAACAAACAAAGCGCTGGGGCAAAGTCAAATAAACAAAAAATAAAGTAAAAAGTTGATCAAAGGAGCCTCGTGAGAATGGCCATCTATATGGAGTCTTCTGTAGAGTCCAAACAGTGATTCAAGGAAATATAGAGCAACCTAAAGTATAATATTAATTAAAGGCTTAATAACTTTTTTAGATAGAAATAGATATGATGTTGATAAAGAGATATAAATAGATAGATACAAACAAATATATTGATAGATAGAAATATATATACAAATAAATAGTTAGTTTGATAGAAATCTTTCTATTTATTTATTTTTCCATCTATAAATCTTTATTATATTCACAAATAATTCATCTGCTGATAAGCCTAAAATGTTCCCCTTTTAAAGCCATTATTTTGGTCACTTCTTGAAGAGTCTACCTCTTCCTGTGTGGATACGATCGCTGGCGGAAGATCTCTGTGTTGTTTTACAGTTTTGAACCGCACTGTGGCTGCATATGAGTCGGCTTTTTGGGCCCAAGAGGAGGGCAGGGCTTGTGGCAATTAATTACATTTTGCGCACTTTGTTTCCGTTGCCTGGAAGCGGTAGAATTTCGTATTCTTTGCCTTAATTACGGCTTCTCCTTTGTTTTGGTACCCCTTTCCTTCAATGAACACCCAGTAAGCAAAGCACCAGACCGGGTATATATGTTGGGGGCTCCAAAGATTTCCTGGGAACTATTAATGGATGTCATCGCGTTGTTAGCAGCAAAGCGGGAACAGATGAAGCCATAAAAGTGCCGCTAGCGGTTGGTTCCTTGGCCTGCCTGCTGGCTTTGTGTGTCGGTGTTTTGGCCGGCCAACATCCCATGCAGAAGGTGTTGATGGTTGATGGTCATAGTATTATTCCCCCCCCACTGCCTCGGGGGCATTGATTTCTTGGTATATATATGTATGTATTTTTGTTTTACATATTTTAATGCGCCTGCAGCAGCTGAGAACAATGCGCATGTGCGCCACTCGTAAATTGTTTTTGAAAAAGGCAGAAGAGCGCCCCTTCTTAAGGTTCCACCTGGTTTGCATACCTGGCTGCGTACATCGATCGGAATCAAAAAGCGTAACAGAGCCAAAGCACAAATGCCAAAAATTTAAGCGGACCCCAACGCTTCTTCCAGCTGTTGTGAAGGCTGTCAAAAGCCAGAAAGGTATTACAGAGAGGGAAATATTATGATGTATCTAATAATAATAACAAACACAAAAATCTAAAGCAGACTTAAGTGGAAAGCTTTAGAATCTTTTTGTATATTTATGTGGAGTTTAAAGTCTCAAAACTTGTTATTTATAACCAATTGGTTGGGCTTAAAAGTGAAATATTATCAATAATACGGAAATTTATATAATTAAAGAAGCAGGAGAATGGTTTTCGCAATTTCTTCTCATTTCTCACAGTGTCTGCCCAGAGCCCTGCTCGTATGAGGTTTGAGCCCAGTTCGAGGCGGTCCGCAACGTTGCCGCCTGCCCGGCTTACCTTGCTGGAGGCTTTTGGCAGTTGTTCTGTTCGTCTTTCACTTGGCATTCCATGGCGTACTTTATAAATTGTTCCTCTTTCTCCGCCGATTTTCGTGTGTGCGTGAGTTTGCTGTTATTTATGTTATGAGCGTTATATGCGTTCCAGTTCTTTCACATGGATTTGGTGGATTTTGCTAAGCGATCAGTTAAGAGCCAGCCATCTTAGCCATTCTCATGATGACACAAATGAAATGTCTTGAGTAAATTACCAAAGCGGCTAACTGAAATGCCACCAACTGCTGCTGCTGCTGCTAATGGGGCCTCGGACAGCGAACGGAAAGAGGTGACTCGACTAAAGTGATTTGTCCCAGGCAATTTATGACTTTCTTTAGCTTAGATTCTAGGAATATTTACTGCTCCTCAGGGACTTGGAACTTTGCAGATAGTAGCACTAGCTATCTGTATAAAGTGCAGAGATAGTGCCCTGGCCAGGTGATAACTGCTGCCGAACTGCGATAAAAAACTGATTGCATGCACAGAATGCGTCGCTTGCAGAGGAAATCGATGAAAACAGCTCCATGATGTCAGAACTCGGAGTGGTGACTCACAAGCAGAGACTCTCTCACTGACACAGAGAATAGATCAGGCTTAATTACAGTCTAGCTTCAAGAACTCTACTGGCGGAGACCCCGATTCAAACAAGTTTCTTTCTTGTGCAATTCTTGCAATATTTTTTCAAAGTATTTAAACATTTTGCAATCAATTTAATTAAAACGGTTGTTCTTTATAAATTACGTTTGAGTAATTCCTTTTTTTTCGCTACTTTGAAGTTGTTTTGACAGGGGAATATAATAGTAATTTAATTTTAATAAATTCGGCTTGATTTGTTATAAATTTATTTCCTTTTAAATTAAATATATATTTCTAAATATAAGCAAAAATATTATCTAGACAAGCTCGACTGTCACCAGACTCTTTCCCAGAATAGTGTTTGCTGTGTCTAGTCTTGATTAATTAGCTGGGAATAGCGATCAGCGATGATCAAGCGGTTTGAGGTCGTGACTAGTCACATCAGAATGTTTTACACATTTGCATGCCAGGCGGCGTTAACCAGGTCGAATTCAGCCTTGAGACCCGCTTATATAACACTATTTTTTAAACAGAGTGAGAGCCTTGCCTAAAGGTTAAGTTCTCGTGCTTTGCACCGGCAACTGAAAATAAAATTACACGCTTAAATAAGAAAATATTTACTTTAACGCTGACATCAGACAATCAACAAGCTTCGAACGGAAAGCGGCGGTGCAAAAAAAAAGGGGGGAAACTTTAACAGCTACGTGGAGCTACGGCTTTCCGAAAAATACAAAAAACAGACAAAAAATGAATTCTCCAGAAGTCTGCTCTTCTTTTGGGCTTTTTTTGTTGTAATTTTTACCGGTTTCCGTTCAAAAAAGAGATGTGTTTGCGTCTGTTTAGCATTGTAGCGTGAAGTCTTATGATCTTTATTTTGTATATGTGTGGCTATAGATTTTTTTTTTCGTTCATATTTACGATTTTGATTATGACGCCGGGGCGAACAAGCAAAGCAAAAGTCTTCATCAGCGATCTGGGAATGGGAATCGCGGAATCGGAATCGGAATTTGCATATGCCGCAGGGCAGAAACGAGTTTTGCATTCCATCGGCCACCCGGCAGTGAGATATCGAAAGAGAATTCCCCGGGGGACTCGCTTTAATTAGAGGAATGTGCCAAGTAGCTTTGAGCTACATTCGTATCTGGGCATTAGCTTTGAAATATGGTAGCTTTAATCCTATTTGCTAGATAAAAATTTAACATTTTTTGGGTTGAAAGAGAGCAAGATAAAGAGCCGAATATGCCTGAGATACTTGTGTATCTTTTTGGGATTAATATGAAATTTGGGAGATAGTTTTGGAAAGAAAGGTTAATTGGGTAACAAAATAATTAATATTTTAATATTTAATATGGGTTAACTTTTCTTCTTATAGGTTTCCTGATTAAATTATGTTAATTATTTGTTTCTTAAAGAGTATTTAACTAGAGAAATGTGTATTGTTACATGAACTCCTATTTGTTCTAAACAAATATTTACAAAAATCCCACAGATACCTCATATTAAATCTCATTGCAAACATCTAAATGTTTAGTAAACTGAGATGTCTGAGACATCTCTCTGTCTCTCTTAATAAGCCTTTCCCACAGATTGCTCTTCGCTATTTTTATCTGAATGAAGCTCCCCTCTTGTCTCGAGCGCTCTTCAAAAGCCACTCGCCAATAAATTATGCATAAAATGTTTGCACACAAAACCGCAAAAAAAAAGAAGAAATATTATTCTTCAATTTGGTTATAACGTTATCGAATCTGAATTTTTGTCGTGTAATTGTAAACTTGACTTTTTTGCTGCCCGGTTTTGGTGGTCTGTGGTTTGCGCAACGTGCCTTTTTGAAGTCGGAATGCAATTTGTATTCATTTTTATTTTTTATTTTCGACTGTCTGTAATAACAAACCCATATCAACAGAGTTCATGTCTCGTAAAAAACGCATTAAAATCGTTTGAAATTCATTTAAAATCCATAACTTATCAGCATTATCAGCCATGTTAAACTGCACAACAAGGCTATATCTATCCATCAGTAAATATTTTTCGGATTGTTTCCCTTGCATAATGTTACAAATTTTATATTTTGTTCGATGATGATATTTATATTTATTTTTATGGCCCCGACACTTGAGTCAACATTTTTATGTGCGTCTACGATCTGTTGCTGAGTTCTCAGGCTTAGCCAATTAAAAATTCAATGGGTTGAGTAGGGAGTCCTCCCTCCAAGGGTCCCCGTCCCGTCCCATCTCAACCCGTCTCGTCTCTCACATGATTTCAATTTCAATTAAAAGTCTTTTCAAATAGATGTTTAAGATACGAGTTATGACTAGATGATATATATATTTTTTGTGCCTCTTTTTGTTTTCGTGACATTTTCGGGTCGCTGGCTGTCAAAAATGAAATTGAAATGTTCGCTGCTTGTCAGACGATCGTTTGATTGCCGTTTTGGTACATTTTAATTAAAACTAAAGCGAAGAGAGAAGGGTTGCTGCTGCTGCTGTTCCTACTGATAGGACCGACCTTACCCCACTGAACTTATTCTGTTCCAGAAAGTAACCCAACCGAAACTCTTTCGATAACCCAACCCCCCTCTCATACTTTACAAAACTTCCTGCGAAATCCGGCGGAAATATCTTAAAAGCCCCCGTAAGTGTTAGATTATTAAGCAAATATTTGCGTTGGCCATGAGTGGATAGTGTTTGTCATAAGTGCCGGGCATTTATATGGGTGATATATACCAATATATATATGTATGTATATACTATATCCAAATTGTCTGCCAAATGACTCACTATACGTTAAGCCTCCACTTTTGGGTTCACACGTGTTGCGGCTTTCATTGAGCCTCAGAGTCAGACTCTCTATCTCTCTACCCCATATGCAAATCATTTGCGATTAAGTCATATTTTTTCGACGATCCACAGTAGGAAGTGGGTAGAAAAAACTAATTAATCAGAAAGAAACCAGCTTGTACGAAAAGAAAGAAAATAAACAAATAACAAATAGATACAATTGGTATGAGTAGAACTGAGGAGCTACGACTTCAAAGCATTGAAAGTTTGTTTTGGCTTTCGACAAATTTTCTTTTGTCATTCCGCTGGGGCAAGTGAAAGTCTGATATTTTCCCATAAATGATTACAAAATTTCTGTTCGATTGGGTTAAGAGTAATTATCGAGTTTCTTGAACTGTTTCCGTTAGAGGAAAGAGCGAAATATATATATATTTAAACGTTTAATAAAATGAAGTCACTATTTAAGTTTTTATTTCTGTAAAATAAAATTAATCTTATGTTTTTTTTAGGGTTTAATATACCTGATAAATTTTATAAGACCCTCCCTAGCAAAGACTAGAATATACATTTTAGATTATCAATCACAGCAGCTACTTAGTCACACCTTACGCCCCTCTTGGCTTGCTAACTCCACGAGATCTCTAATTGCCTGGCAATTCCCAAACAATCTCAAGAAATCAATCAAACCTGTTGTTTCTGGACTCTTGGACTAGCCTCATCTGCTACGGAAACCATCTGGTTTAATGGGCCTATATATCCGCCATAACGAATCTTAATTATGCCACAATTAAGTAGAGACGCGTGCCTCTTTGATCGCAAAGTTAATGAATCTTCTTTGGGCTTCGAAGAACATGGTTAGTTCGCCGCAACTCAAATCGATTAAAATTGATTACAAATTGAGAAATGTTGTGTTAGCAACGCCCTTTCTGCAAATTTCACTTTTAATTGATTTTTATTAAGCCAAAACAAGATAAAAACAAAGTAAGCTCAAGGAGAAATTTGTCTGGCGCCCTCATATCCATGGAATCTATGAATAACACCCGTTGCGAATTCGAATTTACCATCTTCAGCTTGGCATGTTTGCTGTCTGCTGTCTTCTTTATTCTTTTTGTCCCCATAGATTTCTATTTGGAGAAAGAGTGATCTCATCATTTGACTATTTCACGGATTTTCAGCTGGGCTCGGTTAGCTTGGCTCAAAAGAATTTTCCCAGCCTCGGGAAAAGCGCCAAACCGTTGGAAAACCTCTATTGAAACGCAGTTTCATTGCCAAAGTCAACAACAAAAATTCAGTTAAAACCGCTGAAGCGGCGCCCCAAATAATCAATTCCAGGCATTTGCATAAACAAAACCAACAAAACAGAAAAATAGACACAATCGGAGAATGCGAAATGGGGAGAAAATCTCATCAAATTCGGTAGCTGGTGGTGGCGCATGCGCAGAGGCCCAAAGAACGAATCGAATTTCGGGCTTTTGGCTTTGAAATGAACCAAACTCTAGCTTGGAGGCACGGTGATGTCATCATAAAATAACATGGGTTGCGGGTGTATATAATACTATATTGTAGAGCCCCTCCGGGGGGGCGTGACCAAATGCCAAAAAATAATAATAAAGGCAATGAGCACGAGGAGCAGACAGGCGCGGGGGGAAGCTTGAAAAGGGTAAAGTGAGCTCAACATTGACTAATTTTTGCAAATAACTCTTGTGGCACATCATAGAGTCCAACACGTACGTACGATCCAAGCCAAAGCTCTATAAACAATTTCGATTTCAACAAAAGCAAAAGGCAATGAAGACGCAGACAAGCCAAACGAAGTATGTAATATTTCTTTGGCTTTTGTATACCACCTCTCTATATGTGAGACAATAATCAGCCAAAATGTTTGGTAATCATTTTTAAAGAGCGCCCCAAATTGAAGCTACACCCCTGAGTCCAGATTTGAAGAGGGTTTTCGGGTTAATTAATTAACTTTTAGATACATACATAAATCTTGGATTTTTCTTGGACTTGAGACTTAAGAATATAGCAACGCCCTAAGATCCATTTTGGATCTTTTGTCTCTAGACTTAGGCCCAAGTTTGTCGCTTTTTCTTATCGCCTCCATTTTTGCTGTTTTCTCTTTAAAATTGTTTTGGCTCTTCTTTTTTTGGGGATTTTGAAAATTGTTTAACATGCCAGGCACAACAAAAGAATTTATAACATTGTTTTTTGTTATTCTACTTCTCGTATATGTATTCTTCTCTTTTTTGACTGACTGAATTTGAATTTTTTTAGCCCGCTGATGAGGTAATTTTATGCATAGAAATTTTTTTAACAACAAAGCCACCAATTCCCTAATTTGCCGGGCGCTCCACACAGTTCTCATTATTTTCCGGAGACAAATATCAAAGAGAGATGACAGGGAAATTAGGTTTTTATCAGTCATATTCAATCGCTCACGCAAAAGTAATTAAAACAGGTAACGACTTGGGATGCTATCTAAATTGGCAAGTTTGTTAAAAGCTAAAAGCTAAGAGCCTCCCTGAAATACTTTAAAGTATCATTAAATTCTGGCTTCGCGGGCCGAGCGAATAATATGTCCGATTTTTTGCATAATTCCCATAAAAATTAAGTATACAAAACGCGCTAAATGTTTATTGATTTATGCAAATTTTTACACGATTCCTTAGGTAGGTTATTGCCGTGTTCATTAGCTAACCGGGGTATATGGAACACTCGGAGATTAAGATCTGCTCAAGAGGCAAGCAGAACCCCCGAAAAAAATTCAGAAATCATGTTTAGAGTGTTTGCGATGAGTGAGAAGTGTGGCTCGGGTGGTTTAAAAATAGAAAAGAGGAGCAGCACCAAGGCTGTGTGTGTTCCTGCTCCCAGCTGCCGCGCATGTGCTCAGGGATTTTATATGTTTATGTCGGTAAACAGGATGCTTGGAATTCGACCCTCAGCTACTACTACTACACACAGTTTGTCCCTGACTTTGCCTCCCCTTTTTCCGGCAACTTGGGGTTATATAAATAGTTTATGGGCAAAGACAGCTGTGTATAAATGAGCTAACACACTTGGTGTGATATTTTCTGAAAAGGAATTGAGCAGCAATTTGAATACCCTGGCACTCTGATTGAATTTTTGTTGGAGTTTTAAAACGCTTTCTTTTGAATCTTTGCTATAAAATAATCTGGAATATTTTGTTGGGTTTCTTTATGCTGTTTTTGTTTTCTATTAATATTTTATATACTTTTCTTTCAACAAATCTAACTTCCTTTCTGGCCTTAACTCATAGATCAAACATTTTAATTGCTTTTCCTGCAAAGCCTAAAGTTATGCCTCGGTTCCACTTCAACCCTTTCCGTTCTGTTTGGAATTCACAGAGCCTGATAAGGCCAATACCTTATCGCGCATGGTAAAGTTTATTGTCATGCCGTTCTAGTTGTTCTTGCCATTTTTTGTTGTATTTTTTTTTATTGTTTAGTTTTCACCTCTTTTTAATTGATTTTTGTATTTGTCCAAGCGAAGTGTTCTGTTTGCCAACTGGCGGCAAATGCCTTCCAGGTGACCTCAGCTCTAGCGGCACACCATATTATATAGAAAATGATCTATTAACAGCAATATGACGCTGGGTATTGGATTTTCGAGATTATAACCCTTTCGAATGATGTCAGCGAGAGTGGGAATAAAACCGAGGAATGATCAAATTTGGTTTTTATTTAATGGCCCATTCATTAGTATTTTGGCTTTTGACAGGGCCCCATAAATAACTCGATATTGAAGTGCATTCCCCGCTATAAATACCAACTCCTCCTATCTGCCAACTTATGTCCGAGGTATGTGGGATTTATCGGCTGATAAGATATTGGTTCCAGGGTCTCACTGGGCTTAATATTTGCCAGAGGATTTGCCAGATCCGAGAAGGAGAAGGAGAGGCAACCCCTTGCCTTAGACTGCCCCAGGTGCTATCAGTTAAAATTTAATGCTAGACGCGATAAATGGAATTCACCATAGCTGCGCTCAGTTGAAGAATTTTTGGCCTGGCCTTTAATTCATCTGATAAACACACTCAAAAGGGGGAGGAAGCTTTCCCCCACTCCGGACAGAGCGAATCGGTGTCGGTGGCTGTCCCCCCTATTTGGTTTTAGTGACCAAACGGCGCGTGCTCCGGCAGTAACTCTGGCTCCGACAAAATACGATCGAAATTGAAGAATAAACCGAATACGATATCTTTAGGGAATATAGATTCCAAATGTTTCCCTAGCACTTGGTGCTGCAAACGAACTCTTTTGTGGAAACCCCCTCGAAACTTCCAGTAATAAAAAGCCATGGAGTACAACAATACCATCAGGCGCTCCAACTTTACGCGAAATGAATATCGGAGATATATATCATACGAACGCCAGTCTCTGGGTAAGGAGAGTGCTGGGAAATGGTGTCTGCAATCGAGTTCAGGGACACCCACGCCCCTTGAACTTGAACTTCTATACCTAGAAGCTCTCCCTGGGGATCATTATACAATTCCGATTGGCCCAGCGAAAGTATAACCTGCTCTTATCTGACAATTTTGGGTGGAACTTGACGTGTTTTTTTTTGCCATACGATGATAAGCCCCCGCAAATATTTGACAAATGAGTCGCGACTGCCTGGAATAATCGTTTCAGTCGGGGTCGGTGCCAAAAAGCAGTCAAAAGTTTCGCTTTCTGCAGTTTCCGCTCTCTGGTTTCCCGGAACCTTTTTTGGCATTTTATTCTTGCCCAGTAGTTACGTAAAACGAATCGTTGATAAAAAGTAACAAAGCTGTGAACCATTTTTTTCATGGGTATGAAGTAATTTCGTCTTTTGACTGATAAGAACCAAGGCAATATCACATTGTGGCGACTATTTTGGCTACTTGATACGCTGGCCGAGGGGTATATGAACTTATAGAAATTGTAGGTAATTTTAATTGATTTAGTTTATGATTTTTTAATATTTTAATTACAAGAAATATAATCAGATTTGTATCAAAATCAGTGGTTATTAAATGCAATAAGAGAAAAAATTATTACAACTTGAAATTTATAGATTTAAAACCTAGCAAAGTCAATTTAAAGTTTTCTTAATATTTAGTAACTTTTAAAATACTTTTAAATGACCAATAAACCCAAAGAAACTTGCAATATTTAACCAACTTTGTGCAATTAAGATCTAAAAGCTAAAAGCCAATTGGCCCGGGGTCTGGCTTATCTTTACTAGTCTGAAAAAAAAGAACTACTACGTGATGAGGTGTCGAAATGGAACCTCTTGGTGTGGGTTCTCGGTTCTCTGTGTTTAGAACTTCCCCCAGCTAATCGACGACATTGCTTGAAAATGCTGATACAATGATTTAAAATTAGGAATTACGCTTGACAGAAACTATAAATGAACCGCCTTGGAATGCGGGATCTATCTTTAGTCAGTGATTATTTGTGTGTCTTTGCTTGTTGTTTTTTATTTTTTATAGAAGCAATTATGTTGGCGATAACCTGTTATCTCTGAATCAATATATTGCGGACAAACGTCACGGGTGTGCTTTCTCTATCTCTCCAACTTCCCTCTTGTATATTGCTTTTTGTTTTCCTGTATTTTTCCTCTATTTTCCTCATTTTGTATTGATTTTGGTTTGGTGCTGTTGTCAGGTGGCTTACCCGTTTCTCTTCTCTTTTCCTAAAAACCAAAACAAACACTAAAACTAAATGTTGCACTTGTCAGACTTCGAGCTTGAACTAATCCGAGATTTATTTTGTTCCATGTTCTTCATGCTCATCGTGTCGTGTAGCATCACAATATGAGCCGGGAGGCTACTCAGCGCTCCAGACGCCATCGGCCTCCAATCGCAACTCCGCCAACATGACGCAGCGGGATGGCATCATCAAGTTCGAGAATGAGCGGATTAAGACGCTGCAGGAGGAGCGTCTGCACATCCAGAAGAAGACATTCACAAAATGGATGAACTCCTTTCTCATCAAGGTATTTATAAAGGCGTTTATTATCTTAAATATAATTCAAAGACCTTTCATTAAAAGATGCTCGTAGAGGGTTTAATCAGACGCTTTTATATTATTTTATTAAATGTCATAAATTTCACATACATTAAAGATTTTCTATACTTAAATTATTAAAGAAACAAAGTATACTTTTCCCCACAATCAATTATCTTGGCCACTATATCAACCTGTAAAAGAGTCTGAATATGAAAGCGATATCTTGTCTGTCGACCGAATTATGCATTCACTTTGAATTTTGATTGGAAGAAATTTTTACAACACCTTACGACAGAGATAATATGAATGCAACTCACATATTTTTTGGGCTTTTATTGTAGGCCAAAATGGAGGTCGAAGACCTATTTACAGACCTGGCCGATGGCATCAAGCTGCTAAAGCTGCTGGAGATCATATCGTCGGAGAAACTGGGCAAGCCGAACAGCGGACGTATGCGCGTCCATAAAATCGAAAATGTCAACAAGAGTCTGGCATTCTTGCACACCAAGGTAAGACATGTGTCCAGCACCGGGAGGAGCAATCGGAGGGAGAGCGGATTGGAGTGGAGTCTTGGGAGACTGGATGGCTGAAAGGCCGAAAGACTGGGAGAGTGAGTGGTGAGCTCTACGCATTTGTAGAAAGTGCAAGTCGCGCCTGCGCAGCTGCGCGTGGCCATTGCGTGCTTTGTTTGCCATATGAGCTCTCCTCATGGCTTTACGGAACTGCACTCGAAGAAACTTGGGGCCGTATGAGAGGAAATTGTAATATATTGTTAGGTTATTTTATAGATTTTGTTAGTTTTGTTATTTTAACAAATTTATTAGCTAGTGAATCGGACCCCTAAGATGGTTTCAGATCTTGCCAAGTCTTTTAATTAATTAATTAATTATCTAGTCTCAAGAGTTAGGAGATTATATTTGGCTTTGGATCTGGGATTTCGAATCTCGGGGGAAGTGAGAGACGACTTCAAGACATGGCAAAAAAAATATATTTAATTACCTTGCCTGGCCTGGCGGCTCTTCTCTTGGCAATTTCTGAAATATTTGCATACTTTCTAATGCATTTTTCTTTCTTATAAGAGTCTCACCTGGCGTGGCACATTTTCCAGGTACAATACTTTCTTTGCAACTCGTCGTGCATTTGATTTTAATTGTGCAAAGTGGCAGCTTAGCGTGCGACATAGTTTCTCGTATCTTCTTCCAGGGGCCGCTGTCCTAATCTAATTAGAAGCAATTAATTCGCCACAATTTGTCCCATTCCTCATCTCTCTCTCTTGGTCATTGCATTGCAGTGAAAGTTTTTTTTTGTTTAGTTTTTAGTTTTACTTTTCACCATTTAATTTTGTATTTTATTCATTTGTTTTGGGGCTTTTCCCTGCTGTTGACACGGGTATTGAGTGCATTTTAATTGGTTTTGTGGGCTTGAAAGAAGCCCGAACGAAAGATTTACGCACAAGGGAACATTGGGTGGAGGAAACTAAGAACCCCCCGGGGACTCATTGAAGCATGCCACTAGGCACGACCGAGCTGGGGGAACCAGATGGCGTAGTTTTAAACTAAATTTTAATATACGAGAACATTTTCTTAGGGGGTCTATTAAAATAAAACGTTTCTGGGAAACATAAAGGCAGGAACTTATATTTTTCTAAATAAAAACAGGAACACGTTTTCAATAACAATTTTACAATTTGTTTCCTTCGAACTTTTTTGAATGTTTAAAATACAAATAATAGGGGCAAACACTATATGTTTTGGAGTTAAGTTTTAGCTTATTATCTTTAAAGTGTTTATTCAGTTTCATAAACTATCAGAATTTCTAGAACGTCTAGAATGTTTATTAGCTATGTTTTTTGAAAACCTCTTAAAAATTGACTTACATTTTCCATAAAGATTAATTTAAAGTAACGCCCCTCAAAGATTTGGACATTTTCCCAAAAACCCAGAACAAATTAGTTGAAATTTCAAAATGAAAAATAAATAAAATGCAGGGCGCTGCTTTATCTCTATGTTCTCTCCTCCCCCGGCCATAAATCTCAGCCTCCAAACGCCGCTGACCACTTTGTAGCTATGATAATACGATTTAGATCGGTATCAGCTAGTAACTTATGCCTCCTCCGGCTGCTCGGAGTTACCTGTCCGCGCCCTGACCTACTATACATAAATGCAAATGTGACCCAGATGAACCTGCTCGGGGTCAAGCACCTCCACCTGATAATGCGTGACTTGGGCAGGGGCAGACCCAGTTTGAATATCTGGCACTGTAGAGGAACTCTCCCCGGTAACCGGAGACGCGGCTTACCCACTCCACCTTCTGCAGCTCTCCACTCGGAAATCCAAAAGAAAAGAAACGCATAAAAAAAGAGAGAGAATGGAATAATGCAACGTTTTCTTATTTCTTCCCTCTCAGGTTCGCTTGGAGTCCATTGGTGCTGAGGACATTGTCGATGGCAATCCCCGTCTCATCCTGGGTCTCATCTGGACCATCATTCTGCGGTTTCAGATTCAGGAAATTGAAATCGATGTGGTAAGTTGCTATCCCATAATTCACATACTTAAAAGAACCCTAATTAAATCCCCCTAATTATAATAGGATGAGGAGAACGAGTCCAGCGAGAAGCGTTCCGCCAAAGATGCGCTGTTGTTGTGGTGCCAGCGCAAGACGCATGGCTATCCGGGCGTCAACATCACGGACTTTACCAACTCTTGGCGCTCTGGTTTGGGCTTCAATGCCCTCATCCATTCGCATCGTCCGGATCTGTTTGAGTACAGCACCATTGTCAATTCGAAGAACTCTAACCTGGACAATCTGAATCATGCCTTCGACACGGCCGCCAATGAATTGGGCATTCCCAGGTGAATTATTTTATAAAAATTTCAAGTAAATGTCATTGAAACTAATGCGTAATTAATTATCCATTTCAGTCTGCTCGATGCGGAGGACGTTGACTCGGCCCGGCCCGACGAAAAGTCGATCTTGACCTATGTGGCCTCCTACTATCACACCTTTGCACGCATGAAGAACGAACAGAAGAGCGGCAAGCGCATAGCGAATGTAAGTATTCCAATTCCAATTCGTATTCAAATACGGAGAGTCCCATTGCTACTCTGTGGATGCGCTGCAGCGTAACGGTGTCCCACAGTTAACGCTCTACTTCACAATGGATTGGCCCCCCGATCGGATTCGGATTCAGACTCAGATTCCGGGTGGGGTCCACTCCAGACCTAGGCCTAGAAAGTTGCTCAACCACTGATCCCATCCATCGTCTTCATTTCCCCGATCTCCCCGCAGATTGTCGGCCAGCTGATGGATGCCGATCGCAAGAAGATGCAGTATGAGCGCCTGACCACAAACCTGCTGAGCTGGATCCGCCAAAAGACACTGGAGCTGGAGCAGCGCGACCTGCCCAACTCGCTGGAGGGCATCCAGCGGGAACTGTTGGCCTTCAAGGAGTACCGGACCATTGAGAAGCCACCCAAGTGAGTATTCCCACCACTAAATCTCAAATAAAGAAAGAGAAAGACAAGTTATTCAAATGGTACATTTAACCTTACAGGTACAAGGAGCGCAGCGAGATCGAGGCTCTGTACTTTACCATCAATACCCTGCTGAAGGCGCTGAACCAGCCGCCATACAATCCGCAGGATGGGCAGCTGGTCAACGACATTGAGAAGGCCTGGCAAATCCTTGAGTACGCCGAGCATCATCGCGAGGTGGCACTGCGAGAGGAGCTGTTGCGCCAGGAGAAGCTGGAGCAGCTCAACTACAAGTTCGAGAAGAAGTCGGTGCTGCGCGAGGGCTATCTGAAGGAGATGATTCAGGTGCTGTCCGATCCGCGCTACTTGCGCCAGGTGGACGCCACGCTGAAGAAGCACGAGGCCATCTCGGCTGATATTCTGGCGCGTGTGGAGCGATTCAATGACCTGACTGCCATGGCCGAGGAGCTGGATAGGGAGAATTATCATGGCAAGGAGCGGGTGAAGCGTCGTGAGCAGGAGGTGATGGCCAAGTGGCGACAGCTGCTGGAGCTACTGGAAAACCAACGGCTGAACCTCTCCCAGATGAGCAACCTCATGAATCTGTTGCGCGAAATTGCCAGCACAACAGAAGCAGTGCGGGATCTGCAGCAGCAGTTCGCCTCCGAGGATGTGGGTCCCCATCTCCTGGGAGTGGAGGAGCTCCTGCAGGCTCACTCGCTGCAAGAGCTGCAGGTGAACACCTACGGCGAGACCCTGAAGCGCTTTAACCGCCAGGCGCTGCCCTACAAGAACTCCGAGCACAAGGATGCAGCTCTGCTGGCTCAGCGACTCGCAGATCTGGAGGAGGCCTACTCGGAGCTGCTGCGCCGCTCGGCGGCGAGGAGGGCTCGTCTGGAGGAGGCCCGCAATTTCCACCACTTCATGGAGGACTACGACAACGAGGAGTCCTGGCTGGTGGACAAGCAGCGCATCTGCAAGACCGGAATCACGGCTAAGGATCTGCGAGCAGTGCTCTCGCTGCAGCAGAAGCACAAGGCCCTGGAGGATGAGATCAAGTCCCGCAAGCCCAAGTCTGGTCAGATGTCCGAGGCCGGCAAGCGCCTAATTGGGGAAGAGCATCCGCGCTCCTCGGAGATACAGAGCCGTATCGATTCGCTGGCGGAGCACTGGCAGGCCTTGGAGGCCTTGGTTGAGCTTCGACGCAGGCAGCTGGAGGACGCCGCCGAGGCCTATCAGTTCTACACGGACGCCAACGAGGCCGAATCCTGGCTGAACGAGAAAATGGCTCTGGTCAACTCCCGCGACTACGGCAGCGACGAGCCCTCGGCCCAGGCTCTGCTCCAGCGCCATCGCGATCTGCAAGGCGAACTGAACGCCTACTCTGGCGACATCCTCAACCTGAACCAGCAGGCGGACAAGCTGATCAAAGCGGGCATTTGCACGCTCGAATTATCCGCCGTGGAGCCGGAACTCCCAGAAGTAGAGCAGGAAGAATGGGTCAACGAGACGCGACTTGTGCCCAAGGAAGTGTGGGAGGACGAATGGGTGGAAAAGCTGGAGCACAAAAAGGTCACTGAGACGAAGCTGCTGCCGCACGTCAAGTCCCTGTTCCCCTTCGAGGGTCAGGGCATGAAGATGGACAAGGGCGAGGTTATGCTGCTCAAGTCCAAGACCAACGACGACTGGTGGTGCGTTCGCAAGGATAACGGCCTCGAGGGCTTCGTTCCGGCCAACTATGTGCGCGAGATCGAGCCCCGTCCGGTGGCCTGCATAGTGCCCAAGGCGGAGAAGGTTAAATCTCTGCAAAAGGTGAAGAAGACGATCCTGGTGCGCCAAGTGGTGCCCGTTAAGAGGATCAAGCCGGTGAGTGTGGCCCCGAAGCCCCTCGTCCAGAGGCGAACATCCACACAGAGCATCAACGAGAACGCCGACAGCGTGGAGAAGCGCCAGCAGAGAATTAACCAGACCTACGACGAGCTGCAGGAGATGGCTCAGAAGCGCCATGCCCTCCTCGAGGACTCTATCCATCTGTTCGGCTTTTATCGCGAGTGCGACGATTTTGAGAAATGGATGAAGGAGAAGGAGCGCATGATCAAGACGGACGACGGCGAGGGCGTGGACAATGCCAAGCGCAAGTTTGAGAAGTTTATTACCGATCTTTCGGCCGCCTCCAAGCGGGTGGAGGAGATAGACGGCGCCGTGGATACCTTCCGCCGGCAGGGCCACTCCCAACTAGACAAGATCATCGCTCGCCAGCGCCAGATCCATCAGATCTGGCAGCGTCTGAATAATGCCAAGGCCCAGCGCGAAAAGAGCCTGGAGGGCGCCTCCAGTGTGGAGCTCTTCAATCGAACCTGCGACGAGGCCAAGGTCTGGATGAGCGAGAAGATGTTGCAGCTGGACACGGCCGTCATCACGCCCGATTTGCGGACAGTCCAAGCTCTCCAGCGTCGCCACCAGAACCTTGAGCGGGAATTGGCGCCTGTGGAGGATAAGGTAAACCGCGTCACTTATCTGGGCAACTCTGTGAAGAATGCCTATCCAGCGGAGAAAGACAACGTGAATGCGCGCCAGCAGGAGGTCCAAGACATGTGGCAGCAGGTGCAGCAGCGGGGCAATGACCTGCGCAACCGCATCGAGAGCGAGGTCGGCCAGCAGATCTTCAATAACAGTGCCAAGGTCCTTCTCGCCTGGATCGATTCCGTCAAGGATCAGCTGAATGCCGATGAGTCGGCCCGCGACGTGGAGACGGCCAACAATCTGCTGAAAAAGCACAACGATCTGGGCGACGATATCCGTGCCCATGATACCGAATTCGTCGAGGTTATCCAGTTGGGCAAGCAGTTGTCCGACGGCAAGCCGAACATGGCGGAAACTGTGGCCCTGATTGAGCGCCTAAAGGCCGAGCAGGATGCCATTCACCGCGGCTGGGCTGAGAAGCAGAAGTGGCTGCTGCAGTGCGTCGAGCTGCAAATGTTCAATCGCGAAGCTGATAAGATTGATGCCACCACCAAGAGTCACGAAGCCTTCCTGGAGTACAACAACCTGGGGGTGAGTTCCCTGTATTTTTTTTAACGATTTAATATTAATGATTCTCTCTCTTGGCTTTCAGTCCTCCCTGGACGAGGTGGAGGCTATTCTGAAGCGTCACTTGGACTTCGAGAAGAGCCTAATGGCCCAAGACAAGATCCTGAAGGGCTTCTCGGACAATGCAGACAAGCTGATTGCCAACGATCACTACGATTCAAAATAGTAAGTGTTCATTCTATCCTTTCCGCACAACCCACTTAATCTGCTCCCCTTTCAGCATCGGAGATCGACGCCAGCAAGTGCTGGGCAAGCGCAAGGCTGTCCGAGATCGCGCCTTCGAACGCAAGCGCCTACTGCAGGCCTCCAAGGACTTCCACAAGTTTGCTGCCGAGGCCGATGACCTGAAGGTCTGGCTGCAGGACAAGACGCGGATTGCCGGCGACGAGAACTACCGCGATCTGAGCAACCTGCCGCGTAAGCTCCAGAAGCATCAGGCCTTTGAGCGCGAACTGCGCGCCAACGAGGGACAGCTACGCAACGTCACCAAGGACGGACAGGCACTGGTCCAGGCCGGCAATCGAGTGCCTGAGGTAGAGGCCCGCGTGGCTGATCTTAACAAGCGCTGGAAGGAGCTGCTGACGCTCTCCGAGGACAAGGGCCGCAAGCTTGAGCAGGCGGCCTCGCAGCGGGAGCACAATCGGGCTCTGGAGGATGCCAAAAAGAAGGTCGATGAGCTGGATGCTGCCCTCCGTAGCGGAGATGTGGGCAATGATCTGCGCAGCTGCAAGGATTTGATCAACAAGCAGCAGATTCTTGAGTCCGAGATTACGATCTGGGACCAGAAGGTGGCAGAGCTGGTGTCCACCGGCGACGACATGGCTCATGAGGGCCACTTTAATGCCCGGAATATCGAGGCCGGCACCAAGGAGCTGCAGCAGCGCTTTAAGGACCTGCGGGATCCCACCCAGCGCCGCCGAGCCAAGCTGGAGGAGAGCCTTAACTACCACAAGTTTGTGTTCGAGCTAGACGCCGAGTTCCAGTGGATCAAC
Source organism: Drosophila mayri (assembly GCA_008042485.1). NCBI lineage: Eukaryota > Metazoa > Arthropoda > Insecta > Diptera > Drosophilidae > Drosophila > Drosophila mayri. Next base: position 665,354 of record VNJN01002110.1, on the reverse strand, counting down.
GACCACTTGCCGGCAGCCAAGTCCAATGAGCTGGGCCAGAACCTGCATCAGGCCCAGTCCCTGCACAAGAAGCACAAGAAACTGGAGGCGGAGATCAAGGGCCATCAGCCGATGATCAACAAAGCTCTGCAGGCCGGTCAGACTCTGGTTTCGCAGCAGCATCCGGAGCGGGAGCAGGTGGAAAGCCTGTGCCAGCAACTGGAGCAGGCCTGGCAAGACCTGGAGCGCCACTGCGGCGAGCGATCACGCAAACTGGACATGTCCCTGAAGGCCCAGCAGTATCTGTTCGACGCCGGCGAGATCGAGTCCTGGCTGGGTGAGCGCAACAACGCCCTGCGATCCACGGAGTACGGTCGTGATCGCGACTCCGCGGCCAAGCTGCTCACCAAGCACAAGACGATCGAGCTGGAGCTGGACACCTACTCGGGCATCGTCACCGAAATGGGGCACAGCTGCGCCGCCATGGTCGCCGCCAATCATCCAGACAGCAAGGTGCTCGCCGCCAAGCAGCAGCTCATTGAGAAAATGCTCAAGTCCCTGCACAAGCTCGCCTCCCAGCGCCAGGTGCGCCTCATGGAGAGCCTGTACAAGCACGAGTACTTCCTCGAGTCGGACGAGGTGGAGCAGTGGATCCGCGAGCAAGAGCAGGCCGCCTCATCGGAAGACTACGGCCAGGACTTTGAGCATCTGCAGTTGCTACAGAACAAGTTCGACGACCTCAAGCATCGCGTCGAGGTTGGAGCGGATCGGGTTGATCAATGCGAGCTGCTGGCCAAGAAGTTGATCGATTCGGAGAGTCCCTATGCCAACGAGGTGGAGAGGCGACAGGAACAGCTGAGGTGAGTTGTGTGGAGCCCTTTTTTAATTATTTATCCTTATCTTATCCCATTTTTATCGTCCCTCGCAGAACTTCCTGGGAGAACCTTCTGCAGCTGCTGAACCAGCGCGAGCAGAAGCTCCACGCCGCCGGTGAGATTCACCGCTTCCATCGCGACGTGGCCGAGGCCCTGTTCCGCATTCAGGACAAGAATGCTGCCCTGTCCAACGAACTGGGCAAGGATTTGAACTCCGCCCTGGCCCTGCTGCGCAAGCACGAGGGCTTTGAGAACGATTTGGTGGCCCTGGAGGCCCAACTTCAGGTGCTTGTGGAAGACTCTGTGCGTCTGCAGGCCAAGTATCCGTCGAATGCAACGGCAATTGCTCAGCAGCAGGATAAAGTGGTGGCTGCCTGGAATGACCTCAAGGAACGGTCCACTGCTCGCGGTGATCGTCTGGCGGCCAGCTCAGATCTGCAGACTTTCCTCACCGACGTCCGAGACATTGTCTCGTGGTCCGCCAATCTGCGTGCTGCCCTCCAGGCGGAGGAGCATGTGAGCGATGCTGCCGGAGCCACAGCGCTGAAAATTCAACACGATGCCATCTACGGAGAAATCGAGGCCAGGGAGGATAAGTTCCGCTACCTGAACGAGCTGAGCGACTCCATGGTCCAGACTGGCCACTATGCCGCCGCCGATGTGGAGGAGAAATGTGCCGCCATGTTGGACGAGCGTCAGAAGCTGCACGCCGCCTGGAACAAGAAGAAAATCATGCTGGAGCAGAAGATCGACTTGTTCTGCTTCCTGCGCGATGCCAAGCAGATCGACAATCTATCCAGCTCCCAGCAGGCGGCCCTGAGCAGCTCCGACTTTGGCCAGACCGTAGAGGATGTGCAGAACCAGATCAGGAAGCACGACGAGTTCGAGCGCCTCATCCAGACGCAAGAGGAGAAGGTGGCCTTGCTGCAAGAGCACGGCCGCAAGCTGATCGAACAGCGTCACTACGACAGCGCCAACATCCAGACAATCCTCCAGGGCGTCCTCGGACGCCGGCAGAAAGTCAAGGATCTGTGCGCCGTGCGTCGCTACAAGCTGGAAGACGCCCTGCTGTACGCCAAGTTTGTGAGGGATTGCGCCGAAGCCGAGTCGTGGATCAGCGAGAAGCAAAAAAAGCTGGAGGCCGACGCTGCCAGCTACGCGGAGGTGGCCAATCTGGATGAGAAAATCAAGAAACTGCAGAAGCATCAAGCTTTCCAGGCCGAGGTGGCCGCCAACCAGGGTCGCATCCAAGAGATTCAAGACACTGGCGTGATTCTGCTAAGCAAACAGCATGAATCCTCGCCCGAGATCAAATTGGCCATCGAACGGGTGCTGCAGGCCTGGCAGGGACTCCTCGCTGAGCTGGAGCAGCGCGGCCGGGGTCTAGAGGAAGCTCAGGACAGTCTGGAGTTCAACAACCAGCTGGACAAGATCGAGGCCTGGATCCGCGACAAGGAGATGATGGTTCAAGCCAGCGACACGGGCCGCGATCTGGAGCACTGCAACGCGCTCATGCGGAAGCTGGACGACGTGGACTCCGACATGCGGGTGGATGACCAGCGCGTGAAGCACATCAACCAGTTGGCCGACAAGCTGATGAACCAGGCGCAACTCCCGGCCGACAGCCAGGGTGTGGACAAGCGACGCAAGGACTTCAACTACAACTGGCGGCAGCTTCAAGGAGCGCTCAATGCGTACCGTGCTCTGCTGGGCGGCGCCAACGAGATCCATGTCTTCAATCGCGATGTGGACGACACGGCGGAGAGAATCGCCGAGAAGTCGCTGGCCATGAGCTCCACGGACACTGGGCGGGATCTGGCAGCCGTCGAGGCCCTGATCCGCCGCGAAGAGGCCCTGGAAAGGGATATGTCAGCCGTCAAGCAGAAGATCGACCATCATGAGACGGCGGCCGAGTTCCTCATCAAAAAGTATCCGGAACGCGGCGCCGTTCACATCGAACGGAAGCTGGAGGAGCTGCACAAGTCGTGGGGCAACCTGCAGGCGCTGTCCGTCAAGCGTCAAAGCATCCTGAACGAAGCCTACTTGGCCCACAAGTTTGTGTCGGACGTGAAGGAGCTGGAGCTGTGGGTCAACGACATGGTCAAGAAGATGAACAACGCCCAGGCGCCATCCACAATAAACGACTGCGAGACGCAGCTGGAGCTGCACCAAGAGCGCAAGGTGGAGATCGAGGGCCGAGAGGATGCCTTCGCCGGACTGAAGAAGCAGGGCGATCTGCTGTCCACTCGTCCGCAGCAACAGCAGCCGGAGAACGTGCGCAGGTATCTGCTGGTCCTGGAGGAGCTGCATCAGACTTTGAACGAGGCTTGGACCGAGAGGGCCAGGGATCTGACCGAGGCCCATCAGCTGCAGCTGTTCAAGGCCCAAGTGGAGCAGGTGGAGCTGTGGCTGGCCAACAAGGAGGCCTTCCTCAACAACGACGATCTGGGTGACTCCTACACGGCGGTGGAGAGGCTGCTCAAGAAACACGATGCCTTCGAGAAGCTGCTGCACGCCGATCACGTGGACACCCTGCAGAAGTTCGCCAACAGCATACTGGAGGGCGAGCCCAAGGATGCGGATCTGATCCGGGAGAAGCTGGCCTACATCCTGAGGAGGAAGCAGAAGCTGTTGGAACTGTCGGAGGAGCGCAAGCAGCGCCTGGTGCAGTCGCTTCAACTGCAAGAGTTCCTGCGCAGCCTCTACGAAATCGATCGCTGGCTGGTGCAAAAGCTGCAGGTGGCCCTGGACGAGAACTACCGGGAGCCGAGCAATTTGCAGAGCAAGATCCAGAAGCATGCAGCCTTCGATGCAGAGCTGCTGAGCAATTCGCCGCGCGTCCAGTCAGTCATCCACGAGGGTGAGCGCCTCATCCGCGGGGAGCACTTTGCCCGCGATGAGATCGCCCAGCAGGTGCAGCTCCTTGAGGGCGATTGGCACAAGCTGAAGGCCGCCTCCCAGACCAAGAAAGACAAGCTGCAACAGGCCTATGATGCCCTGACCTTTAGCCGCAGTGTGGACGAGTTCAACAACTGGATGGACGAAGTGGAGCTGCAGCTGAGCAGCGAAGATTACGGCAAGGACCTGGCCGCCGTCAGCAATCTGCTCAAGAAGCACGAGCGCCTGGAGGCTGACGTGGCCCATCACGGTGAACTGGCCGAGCAGCTGAAGCAGAAGGATGAACTGTTCTTCCAGGCGGATCACTTCCTGCGCCATGAGATCCACGAACGGGCCACGGCCAGCATTCGGCGGTACAACACCCTGCATGAGCCTCTGGGAATTCGCAGGGAGAACCTCGAGGACTCGCTGAGTCTGCAGCAGTTCCTGCGCGACGCCGAGGACGAGCTGCAGTGGCTGGCAGAGAAGCAGCTGGTGGCGGGATCGCAAGACCTTGGCACCAGTCTCCTGTCCGTGCAAGGCCTCCAAAAGAAGCACAACTCTCTTGAGGCGGAGCTCACCTCCCAGGAGCCACTAATTCAGGCACTTCTCCAGCGCGGCCAGCAGATGATTCGCGACAATCACTTCGCCAGCGAGCAGTTGCAATACAAGTCGGAGCTGCTCCAGAAACAGCTCGTCCAGCTGAGGGATTTGGCCGCCATTCGGCGACTGCGTCTCCTGGACGCCGTGGAAAGTCAACTCTTCTACGTGGAGGCCAACGAGGCGGACGCCTGGATGCGGGAGAAGCGCCCGGTGTTGGCCAGCAGCGACTACGGCCGCGACGAGGTCTCCGTGCAGGGTCACCAGAAAAAGCTGGAAGTCCTGCAGCGCGAACTCACCGCATTCAAGCCCTCCATCGAGAAGGTGGCCAAGCTGGCCACTGGCCTGATTGAGAGGAATCACTTTGACAGCGCCAACATTGCGGAGAAGAATGGTCAAGTGGGACAGCAGTATGAAGACCTTCTTCGCCTAGCCAAGGAGCGCGAGCTGCGGCTCGGCGAGTGCAAGAAGCTGTTCGAGTATCTGCGCGAAACGGAGGAGCTGCACGAGTGGGTCGGCGACCAGATGACCGTGACGGCCAGCGAGGACTACGGCGAGGACGTGGAGCATGTGGAGCAGCTTATTCTGGCCTTTGAGTCCTTCGTTTCTAACCTGAACGCCAACGAGGCTCGCGTGGAGGCCTGCCTGGAGCGCGGCGACCGCCTCATCCAGGAGAACAATCCGTACAGGAGCTCCATCAAGTCCAAGCGCGACGAGACCAAGCAGCTGTGGGAGGAGCTCAAGGATCTGGTGCACGCTCGCCAGGATGCCTTGGCCGGCGCCAAACAGGTCCATGTATACGACCGTGTGGCTGATGAAACCATCCAGCTGATCAACGAAAAGGATGCCTCGCTCATCTCCGAGGACTACGGTCAGGATCTGGAGAGCATTCAGGCGCTGGGCAGGAAGCACCAGGTGTTTGAGTCCGAACTGGTGGCCATCCAGGGCCAGGTGGACTCTGTCCTCGCCGAGGCAGTCAAGCTGGGCGAGATCTATCCGGATGCCAAGGAGCACATCGAAGTGAAGCGCGACGAGACGGTGGAGGCATGGACGGATCTGAGGGAGAAGACCGGAGCGAGGAAGAGCAAGCTCAGCCAGGCTGAGCAGCTGCAGTCGTACTTCGATGAGTATCGTGACCTTATCGCCTGGATCAATGAGATGCTGGCCAAGATCACGGCCCCCGAGCTGGCCACAAGTGTGGCTGGAGCCGAACTCCTTTTGGCCAGTACCAAGGATCACGACACGGAAATCCGTGCCAGAGACGAGACGTTTGCCAAGTTTGCAGCCAATGGCCAGCAGCTGATTCAGGAGAAGCACTTCCTTGCCCACGAGGTGGAGGACAAGATCAAGGTCCTGCAGGCGCGTCACGAACTGCTGAAGCACACGCTGAATAAGCGCCGCGAAATCTACGAACTCAACTTAGACACACAGCTCTTCCTTAAGGACGCCGAAATCCTGGAGCAATGGATTAGCAGCCGCGAGCCCCAGCTTAAGGACGCCAAACTGGGCGACTCGATACCGCAGGTGGAGGATCTGCTGCGCCGGCATGAGGACTTTGAGAAAACGGTGGCCGCCCAGGAGGAGAAGTTCCAGGCCATCAAGCGGATCACGCTGCTGGAGCAGCTCTTCCGGCAGCAGCTGGAGCAGGAAAAGATCAGCAAGCGACAGGAGAAGGAGCGTTTGGAGAAGGAGCGCCTGGAGCAGATCAAGCAGCGGGAACTGCAGCGCCTGGCGGATGAGCGGCGACGAGCGGAAAAGCAGCAGGAGCATCGCCAAAATGCCGCGTCGCAGGAAAAGACTCCGATCTTCTCCTCGCCCATGGTGACGCCAGCCCAGACCGCTGGCGCCGGCTCCCAATCTCCCTCTGTGGGCCCGTCCCAGTTGAGGCCACAATTGAGCGATGAGAACGAGCATTTGGCCCTGCAGAAGAGCAGCTCAAGCGGCATGTTCGGTGATCGCCTGCGTCGCGGATCCGCGGATGCGAATGTAAAGCGTGCGGAAAGCATGAAGGTGCAGCCCAAGCAGGCCAAGCGGACGCCCTCGTTTACCACCAGGCGGAGGGCTCAGTCCTTCCGGAAGAACCAAAAGGGCGAAGGATTCGATCTGCCGCCCGTTGAGATTCAGGGAAGTCTAGAACGCAAGCACGGACTGCAGTCGGGAGGCAAGAAGGCGCCCGTGCGATCGTGGAAGCAGTTCCACACCGTGCTCTGTGGCCAGTTGGTGTGCTTCTTTAAGGACGAAAACGATTTCCTGCAACAGAAGACGGCCACGGCGCCTGTCAACATCCTGGGAGCCAAGTGCGAGCGTGCGGATGATTACACCAAGAAGAAGTACGTCTTCCGGCTGAAGCTGCCCGACGGCTCCGAATTCCTGTTTGAGGCTCCATCCCTAGACATCCTCAACGATTGGGTCCGCAAGATATCCTTCCACGCCAGTCTGCCGCCGAACCTACAGCTGCTTAGCTACGACGAGTCCATGAAGGTAATCTAATCTTAACCAAACTATTTTCTTTAACTAATATTTTGCCCTCCTGCAGCAACAATCGAGCAGCTCGCCGGACATCAAGGTGACCAGCAGCGTAGAGTCGCCCGTCAGCTCCCGCAACTCCTCGCCTGACTCTCAGCGTCGCACCAGCGGTGGCCAGATACTGGATGGCACAGCCACTCCCCAAATGGCCTTCCTGCAACGACAAATGCAGCAGCAACAACAACAGCAATCCCAACCCAGTTCTCCCAGTTCACCCAGCGCCGGATTCGACCAAAAGCCACCCATTCCGCCAAGAGGAGCGCCACCGGTGGCCAGTAGTCGCCAAAGCCAGGAGAACCTAGTTGTGCTGCGCAATCGACAGAGTTCCAGCAATGGTAATGAGGACATACATATATTGTGTCTTTTGAGGATTATGTAATTTAAAAGGAATATTTTCAGATCTGACCGATGGCCGTTCCGCTACTCTGCCCGCCGGCAGTACCAGCGGAGGAGTGCAGCAGAATGGAAATAGCAGCAAGGATGACAGTGCGATGCTGACACGCAACAGCGAGGTCAGACAGTCGGGTGAGTTCCATAGACAATAGTTGTAGGGCAGCCATTTGTGTCTCTCTGTCCCATATTCCACCGCCACTTGCCACATTATTCCTCACTCACATTGTACAAAAATTGTCCTCCTACAACGACGCGATTCGCTATTAGATAATCCGCCGCCATTGCCAACAACAATGCCACCTGTAGGTGGCCATCAGAAGCCTCCCCAGCATTCCCATTCCCATCATCAGCAGCAGGCGCAGGTTCAGCAGCGCATCAATGCCTTTAATGCAGCGGCCAGTCAGCCGGATTACTACAACAACAACCTGACGAGACAGCAGCAACAGAGGGTTCCCTCCGGCAGGATCGACTCCACGCGCAAGTTCATTGAAATGGAGGCGCACAACAACAACGGCAGCGGCGGAAGCAGCAGCAGTAGTCCCAAGAGGACCACCGTTAACTACTCCAGCAGCGGGGCCAGCAGCAATGGCAATGGTAATGTGAAGCAAGGCTCGTCCACGTTTACCAGCTCCACCACCACCACAACAACCACCACCTCAAGTACCACCCATGAAGTGACCTCGAGCAGTAGCACGGTGTGGAATTTACCCATCGGTGTAGGATTTAACAAATCGACCAAATCATCATCCGGCGGCTCTGCGGAGCCTAACAACGCCATCAGTAATCCAAGCTATATGGGTCTGCATCTGAATAACAATAACGAATCAAATGAAATTGGAAACGGACTCGGTGGTTAGACGAATCTCCTAATTAATCCTAACACAACCTGGGCCTGGATTTTTAGAATTAATTGCATGGTTAATGGTTGTGGCTGATCTGAGATATGTGTATATATACTCTTCCCTGTTTTAGATGATCTTGGCTAATTGTTTATATATATATATCTTCTCTGTTTATTTATGTTTTTACTGCATGCGTGCCTTTCAAAGGTTCCTCTACTTTTAAACCGGCCAAGCTAACCCGGCGTTCCTATCTGCGCACGAGTTTGCAAAGTATTTTGTATATATATATTTCAGGAAAATCTATGCTTGATCGACTTCTCTACAACTCGAACTAAAGTTTGTTTAAAGATATTGGTTCGAGTTGCAGAATTTCCGTTTAATATGTAAAATTTTCCCTATCTTTTAAGCTAAAAATAATATCTCTTAATACTTGTTCACCTTCTGAAACTCCACTTTATGTTTTCCACTCTGTGCATGATACTTTTTTACGTACACACCCAAACTTCTTCCACTCACACTTTGGTTCTTTATTCCGCCAGGTTGGGGCACTACACGCTTTGAGAGCAACCGACCCGTCTCCCTGCAGCCCGACTCCATCAGCTTCTCGCGCGTCTCCGCGGAGAGTTCCAGCGAAAGCGAGGCCCAGTCTATATCCTCCGTTTCGGGAGTGAAAGGAAGCAGCAGCAAGGGCACCAAGGAGGAGCGACGCAGCGGCATGTTCCGAATCTTCGGACGCAAGGGCGACAAGGAGAAGGAGAAGGACAAGGACAAGCGCCGGTCGAGTCAAGTTCCGCCGCAGTAAGAGCAGATGCAATCTTTGGACAATTAAGAGATGACAGACACGATCAACCAACCAGGACGAATTGTTTTTGTATTTTTTATATACATATTATACATTATAATTATTTAATTTGTATCCCAAACACACACACAACCTTACTGCGCCAAGGGCCAACAAATTAAAAAAAAGAAAAACAAACAAAACGAAATCAGAACCGAAAACGTCATTTAACGTGTGTCTACTTAAAAGCTAAAGCGATTATTGAAAGTATAAAAGAAATATATATATATAAAGTCAATGTTTTAATTGCATTATAAAATGTATCTGTAAGTTTGTTCGTTGTATGATTATATTTAATTTTCGTAAAACAAAAAGAACCATAAACAATAAATAATAAATATTATACATATTGTAAGCTATTTGTCTTTCGAAACAATTTTTAGTTATTTACATTCTCCAAAGTTAAAAACTAAAGATAGAGAGGGGGTAGCAGCGATAGGTACCAAGGCTTTAGGCAACATCTTAACGGAGAAATATAAATCTTTGATCTGGAGTTGACTGATGTGGACTTGGAAACTTGGCATACTTTTGGGCAGAGACACAGACCTCTCAAAGATTACGTTAATGACCTACCTTAATGGTAATAATGTATACGAGGTAAGTTTAGATAAGAACATTAAAAAAGTAAAGATATCTTTAAGTAAAAACAATTGTTTTCAGATTATTAAACTGAAAAATGTTAAAATGTTAACTATTTAATTTAGACAAATACAATTAAAAATAACCAAGTAATTTTAATTAAATTATTTGCATTAGAGAGTTAACTAATTTAATTTATATTTACGAATTATTTTAAATAACTTTCAATTTAAGTTATGATACTGAAGGGTATATATTTTTCTGGCCAGCTTTGTCAATTTAGCAATCTTAATCTTCTTCCTTTTTTTATTATAAATTGGGATTTTCACAATCAATAAAAATTAAGTGTGGGGTTTTTATAGTTATAATAAGTAGAGCTTGCAACCAATTCTATTCTTATCACAGGGAATGATTGTAAAGTCAAGCGAAATGATAGAAAAATGGGTCTTAATTTAAGATTTCGTTTTAAAAGTCTTGCGATTATATTTAAAACTATATCTATAAATAAAAAATTAGTTTCAGTTGATCTTGAGGGCAGCCTTTCAATTATTTCAAGTTATTAATTAATAAAAAAATATTACGGCAATTTTATTTAATTTTCAATTGAATCATTAAAACTGTAGAGTTTAAGTTAACAACAATTTTAATAATCTTTAAATATAGAATAAAAATAAAACTAATAACTAATGAGGTTGGGTTTTCCACAGCCTAACAAAGATGCTGTTGCTACCTTTTGTATTCTTATCAAGTGGTCTTATTATTATTAGCTTCCCTCCGGATCGGACTTCTATAAAAGCTCATATGTGGCTCGCGTAATTCATTCGTTGTTCAAAAATCATTAAGATGCTGCAGATCAAATTTCTAAACTTTCTCTTTGCTCTGATGGCCCTCGTTGTCCTGGGCTCCCAAATGGCTGAAGCGGACTGCCTGTCTGGCAAATTTAAAGGACCTTGTGCTGTTTGGGACAATGAGCTTTGCAGACGTCTCTGCAGGGAGGAAAACCGTCAAACTGGACACTGCAGCCCCAGCCTGAAGTGTTGGTGCGAAGGATGCTAGGACATCTATATTTCGGTTCTTTGCTTTCAATGTATAAGCACAAAAAATAAAGAAGTTCGCAGTGCACATTTAAATTAAAATTACATTTTATTAACTCAAATGGGAAATCCATTAACAGATAATTTTAGAAATTACAGAACACAAACCTGAAAGTTGCTTACTCAAATTTGTAATATTTCTAGTTAAAATTTATCGCTTAGCTGTTCAACATAAACTTAAAGCTTTTGAGTGAAGCAAATAAACAAATTGTTAAAATAAAAACATTACTAATTGCAAAACAAATTAAAAATATTTTCCTAATGGTTTCCTCCCAACTCTATTTGCACAAATGGTTGATAGTGGGTGCGTCCGGAGCGTATATAAGCGGCTCCTGAAGTGGAGGAGTTCAAACGCTTACAGTAACATCGCAATTACACATTTGCTCCCTTAAAAGTCAAAGGCTAAAATGGTTCAAATCAAACTTATTCACCTTTTCTTCGCTGTGTTGGCCATTGTGGCTTTGGGCTTCAGCTCGGTGGAAGCTGATTGCCTCTCCGGCAGATATAAGGGTCCCTGCGCAGTCTGGGACAATGAGACCTGCCGTCGAGTTTGCAAGGAGGAAGGACGAAGCAGTGGACACTGCAGCCTCAGACTCAAGTGCTGGTGTGAGGGATGTTGAGTCCATATCAACCCGACCTGTATTTTGTATCAATTATTGAAATGTGCAAATAAATCAGAAGCTTTAAAAATGCCTCCTCAATTCTTAAAGCTTAGCTTTCTAATTTTACAGAGTTAAGTCATTAGCTAGAAGCTTAAACTCCTAAAAGATAATAATGTACTGGAAAAGAAGGTGTCACTGCAGTCATTAAGCGGTAACGTCAATACACATTGATGTAGGTCTACCTTGGCTACGTACTTTGCAAACAAGCTGGGCGAAGCCTTTAATCTCTAATTTCTTTCTCAGAAACATCGAATACAAATATGTTCATAGACTCCAGATAAATAAAAGTTTATGGCAAAGTATAGGAAATCAGATAAAGAACCGTCAACATGGTAAATCATGATCTATAAAAACTTACAAATAAGTCTGCCAATAAGAAAAGAAATCAAATAACGACTCCTCTTTACATAGCTTTAAGGCGAAGAATTATTTTAAAAAACGCGATGGCTATTAACAAGCTTACAAATTCGCTGCAAAAAGTTATAATGAAACGGACGTTGAAGCTTCCACTGGTAAAGGCTGTTCGGTAGGTGACGTCTTGCTGGGCCTTGAGGGACAACGCCGGCCTGGGACCCGTCTTCACCACGCATTTCACCTTGGGCCTGTAGGTTATTATCTTGGATATGTAGCTGCCTCCGCTGGACACTGATGTATGCGCTACACTGCGGATGGGCTTGCGTGGTTGCTTAATTGAACCTGGAGCGGCTTGGAGGCGGCAATCGCTACGGAATTACTCACAGCGCCCAGGAACATACTGTGCACGGTGAGCCGCTGCTGGGTGTTGCGCTCCAAGGGGGTCTCGCTGATCATCGAAATCTCGTTCTTCTTCTGCTGCTATTCTTGGTGGCTGCTGTCCTTGAGCTTGCTGATCAGGGCGAGGCTTTCGGCTGCTAACCCAAACACATATTTCCAAACCCTAATAAAAAAACGAACATTGTTAAATATTTTGTATCAACTTCAGTCTTTATTTAACCATCAGTCTTTATCAGTGGCTCCTCCATTTGTTTGTAAAGTCCATAATTCAACAAGCGATGAATCCTGAAAAGAAACAAAACATCCCTAGGTCTGTCCGGAAATGTGTTTGTCAGCGGTAAACGCTTGTCAAGAGAGAGAAAATGTGGCAGTCTTATTAAGTGGAATCGATTGGGGAGGCTTTTTCGCCCGAGTCAGTCAAACAGTTCGAATGGCTAGAGATCCGGATTGCTACGGAAGGGCCAGGGACCAAAGTGGGCCCGAGACGGCGGAGGATCTCCGGGCCCGAGGTGGAGGCGGATGTGTGTCTGTTTCTGGGACGGTCTTCTGTCGGCGAGACATGTAAAATGGTTAAAAATGGTTTGCATTAGTTTTATACTACGTATAAGGAAGCTCAGATCGGATTGAAAACGACAGACGACGAGGGGACTGGGTCCTCTCGTCTGTGAAAGTCTTTTGCTCTTGCTTTTGGGGAATGACTTCGGGCTTTTTTGACGTATTCCCTGTTGTGTCCAACTCTCTGGGTTTTTGTGGGACTCTTGCGATTTACGGGGTGGGGGGGACACACACATTACACACATCACTGTTTGCACTGTTTGCTATCTCTATTAACTTAAGTTCGTTCATGGTATTTGTTGGTTGTTGCTGTTGTTGTTGGGCGTCTCTTAAAGTCTCTCTTTGATTTTATTTTTTTTTTTTTGTTTTGAGATTTTGTTTTGGATAAATAAAGTTCACAATTTCTCTCTTTCATTTTGTATTTTTTTTTTTTGTTTAAAATATTTAATTTAGCATTTAATTTGCTTTTTTGAAATTTGCTTAGGTCGTAAGTCTATGTTTAAATCATAATGTGGAGTTGGTGGTGGTTGGGGGGAGGGTGTAGTTGGGAGAGAAATTGGGGAGAAGAGAGTTGTTGTTGTTGTTGTATCGATTCTCAGACGATAGCCGTATTCATGGGTTAGGGTTCCGTGGGGTTCCGATCTACTAATTCGTATTAACTTTTTACTTTTACTTTTTGCTTATACCGATGCTCGCCTTCAGCATTTCTCATTGCATTTTCACACGCGCGAGACAATTAGGATTACACTTTCCGATTCTAGCGATTTTAGCGCTGGCGATCCCGCCTAGCGCCTGTTGTCCCGATAGTTTCGCTGGCCGCCGCCGCCGCCACGTTCGCTGCGAAATGGTCGCGAGTCCCGCGATGAGCCGCCGCTGCGATTTCCGTACTCCCGCCGACGATTGCCCGCGGAGCCGCCGTTGTTGCCGTCTCGATTCCGGTAGCCACCAGGTCCACCCAGACCGGAGGCACCGCCACCGCCTACGCCCGGGCCCATGCCTCCGCTGGCGCCTGCCGCCTGGCCAACGCCCACTGATCCGCCAGCACCATTGCTGCCACCATTGGGGGCTCCCCCGTAAATGGGAAAGCCTGGCGGCGGCACTGTGGGCAAGCCAGCGTTCTTCCAGGCGGCAAACTCCTCGTAGCTGGGTGCCTTGTCAAAACCAGGCGGTGGTGGACGCTGTGGTGGCGGATAGTCCGGCAGTGGCGGTGCCCCCGGTCCGTCGTAGTATCTCACCGGTGGCGGCAGCTGTTCGTACATGGCCGCCGCAGCGCTTGGCTGCAGGGCACCTGCTGCTCCCGTTCCGGCCCCGGGCATGGGGAGCTGTGCAAACGGTGGAACGAATGGCAGTGGCGGAAGCTGGCCGTGCATATTCCGCATGTAGTCCGCCACATATGCCTCTGCGGCTGCTGCTGATGCCATGTAGCGTTCCCACGAGGGCATGGTCATTTCGTTGGGACCCCCGGGTGCTCCGCCAGCGCCACTGCCCATTTGACGGTAGGGGGAACCACTGCGCTTAAAGCCACCGCCATGGGAATGCGGCATGCCCATGCCATGATGGTGACGATATGGACGGTGGTGCGGTGGTCCGTGGTAGCTTCTCTTGTGACGCATCGGACCCAACTGGTCGTGGCCTGCGCCACGGCCTCCTCGGCCACCTCCGCCGCCGCCGTGTCCACGTGAAGAGAGACTCCGAGGCGGCTTGTAAATTACGTGGATACCCTTCTCTCGCATCACTCGGGCCGTCTCCTTGGATTTCTTGAGTATGGGCGTTAGTTCGATCTGCTCGTCCTCGGGAAAGAGGCGACACAACTCGCCTCCAATTTTGGGCTCAATCTCTTGGCCGTCGCGACCGATTTTCACCGGCTTGCCCTCGTTCCAGGTGTTGTGCAAGTGTAGGGTGGCATTAAAGGACAGTTCCTTGCGGCAAATCCAGTCCAGCTCGATGACGCCGCCCAGCGCCTTGGACGAAATGCTCGGGGGGAGCACCCAGGCCACCTGGGGAATGTCCCGACGCGATGGGGCCGCCATTCTCGCGAATCCTGCAAATTTACCTGGTAGCGTAGAGGGATAAAGCAAATAGAATTTATTAACTTTAAAAAATGTCTAAAATTGCTAGGTGTAAAGTCAAACAATAAACCGGAAAACACAAACTATATTTCCGCAATCATTGAGATTCCTTCCTAATCGAGTTTTAGTAAACAAAATACAGAAAACAAAAGGGCTAAGCTAAGGTTGAGTTATGGAAAGTTACGCAAATAAGAATGTATTTCAGTAAGCAGCTGAGATAATAAATAAACGAGTAAAAATAAACCAACAAAATAGAGATAATACTTTGCAATTATATCAGTCAAAACAACAACACAATCCCGGAAAACCCCAGCTAACAAACCTGTATTAAATAATACATGCATTTTAATATATAATTATGTTAAGTTATACATTTATAACACCAATCTCACTTTGGAAATTTAGCCATAAACCAAAAACCTACCGCTCTCGTTCACCGAGAAGATCAGCAACACATTCCTGGCCTCCTTGAAGGCCTGATTGAGATTGGCATCGTTCTGGGGCAGTGTGGCCCACACGCTCTTGTTCTTGGACAGCTGGACGTTATCACTGTTGTTGGACTTAATGAGGAAGAAGCGCGTGTCCCGGAAGAGATAATTCAGCTTGGTCATGTAGTCGTAGCCCTTCTGTGAGTGTGTTGGCGGTCCGGCGTCCTTCTCGGGTGTGGAGCTCTTGGAACTGGTTTTGCCGCGCCCGTTGCCAACATTTCGCTTGTGCTGGGTCCCCGAATCAGAGTCGGAGGACTCGCTATCAGACTCAAGGGCTGGAAGCGCTGGTGTTTCGTCCTCAGCCTCACTGCCGTCGCTCTTGTGGCCGCCGGATTCGTTGGCCGTACTAGAGGCCGTTTTCTTGCCTCTCGCCTTCTTGGCAGGCGGCTGCTCGCGATCCTCACTGAAAGGGGACTTGGCCTTGGGCTTTTCGGGCGTTTCCGGCGATGACTTTTTAGTGGACTCGCTGCCCGTGCGCTTCTTTTGTTCTCTCTTCTGGTTCTTGCCGCTACCATTTATCTCCTCCGGCGTGGCTTCCCGCTTGCTCTTCGCCTTTGAGCCCTTCTGAGGCTTCGTCTCTGGTGCTGGAGACTCCTTGGCCATCTTCTTGGTCTTCCTCTTGCCACTGCCCACCAGCGAGGAGGTGGCGGTGCTCACAGAACTTATACTCGGCTCCGAGTCCGTGGAATCGCCGCCATTCGACTCCGAGGCCTCGCTGCGTGTGTTGAACTCAAAGTCCTGCAGCTCCTCGGCTATGTCCGCCTCGTTCTCGTCCAGCCCCAGGTGCACTGCGTCCAGATCCGCCATATCGCGCATCAGCGGCGTTTGTTTACCTACACAACAACAAATCAGCCAGAAGTTCCGCGGAGCCCCACGCACACACACACAGACAGCAGACAGAGACCGAGAAAAATATAGAGAAAAAACGCCGATCGATCGGCCAGGTGAGAATCCGGCGCCGAATTGCTGGCAAATTAACACTCACTGGCTGCTCTCGGCATTAACGTTGTGGACACCGGTATAGTGCCACTTTTGCTTCACTTTTCAATCACAACAGCAGCCTCAAAAACGCGAAATTACACAAACTTTACAAGGTTTTTTTTACAAAATTCTGCGTCACAAGCTAGGGATGTTATTTATACCGATATTTGTTAATTCACAAAAATATTTGTATCGCGATTATTTGTAATATCGAATATCGACATATTCAAAAAATGGCAAGGGGTGGCATCGGAAAAATAGTGAAAACCCGATTTTTTAAAGGTTTCTTTTAATAGATCCAAAGGTCAAATACCCCCAAAACCAGTAAAAACATTAGTAAATTTGTTTTTCAGTATTTATAATATTTATTTATTTTGATTAAGGGCCTTATTTAGAAAATAAATAAAATATAAAAAATTTCTCTGTATTCCAATTTCCCACCGTTCCATTTCGACGCTAACTCACCGACGCTAATTTGACGGACATTCGATATCAATACCTGCAACGAGCGTTGCCACATCTCCCACACTTGTTGCTGTATCGACGCACACCCTCACGCAGACTCACTCACACAATCGCGGGCCATTACGTCAATATGGCAAACAATCTGTCAAACGCGCAATTACAACAACATCGCATTGACAATTGGTCAATCAGGAGTTTGCTCTTGCTGGATTTGCGAAAGAGCTAAACACGGAGACGGACGTCAGAGGCATCACCTGGCGAGGATTTGAAGCGGTGCCCCACACTTCGCCGAGGAATATCCCGGGGAAAATGCTCCCGCAGCCGCCGCCCCACGGATTGAAGCTGATGTCGGGGGCAGAGGAGAACCGCCACTACTTGCGCGCTTTCATCCAAACGTACAGGGATCTGCCAGTTCTGTGGGACACCTCGCTGCGAGATTACACCAACCGAGAGAAGCGGGCGGAGGCCTACCTGCGCCTGGTGCCCATCTATCATTATCTGA
This sequence comes from Drosophila mayri, assembly GCA_008042485.1. Lineage (NCBI taxonomy): Eukaryota > Metazoa > Arthropoda > Insecta > Diptera > Drosophilidae > Drosophila > Drosophila mayri. Next base: position 648,273 of record VNJN01002110.1, on the reverse strand, counting down.
AGCGGGACGCCACCGTGGAGGATGTGAAGAAGAAGATCAACACACTGCGCACAAACTATCGCAAGGAGCTGAAAGTGGTGGAGAGCGCGATGCGGACGGGGAGTCTGCACAGCCCGCGGTGCTGGACGTTCCAGGAGCTGGACTTCCTGCGTAACTCGGAGAAGTTCTTGGCCGTCAATCCCGCCTTCAAGAACGAGCCTTCCTTTGCGTTCAGCGAGGGCAGCAATTGCACCACCGCCTTTTTGGAGGCCACAGCAACCAATTCCCTGCATTATCCAGCTGCTCGGGCCGGTGGACAAACGCCGAATATCTCCGAGATGTTCCACAAGTCATTCGGGCCGCCGCCACCGCCACCGCCGACAATAAACCACGGCGAGTATGTGACTACCAACAAGCGAGCCAGGCTAACGCCACCCTGTCCAGCAGCAGGAACCGGTGGAACCACTTCTCACAACACTGACGAACTCCTGAACATAGCGTGCGAGTATCTGGCTGGTACCTACCCCGAGGAGGAGTCTATCGCCCGCACCTGGACGTACAAGCTGAAGCGGCTGCCGCGCGAACAACGCCTCCTGGCCGAGCGTTTCATCAACGAGATCCTATTCGAGGCAGAGTCAAACAACCTGCACCGCGGGTCCGTGCAAATAAACAACAGCTTCGAACCCTACGTGCGATACGAAGAGACTGCCAGTGGTCCTGAGGAGCAAGACAAGTCTCAGAGCCCCAGTGTGCACACGTCCAGCGAATCCAAACCGAATGTGAGCGGTGGAGGAGCAGGAAGTGGAGCCGTTGGCAACCCCAGCACGTCCACCCAAAACACGGGCATCAGGGAGTTCTAGATTAAGTTAGTTACCTAAGTGTTATTAAGTTTTATTGGCCGCACGGTGGAACAACCCATGGCCCTTGACATGGCGGCGACAGTCTAACAAGGAGTATCAACAAATAAATAAACCTGTAAATATGATCGAGATGTGGAGTGCCCTTCAGTCCAGGCGCTGGTAGTCTACCAGATTGCGGGTGAACCAGACGTAGGGGGAGACGCCGGCCAGAAAGAGGCAGGCGCCGATCACAGGACGGTGCAGGATCCAGGCCACCGCCGCAATGGTGAGGCCCAGCGAGAAGGCAATGAGTAAATTGCCTGTCACCGGGAACTGCGGATCCGGCGCCAAAGAGATCAGCAGCGGAACATGAAGAACTGGCGGGGACAAACGGGATCAACAAATAAAATAACATCTTTCCATAATCAATTGGAACTCACAGAGTATCCTAAGTATTTTTGTGTTGCAGGTGACGCCAAAGAAGATGAGCAGCCAACCGACGAAGCGCCACCACCAGGTGTGCAGCACCTGGGCTCGCGCTTCCAGCCGGAACACCTCCTGGACACTTAGTCCGCCCGGATAGACGAGCAGCACGGGAACGCCACGTGAGGTGACATATGGCTCCAGCCTGTTGCCGGTCAGCTTGCCTACCACGCTATACGTCTCGCCCTCCATGCCGGCGAAGCTGAAGAGGAGGCGTAGGTCGCCCACCTCCGGATTGAACACATCGTTGGTGTGGTAGTAGATGCCCAGGTGCAGCTTAACGCTGCTGTCCTCAGGCCGGATATCGGAGGTTAGCTCCTGGTAGTTTGCAAACTTGTCCTTGACCTCCGCTCCCAGCTCGTAGCGGCCGATGTAGACGGCGTCAGCCACCTGGACATGGCTCTCGATGGGAAAATGGGTGGGATTGGTGTGTCCGTGGCGGTTGTAGAAGTTGCGCGAGTCCACGATCTTGTCCCGCCACTCCCGTGTGTAGTAGTAGGTGCGGGAGTCCGACTGCGTCGAGCCCACGCTCTCACCGTAATTGTGTTCGCTGCGGGAGGAAAATGGAATATCTGGATTAGGGGGAAGATTTGACAATTCAACTTTAAACTTTTTTGAAATGTAACAACTTAAAATCCTACAAAATTGTATATAAAATTTTACATTGCATTTTTTGGAAGCTAGAAAAGTCTTATATATTTATTTATTTAATAAGTGAGAACTGCTTATGTCAGCGAGTTATTTTTAACAAATGTGCCAAGGAAAATATTTCAAAGTTTGTTTTCGCAGTCTTTTTTGCTTTCGATGAATAATAAATATTTTAACAATTCGTAGACCATGGTATAATGCACTCTAGGATGTCAACTTACACCGTCTCCTCGACCCACTGATACATTTGGACCCTCCGGCGCAGCTTCACCGCCAGCAGCTGGATGTTGTAGTCCGGCTCTGTGAGAGGTTCGCCCACAAGGATGGGGCCGGAGAGGTGGACAATTCGACCGTCCAGGCCAATTTCCTGCTCCTCCTCCGTAAACCGAACGGAGTAGATGTCGGCGTGCGCCTCGTCCAGAGCCATCATGTTGTGCACCGCGCGTCCCTCATTCCAGTAGAGGACAGTGCTGCCGGCGATAAACAGGATCAGACCAAAGAGCGAAATGAGCCAGTGGGAGCGCAGGGTTTCGTTCAAAGTGGCCATTGATACGGAGAATTCGGAAAAAATATATCCATCTGTGAGGAGGCCGATAAATAAAACTCAGCTGATGTCGAGCAGAGTGACCAGGCGGCGAGAATAAATTGAAATAAATTACTCTTGCAGATATCAGTAACTATTTCTATTTAGTTAATTTGGAGAAAAGTTATTGTCATTCTTCAACTCAAATATAAATAAATGTAAATATAAAAATAAAATACGCGTTAGAAAACATCTGATTATAGCCAGCATCCTTAATCTCTTTCATCGCCTTTCATCAGCTGTTTGAATTCCTGCTGTAAGGATTCAGGACTCTTATTTGCTATATTCTTAGTATGGCACTGCCTAAAAGCATTGATCCCTACATTTGGAAGGAAATCGAGGAGGAGAAGCTCCGCTGGGAGAAAAACAAGGAACTCAAATACGAGTCTAACCAACTGCGTTTCAAGGAGATTGATCAACGGAACCGGAAGGAGCTAAAGAAAATGGACGAAAAACATCAGATAAGACTGAAAGAGAAGGACGAAAAACTACAGAAAGAGTTGAGAGAAATGGATGAAAAACTGCAGGTGCGCTTAAAAGAAATGGACATTGAAGCCATGCTAAAAATTAAACAAATGGAGCTGGAAGCGGAGGAGCGTTTAAAAGTCATCGAGCTAAATCTAAAATACAAAACACAACAGTAACTCAATGACTTTTAAAAAAGACTTGTGCATTACCAAAAAACAAGTGCTTCCCAGAAATGGAAAATATGTCATTATTTGAATAAATAAAGTTGATAAACCATTTACTGATATGTACTGTGTATTATGTCCCTTCGATCTTAAATTGAATACTTACTCATAAACGCATGGATGTAATACGTTCTATATGTTTATAAATGTGGGATTCCCCTGAATTAAGTTCTCAGAAAATCTCTTCGTTTTGGTTGTTCGTAAAGAAGTTATGCGCCTGCATAATGGATGAGAAATTCTGGCTTTTATGCAAGACAATTTCATCTTCAATTAATGAACACAAAGTTTGTTTGACAAAACTTTAATAAATTTGAAAGTTAATAAAAGTTTTTATTGAAAATGAAGCTTTCCGTACTGGGCTTAAATAAAGAAAAGCTGATTACTACCACCAAGATATTGTTTAATTGGAATTTCTTTGCGTTTTAGTTGTGGTCACATAGCAGTCAATTAAATCCACGTTACTAAGACAATATTTTGCCATGTCGATTTTAAATAGCACAAATGAAAATATTGCAAAGGAGCTAAAAATGATGGATAACAGCATGCATCTACGATTAAAAGAGAAAGATGAGAAATTCCAAAAGGATTTGAAGACGATGGACGAGCACCTGCAGATTCGGTTGAAGGAAATGGATATCGAAGCCATGTTGAAGATGAAGCAAATGGATCTGGAGATGAAAAAAATGGAGCTAGAAGCAGAGGATCGGTGGCGGACACGGGAGCTGAATTTAAAATATAAGATTGATAAAAATTAATCCCCCGCAAAATCCAACTTGTAAATTGTCTTGTAATCTAATGACAACGGAAAGCTTATCAATAGCGACCTATTCGCGTGCTAAAGACATAAAACAAATCGTTCTTTAGTTCAAATAAAAGTGATACAATTAAATAAAATGATTTAAATAATCTTTAATGAGTAGAAAAGCAGTCAATCCACCCAAGGTATAAATAAGTTCTTAAGTTAACATTGAAATGCAATTATTTCCTTGGTTTTAATATTTTATGATGGATCGGTCTTTATTTACAGTACATATTTATGGTAATTTATCGTTTCATAATTTCTCAACTCAAGCCCTAGCCGATGCGTACATGTATTTTGTAAACTTTCTTTGTTATGCTACATAATAATATGCAAAAACATAAATATCACTTGCCTGGCGCCAACAAAAGTCCGTTTCACAAGTTTAAGTGGTTTTTTTTGGTCAGTTTTTATTTCTAAACATAATCTTACAAACAAATGAATAACAATGAAAGTTAGGGCATGTAAATTTGTCAACTAAGGTTTAAAATTATTTAACAGAATATAACTAAACATAAAATGCTCATCGTCGCGCTTTACAATAAAATAAAAAGATAATTGTTGCAAGAAAATTAAGATTCTACTACATATTTGGACAAAGAATCACGCAGAAATTCCATTGAAAAGGCGCACTTTTCTATAATCGTATTTAGATATTTGTATATTATATATTTCTATGTAAATGTGGTGTTTTGTGTCTATGCAAAATACATAACTTGCTGCCAGCAGAGCGCGCATAAAATTTACAAATTTAAATCTTAGTACACAATTGATGTATTAAATATATTTCTTGTAATATTTTAAGCCGGCTATCACTGACAAAAATAACTTTGCTTGCTCGTTTCTTTCTTTTCCTTTTCTTTTTTGGTTTAATTGAAGCAACATACGAAACACCCGGCCTGAAAGTTTTGTTTTTTAACTAAATTACGTTAATAGAACCCATTATTTTGTCATCGTGTAGGTAGGTTTTAAGGTAGTTTTTAAGATAAATATACTAAAGTTTAAGGTAATTCATTTGCTAGCCTGCAAGGGTGTGTTTCTATAAGGTTATTCGCGTTGAATATATGCGAATTCATATAATTGTTATAAATGTGTATATATGAATTTGCACTTAAACCAAAGAATGGATTTTAACGTTGACTAACATGCCACACAATCAAGTAACTTTTATCGCCTCGATTTTCGATCGTTTGATTTGGTTCCAGTTGAATACTGTTCTCCATGTCGTTATCATCTGTAAGTAGTCCATAAAAATAAGTAAGCGTTTATTGTTTCACAACGTTGAATACGAATATAACCTATCTGATAGATGGGTTAGTTGGTGCAGTGATGCAAGGGGACAGGGTTACTTTGGATTTGATAATTTACATAGATCTTACAGGGCACAATACAGCTGGGAAGTCTTTTTAATAGGTTATTCTTATTAGTAAGGTAAATTAATGAGCCACTTTCTGTGGTAGTTTGTTCAGGTCTTTTAATTTTTAAACTATATAAAGTTAAGCAGTTGTTAAACAATTGGAAATGATATGCTATTAAATGTAATAAATAAATATGTTAAAGAAAATTCAATTCGGAAGATATACATAGGTATTAAGACCAAAGCGCAATGGAAATTCGGTTAAGCGCTTTCACATATATTAAGCAATTGAAAAGGAAAGAACGTTAACCTTAAAATCTGAATCAGAAATCATCAAGGAACCAAGGACCTCGGTTTGATTTCTCCCTTTCCCATTATATGATAATTGATTTTTTCCCCTTGCTTAAATCTTTTTAGAACCTTTGCTTATTTACAAGTATTACCAAACCCTTGCATTAAGGTGTTCTTAGACAAAAGGACAAGGTACACCAATGTGTGTGCGGAGGGACAGGGTGCGTGTGCTTAGGACAACCATGTTTTTAATACAGTCTTACTGTTTCCAACACACATTTTCAGATGAACAAAGACTGGTGCGGTTTGGGAACAATAAAGAAAAACACGAATCAAATAATAATAGGGACTTGCTTAAACCTGCTCTTAGCGGCCAGGCCACTGGTGAGGCAAATGCTGCACAATCCCCCATCGGGATACGGATACCATCCTGCGCTACAGATTGAAGGTTCTACAGAGGGCAGAAATCGAACAATTAAGTCGCATTAAAGGCAAAAACGAAACACAAATTAAACAAAGGGACATGACAAAATAAGAGCAAAGCATTCGGCAAATTAGGGCAAAATAAAAGAGCAATGCGGATAACGAAATAAAATCAAAATTAGGAAATCATAAGCTTACGTATCGACTTTCCAAACTATCAAGTGCGCTGCATTATCACTAGCATCGAACTTATCATGTCCTGCAGATGGGATGAAGGAATATGGAATGGTTATACACACGGCTCTCAGAGCTTCGCCGCCGGGTCTGGTTCACTCGGTGGTGTCCACTTACTTATGCGAAAATCAATGTAGCCCTCGCCGCCGCACATGACCAGCATATCCGGCCGCTTGTTGCTAAAGGTTAGGCCGCCGTTCATGCTCGGCTGCTGCAGCATAGGCACAGACACAAAGAACTTGACCGCGTCCCGGTGGCCGTGGAAGGAGAGTTGAGCGTTGGCCATACAGCAAAGTGGCATCTGGCCATTAGGATCAGCTGCAAAGGCAATTATTATCCAAACCATTTCCATACATAGAACACGAGACCGAAACTCACATGTCGTCTTTTGCTGCACCTCGGCCAGTGGCACCGAAATGATGACGCCATTGCTGGTGCCGATCCACAGCCTGTTGCAGGACACCATTAGGGCGGTGATACGGACGAAGCTGAAGCCAAGCTTCCCAGTGCCGAGCATCTTAGACACATAGGGCTCAATGTCCACGTCCTGCTTGTGCTCGAACGTGTGCGTGTTGTACAGCCGCAGCGTGGAGTCCAGTCTGGGAAACCAAAACAAAACATTGGGTATACACACAGAGATGACCATAATTAAGGTAACATACCTGATGGAGACCCATACACCGGCTCCGGTGGCAGCCATTTGACGCACTTGGCTCTCCTTGCGCGGATGCGCGTCCAGCGAGTGCACAATGTTGAGCGATACGGGGTCAACGATGAAGATCTTGTTGCGGTGCGCCGCCCAAATGCGCTCGCCGGCCACACAGAGGCAACGTATCGAATGGTTGCGATCACCGAGCGTCACCAAGTGATAGCTATTCAGATCCCATTGGCCGTCTGTCTGGCGGCGGAACACAGCCAGCTGGGCATTGGCCAGCGCCACAACAACCCTCGCCTCCACATGCACAATCGCCAGAACAGCGTCCGGAAGGAGAACCCGGTGCAGGCACTCGTGCCACCTTCCCACGCTGCTGTGCACGTACAGCCAGCCGTCCTGGGCACCCAGCCACATGGTAGGACCCACCGAACTCATCGAAGGCTCGTCGCGTTCCTTGGTGCCAAGGATGGGATTCAGCGATTTGGTGGCGAAGAGAACGCTGCTGTTGCTTGTGTTGTTGTTATTGTTTGCCGGGTGGCTGCCATCGGTGTTCGCAAGTCGCTGAGGAGCGCCTGGCAATGCCTGGCGTATCTTGATGGCCTCCACATCGCCCAACGGTTCCTCGGCACTCACCGCCGGCAGCTGCTCGTTCGATTTCTCCGTAGCCTCCTTGGCCTCTTCATCTTCCTGCTGCTGCTTGGCATTGCTGTTCTGCTCGTCTTCCGACTTCGGTTTCACCCGCACAAACTCCACCTTGCCGAGCAACTCTGCACCCTCGCCGGGACGCTGCAGCATCTCACCCGCCTTGACCACCTCCGACTGCTCCAGCAGCGCATAGTCGCTCTCCATTGCTCCCTGGACGGAGGCAATACAGAGCAGATGCGAGGAGCAGATGGGAAAGGCATCCAAAACGGTGGCCGACTGGTTGGCATCCACCACACTGACCGTACTGGCCGCATGTGTGCTCGTACATATCCACACGAACGAGCTGAGCTGCGTCTCCGGCTCCAGAGTCTCGAGACTGGCCCTGGCCATCTGTCTGTCCAGAGCCTCCACACTATGCTCGGCCGTGGGACTGGTGATCTCAGCGATTTTGAGCGTGGACTTGGGGGCATACGGTGAGTTGGCGGGTATTAGCGACTGGCCGTCCTTGGTGAAACCGCCATGGAGATTCACGCCTGCTGCACAGAACACTTTCATATGAGGCGAGGCTTCCGCCAAGGGATTACAATAGACGGGCACTGGGACACCGCCCGAATGCCGGCTCGGATTCGCCTCCTGGCTGGCCTTGCTGATTGGCAAACTCCAGCCGTAGGCGTGCAGGCGGCCGTCCTCCTTCTGAACGTGAGCGCGTAGCTGACGGTACTGTTCCCTTCTCCTCGCACTTATCCGCTCCGAGCTGCCTTCCTCGGCATAGTCCTTTGGCATGACGAGAGCATTGGCCAGACCAGCGCTGGCTGGATGCACAGGGGGCTGGCCGCTGGTTAGGGCCAAGCGATTGTCGCCACTTCCACTTCCTCGGCTAGGGGATCCGTGGCTGTGGGCAGGGCTTCCTCCCCCGGTGTGACGAAACATCGGCCCCCCTCCGAGACCGTCCGCAACGCGTTCCGTTGGGCGGTTGGAGGGGCTGTTCATATGTGAGCATAAAAAGGTTACAAGGTTACAATATAAATTAATTAATGATATTTTAAGTAAATGCCGTAGAAAACTCACGTAAAAAGATTGCTAAAGTACTTCCAAATGCTCTGCTTCGACTTCTTGTCCAAATTATCCACAGTGCGGGAGGCGCGGAGTATTTCTGTGAGACGTACTGCCTCCTGCAGCTCCATGAGTCGCTCCTTGTACTGGTTGCGCTCCATCAACACCATGGCCATCTCTACTCGTGTGAATCTCTTGCGCTGGGCCAGCGGCACATCGTTTTCCTCCTGCTCAGTGTCTGAAATATAGAGATTTCATAAATTTCTTTTTCTATTTACATTTATGAAGGTAAACTTACTCTGCTGCTTGACCTGCTCCTTGGCCTTCTTAAGCTCATCTTCCAGCTCGCTGATGCGCTGCCTCAACTTTGTCCTCGACTGCTGCATGGCATTGAGCTCCTCCCGCACAATTTCCACTTCACCGGTCAGCTCATCCACTTTGACAATCAAATCGTCTTTGACAATATTGAGTGCATTTCTGTTTGAAATAAAAGGAACTAATATAATTATCCTCCAAACAATATTTTATTGAGAACACTCACTTGGTGGCCAGCAGCTCATTGTTCTCCATGATGAGATTTTCCACCTCTTTGCCCATGCCTGTAAATGATTGGAAAACTCATCGTTAATAATGGTTAACAACTGGCTAGGGATTAAGTAAGGACACAAGCAAAGACCTTATAAAAATAAGTTGCATATAGTTGAGAGCGTAAAACTCTAAAAATAAATATAAGCTTTTAATTAGGGAATTCGTATTATTTCTTTTCTTTTTTTTATTATAAGGTCTTTGATAAAATTGTGTAAAAGCGTTGGAAAAATGAAAGTGAAACGAAAAGGCAAATTGTTAGGAATGTTTAATGAATCATTATGGCTGCCTTTTAGACACCGATTGTGGATTGATGTTAGGATTTCAAACAAATGCAAGATAATATAATAATAATAATGAAATTATATGAAATTGAAAATGTCAGATGCTGAAAACCTCCACATACTGTATGGCATTCATAAGAAAATACAAGAAGAAATAACCGAAACCTCACTAAGAAATAAACTATAAACTAGCAAAATCAGACAAACAGGGGAGCCACAGAAATAGCCAGCGATTAAAAAATAAACAAACAATCAAATTGTAAAATCCAATTTTTAATGACATCAACACCTATTTCTGTGGCATCCCTGATAGATAAATGGGAGAACTACAACCAAATGATATGGCAAAAACCCCTCGAAAGATGTCCCAAGTCAACACAAAAGTAAATTACTGAAATTACTTAGTTATTGGGAAATAACTACTTACGATGATAAAAGAATAGGATAAATTTACAACTACTTTTGCAATAGTTAGAAGCTACTTTATGGGGGTACTCGGAGCGCACTTTACACTTACCAAAATAGTTGTCGTTAGCTTCAAAGGTACAAATACAATGCAAATATTGTTTGTTGTTTGTGGATTGTGTTTAGTAGTTTGCAAGAGGAATTTGTTTTTGTTTTTTGTTTGTGGAAGGAAACGTAATGGTTTGGATTTTGGGCAAGTAGTAGAATTCGGCATAAAAGAAAGAGAAATTTCATTAGATCTTATGACAATACGATCTTTTATTTGTTTTTCTAAATTAAAATAGTTTTCCAGTTTTTCTAATGCTTCGAGCACATAATTTCCAACAGAGATATCACAACAAGGAAATAAGAACTAGTGAAGATCATCCTTAAAACACACTCTTTTTTATCAGACCGATCGATCAGTCGAATCTCGCATGATACTTGATGTATTTACAGGTTATATAGATGAATCCATATATGTAGGAGTTATAATATGGTGTTTGTGGCTGAGTTTCTTGTAACTGTGTACTTTGCTCTGGCTGCTGTTGATGGTCTTGAGTGGTGAGTGAGTGGTACCTACCTGAGGATGCATACTCTCCGGGATGTACCCAGCTGCCTGTGGGGCCAAGTTAAGTTTGAGTTCCACGGGTGTGTCAAGGTGTGATGTATTTTTGTATTCAAGGGCAAGAAAAACGGCGAAATAAAAGTAAGAAATATGATAAAGGCATTGAGTATTTGTTGGTACTTAAACAGATTTAATATTAATTTACAAATTAAACTATATTCAGTCTTCCCATCTTGATCCATTTTCTTTGTTATATATCCTCTATTCTAAACACATTTCAGTCACAACAATAAGAGAGCAAACGAATGGCCATAGACTTATTGCCACAAACTCCTCACCTGTGACTATCTCATTCTCTTCGCTCTCCTCGTTGTCCTGGAAGGACAGCTCTTGGTAAAGATTGTTATCCGAGCGCTGCTCCTTTTTGGTGGTCGAACGACCAACTGGGTTGGGAATTTGGAAATGGGTTGATCGGCAGAGTGGCAGAGTTGGTTGTTTAGTTGAGTTAACACACAAAAATCAAAAGAGAAGTGAAAAAATTAGTAAGGTGAGCGTTTGAGTAGTAAGTATAAATTATAAGCAAAGGAAAAATATTGCTTTGATCTCCGCACTTACCATTTGCGGGCACATTTGGCACAATTGGGCTGCTGTCGGGGCTTTGGGGCGATGTGGCCTGATGCTGCTGCTGTAGCGCATCAGTGGCAGCGCCACGTTCCACCGTTCCAGCGGCTAGGCTATCGAGCTCATTCTGCAACGACGGAGGCCCTGAGTCGTCGGACTGACTGCCCACGCTGCAAATGGTCTCTGTATCCAGCATAACCGAATTCTCCAGCGAGGCAAAGCCGTAGGAAACGGGTCCTGAGCTGCGAGCCACGGGATTGAGTCTGGCTCGACTCACCTCCATGCGGTCGGAGGCCGTACTCATTTGGGAGTGCGTCGAGCCCATCAACATCTTGGTGCGTTCCATGTAGTCTACATGGTTTTTAAACAGCTCCGTATACCGTTCATGCAGCTTGTTGTACTCCTGCGAGATATTTAGATATTAAAACAAATTAGTTTGATTAGAGTTCTCGTTGGATTAAATTAATCGTAGCTTCTCCCACCTTCTTGAGATCAGCCTCCCGCTCTTCCAGCCGACTGGCATGCTCTAGGCTATTCTTGTGCTTCAGTTCTAGCATTCGGACAATGCTCTCCACTGATTCCAGGCGCGTGGCAAGCTCCTTGTTCTCCTGCTCGGCCAGGTCTTCGGCCTCTAATAGCTATTAGAAATAGAGTTTCATTACCTTTTGCATTTGAATATAATTTTAATAAACTCACCTTCTGTTCGGACTGTTTGCGGGCACTCTTTTCCCGCTCATATTGTGTCACCAGCTGCTCGTTATCCTCGCGCAGCAGCTCCACTTCCACATCCTGCTCCTGATTAATACGATACGAGGCATCCAGGCACTCCAGCACGTTCACGAGCAGTGGCATCAGGTTCTTCACCACATCCTCGTCGTACCGATTGATCATACGCTCGAACTCCTGATAAATGCTTCCAGCCAGTTGTTGGACCTGCAAACGGAGGCGTGGCACGAGGCAAAGAAGAACAAAAAATAAGGTGATATGCATCAGTGAATTTTCTTTGTAATTTGTGAGTCAAAGTGAACACAGGGTGCAATTAATTAGTAGAGTATCAGGAAGGAAGAAAGACAAATTTGAATACCCTTTTCTGTCATAATTTAGAGTAGCTGCATAATAAATTGCAAAATTAGCCGCATTCTTTATTTTGTATTTGGCTAAACGTTATTAGAAATTGAAATTGCAAGGGTATTCAATAGTTTCAACCTTAAATAGGACCTATTCTTTATAAAAGATTTAATTTACAAAACAACAAACATAATTACAGAAACGGAGAGAGTAAGAAGTAAAGATAGTGGAGAGCTCCTCCCATTTAACTGCTTAATTAAACTGGTTAGCATAATTGCGGTTTGTGGACGCTGTTTTATGAATGGAAAGCTCTTGTAATATGACCTAATGTGGTTTTTTATCACTGCTAAAGCCCCACTTCTGCCGTAATAGTAAGTCATGCGTTTTTTTAATAAACAAAGGAGAGGAAAACAATTATTTTCTCTTAAATTAATAATACAAAAACCGAGAGAGGTTAAGGCTGACACCTTCTTGGCCCTAAAATTGTTAGTACAGAACGTAAAACAAACAAACAAAAGCAAGGCGTGAATAAAACTATTATATCGTGCACTTGTACGTATAGAAAATAGTATAGGACAGAAATTATATAGACCAGAAACGAAAAAATTTGGATAACTCACGATGCTGACAACCTCTTCATTCTGAAAGAGAAAGAAAAGAACAAAAACAAAGTGTGAAGGACACGTAAAAAATAAAATGCTTAGTAAATTAATTTATAAACTGAAAATGAAGAAATAAAACCCAAAAGTGCATTAAAAATTAATGAGTTAATGCGGTGCCAAATTAATAACCAAAAACGTTAAGTAAAATGTGTAGTTTTCAAAATTATAAAATAACAATGAGTGTTTTATGAGGTTCTAATCAAAATTGTAATATATATAATCTACTCTCAAACGTTTCATACATTTCTGTATATATTTTTGTAGTTATTTTTATGTTTTCTTTAGGTTTTATGGCATTTGCAATTAACGTCAACTCCCTTCTCTGAACAACTCGTCACCGGACCAAGGTTGAGTCAACTTATAAGGCCAACTCGAGCCAGAGTCAGCTTAGGTATTTAAACATTTTGGACAGACTTGTTTCACAAATATATACATACATGGTTTCTGCGGCTCTTGGGCCAAGAAACAAGTTTTCATCGGTGTGTTAACAATGCTTCCCGCTTTAAATTGCTGTGAACTCATTACTCAATTAACAGGTAGCTTATCAGCGAAACATGTGCGCCAAGAACCGGGAGCAGGGGAACCTGATGAGCTCATTTGGGGTCTGAGGGGCAGGAAGTAGCCCACTTCTTATACGTGAGAGTGTGAAAAGAGATTGTAGGAGGAACAGGGCTTGGGACTGGGCACCGACATTGTCTCTTTGCTTTAATTTGCATAGCTGCCCGATTAAAGCCTGGCGAAGCTTATAAAGTGCAAAATCAATCAGAGAATCGGGGTGAGAAATAAAAATAAAATAGACTGCAGAGAGCTCAGAGTGGGATCTAAAAAGGCTACACTAGCCAAAAATTATTTTGCTATAAAAATCGATATCAGATGTTGGTAAAAAAAGAAAAGTAATAATCTATTTTCATTTATTTTGGAATTTAATAAACAAATTAAATGCAATATTTTATTATGATTTAAAATCCTTTTAATAAACCCTTCTTTAGACAAATACTATTTTGAAAATAATGGAATATTGTCCGTTTATTTTGAAAGAGCTTATCTCGAATAATATCCCGTTTTATAGATGGATTTCAGGATTATTCCTATAAAATATGGCATGAATCCACCTAAAATTTGCTTTCTGTGCAGGGTATTGCGTGCGGTGGTCATAAAATTTGAGGACTTTATTGATTTCTGGTCCCCGGCTTTTTAACTCTCTTTTGCTTGGCCTTTTCCGCTTCTTATTTCCTCTCTCTCTTTGCCTTCCTATTTCTCTCCTATTTTGGGAGCTATTTTTCGCCAGTTTGAATGTCAATGACCAGCGTCGTCAGCTGATGCATAATAAACAATTGTTGGATGCGTTTTTACATAATTAAGCGTGTGCGAAAAAGAGAGGAGAGCTGGCAAAGAGTGGAAAGAAAGCATTTTTCTTCGATTGTATGTAGCATTTCCGCTTGGGACACTTTTATAGCCTCATTATCTGGTGTTTGTGCCAGTTTCTTTTGTGTGCGAGTGGGTTTGATTGTGGGTGTTAAGGAGCAAGGCCCAAGAACATATTGTACACACATACATACATATATTTAGTGCGTTATCTGAGTTAAGGGAAAATCGGTTCTGCCCGCATGATTCAGAACCTACATACATATATCCACAAATCAGCGTTGATTTCTTTATTAAAGAGAGGATCAAAGTTGTTTCTATAAAAGTTGTGCTGTTTTGCTGTTCAGCCATTAAAATTCCTTGTCTTTCTTTGCGAATTTCGATAGTTTGAGATACATTTTCATCTAAAGATATTGCTTTTTCATTTGCAGAATTTGCACCGCCCTAATTCTTATGATAACCATCATCCCACAATGATCTATGTTAGTTTCTAGTATGAAAAGCTCTATGAATAGCCAGCTTATTACCTTCTCAGACATGACCATGTTGTTGTCCTCCGTCCCGTAAACGGTCTCCGCTCCGGACTGTGGCCCTCCATTGTTGAGCAGGGTATCGTCGTTGTCCATCATCATGAATTATGTATATTATTTGTGGAACTCGCGTTTTGAAAGGGGTTTCCTTATGTTCAGTGGGGGTGGGGGCGATGGGTGAGGGAGGGGTGGTGGTGGTGCACTTGACTGCTGTTTGGGTTTGTACGTCACGCGTTAACAGTTATGCAGGCGATGGCTTTTCAACCCCAAAACAACAACAACACAAATGCGAGGGAGAGAGAGCAATATAGACATTCGTCGTCACACAGACTTCTCAGCGATGATTTGTTTGTGTCACCGTCGTATTTAAATATCTCTTATTTCTAGTACATATATTTAAATAAATTGCATTTTTCTGTTCCTGCGTGTCACTTTTATTTGCGTTTTTCGTTTTGTTGTTGCTGCTGCTGTAGCCTCGTCTCAGCTCTTCTTCCCCGACCATTCACAAAATTTCCTTGACTAGATTTCATCGTTTTTCGCACTGGGTTTTCGGCGCATTTTCGGTGGTGTTCCGCGCGGATTTCACTGCACAGGGCCCCGCGGCCATCCGTTGCATATGATTGAGCATTCAAAGTATTATAAATATGGATTTTCACACCATTTTTGCAATAAATATTGGACGAGCGACGAATGTGTGGGTGTCGGTGTGACTGTATCGCGGTGCTGACTAAATACTGCTTTGGATCTGGTAACACGGGATCATTTCGGAACTTGTTCCGATCTTTTAAAAAGCATAGTTAAAGAAGTAAAGCGAATTATAATATTTAATTATTAACTAACAAAGCTCTTTATGTTTTAAGAACTCCCGCCAGTTGTCCAGAAAAATTAAAAAATAAATCAGCCAGTCCAGGAGCAATAAGCTATCGTTATCGCAAGTTAGTATTTTTTAGCGAACAGTCACACTGCATCAACGTCACGCCGTCCAGTTGTTGTTGTTTTTATTAAATTCCCTTTGCACTTGCATTTCTATTTAGCCGAATTAAAAATGGTTTTTGTAAAGAACTGGGAGGATTTTGAGATCGCCGCCGAGAACATGTACATGGCGAATCCCCAGAACTGCCGCTACACGATGAAATACGTCCACTCCAAGGGCCACATACTGCTCAAAATGACCGACAATGTTAAGGTGCGTTTGGTGATTTTCAGTTCTGAAGAAGCACACTTTCATTAATCCTTTCTTTTATTCCTCAGTGTGTGCAGTACAAGGCGGAAAATATGCCGGACCTGAAGAAGATCGAGAAGATCACCAGCAACCTGGTGGGACATATGGCCTCCAAGGAGTAAAACACGAACAATCTTCATTTTGGCCACGGCGACACTTCTGCCTTGCGGCCAGCCAGCAACAACACACGGCGGTTGTTGTTGTTGTTCCTAGGTCCGGGCGTATGTGCCTGTGTGTGTGCCATCAAAACACCCGCAACTGAATTTAGTTTTTAAGCGCGTCTGCCCCGCCGATTTCGAATGTGGTGATCAGAGTAGTCTTTAACGTTTTTAAACGACATTTCATAAATGTCGGCTCTGTACACGTTGCGAACAGAGATGGCAGGCGGAAAATGTATATACAAATGCCCATCTGCTAGGCGGCGGCGCGGAAGGAAAAGTTTTTGAAAAGGTTTACGAAACGATTTTGTATTTATGTTATTGTAAATGTCAACAAGTCGAACACACATTTCCATGAAACGCTACACATGAAATAAAACCAAGGGAATAAAGCAGAACAACACAACAAATAAATGTTAATTGAAGTTTTCATTGGAATTTTGATTGTTTAACATTTTGTCATAAAAATATTTGTTTATGTTGTAATTTTAACGAATCTATTTATCAGTTTTACAGCGCTACTCATGAAGATTTCAAAGACTGTTTAATAAACGGCTAAAGGAGTTATTCGACGTACGCAAATTTATTGATATTGAAAAGGAGAATAATAAGAAATGACTCAAAATAAATTAATTACAAATATTACTCTTATAAAATCAGGACACTACAGCTTTTCGGAGAATTTCAAACGATTCCGTGAAATTGAGTGAATTTCCCTGACTCCCAAGCGGTGTCTAGTTATCATGTGAAGAGGTTTTCCGAAGAACTCTTAATTGCCTAACCATTAAAGCGATTAAACAGCCCGAGCAAACAGTTAACAAGCCAACCCACCTCATCTCAGCGTACCGGCAGCAGCAGGAGGTGCAAAGGAATCACCGATGGGAACTGGCAATGGGCGTAGGAATGGGATGCTGATGGCTGGCTCACTTAATAATCCGAGAGCAAATATTGATTATTTGCATGCGAGGCACTCGAGTTTATTTGCCGCAGGAGATTGACAGCAGCCCGCCGCGGAAGATTGATAGAACGGATGGCCACCGGATCCCGGGACAGGTCGGAAAACGAAGATCGGTAGCCCAGAAGTGTTTGTCCAGAAGAACGCATAAGGCACTCGTCGGGGCTCAGGTGGGACTTAACTGCTGCTGCCTGAGCGGAGGCAACTCAGTAGCCACTTTGGATTAAGGCGCGTTAAGGAGCGTTTGCTTGACCCACAGAAGATCCGCTCGAGCGGACCTTTTGATCAGCCCTCCGGCCCTACAGTTGCAGCTCAAGCGGGCCTCGGCGATTGAAGACACCGTCACCATCACCATCAGAGTCACAGTCAGTGTTTCCGGCCGTTTCCCGACAAGCTCATTTGGCTTCTGTTTGATGGGGCTGGCCGATGGAGTGGATCTCCGCCAGCCACAGGTACAGTGGATCCAATGGATCCTCTCCCCATCGGATGTTTGTGTTTGCCCGGTCTTCTGTGCTTTCCGAATGTCTCTGTTTTGCTTTACTCGATTTTTGTTTGACGTTGCTTGCCTTCCATTGCAATCACAATCACTTTAGGCGGCGGCTGGGCTTCAACGCTTCGAGATCTCTTTGGGAGGGGTCTAATGGAAGAGGGATGGGGAGAGGAGCTGGTTATGCGAGAGCTTTTCTTGCTTTAAATTTATCTTAGCTAAATAAATAACATTATTTTAAGGACTGTTCAAACTCTATCAAAAATTATAGAAATGTGAAATAATTCTTAAATATTTTCAAAAGCGCTTTAGGTATTGTGAGCCTTGTTATATTAATGTATTTATTGTGGAACATCCTTATTTAATAAGTTAAAACAGTATATTACATTTTAATAAATATTTGTTATATCTATTTAAAATGAACAGCTATTAAACCAAAAAAACAGCTATATAAAACAGACAGAATAATACTTTTATTAAAACAAAACACAGTTCTGAGTAGGTTTATTTGAAAATACAAATAATATCAAACTAAAAACACTCTTAGTTTTAAATATTTCAATTTTAATGTCGTTGAGTATTTCAACCGAAGCCCCAATAAATTGTATTTAAACCCTATGAACAGCAGCAACGTTTATCAAAATCAACAAATCAAAAGTTGGAGTCCACAACAAGCAATCTGTAAGACTTCTATATAGTCCCTACGAACATATATATTTTCACATACATACATATACTCGAAGTTTTATTATTTATATGGAAGATTATATAGAGGGACTTGGGCTACTGGTGTTGGAAAATGAGGGTCGTAAAGAAGCATAAGCATTGGCCACAGGAGCGAGCGGTGGCAATATTTTCGATCTTTACAAGACGATAAAGCTCATGGTTTAATTAGGCCCCACCAGCCCCAGGCCCCACTTCTCTCCCCTGAAAAACGGTGCGATAAACTTGACAAATAACATAAATACCATTTATTGCGGGTGGTGGTTGGATGTGGATGTGAAGTGATTGGGGTTCGGTGTCTCCACTCTAAGGCCTTCTCAAATAGACCTACTAGTATTACGCGGACCACTGCGGTACGTGCTTTTTACGACACCCCCACTGTGGCGTCAATTATAAAGATATTTAAGTACAGTTAGCATGCAATTAGACGGCGCACAGTGGCCGCCTCTATCGCCATGGTCAGGCCGCCAAGGAAATCCCACTGATTTAATATATACCCGTATGTTTATATGGTATCGGGACAGGCGGCCATATAACTAAGTCCGCCTGATTGCCATAACTAGTTGGTCATATGACAATTAGTTGTAAATTAAGACCACCGATTTCTTGCACAACCTAAAGCCCTAAGAGCATGTTGTGGATTTTTTAAAAGAACGGGGAAAATATAAGCTTTGAATACTCTATTTCGTTTCAGATGTGATATATTATAATTATAAAGAAATATAAATTAAAATAATAGAAGGAGTTATAGGAAGTGAACTTGGTATTGAAATTGCTTTAAAAAAAATTTTAGTTTAAAGGAGATTCTTCCTGAACATTAAATATTTGAGGTTTTGTTTCAAAGTAATGATTGAGAAACAATCTAAATCTGATTTTTTGTCTTATAATGGGGGGTATTATATGGTATTATATTTATTTAATTACGTTTATTTTTTAAGCTTTGAGTTGATTCACACATTTATGCCAAACTCCTTTATATTTACGAATCCTAAACCCAAAATAAAATATACATTATTAAGCTATATCTTAGCTGCATATGAAATTCATTTTAAATGGTTTTAACCCGCAAATTCCCTTTGCTATTAGTCACAGATGTCAGCCGCCTGACGTTATAACTCGGTCAATAGCTTGGGTCAATATAAAACTCATTAAAGGCAGGAATCATTGTCTCGGATCCCCTTTGCTCTCTCGACGCGTCGGGAGTACAACAAAGCGAAATCGAAGTGCAAACCGACTAAAAGCCCCCCGGGTGGACATGGTGGACTCCACTACCCCCCTCCGCTATTGACTCAAAACGGTAGCCGCTCAACAGTGGCTAATGGTCATAATTAAACGTGGCTTATTTGCATAAATCAAGTGGTGAGTTATGTTCACTTGGGCACCTGAGCTGAGCTGAGGTGAGCGGCGAAGGTGATGTAGGGCGATTGGATGACTCTAAAAGAAGCCGCTTTGACTCCATTTTCTTTTGATTGCTTTTTTTAAACATTAACTAAAACTTAACTGAAAGCTGGAGCTCATTTTTGACAAAGGTTCTGATAGTACTTTCCAAATAGAGCTACAATGTTCAGAAGTTTTCCTGGTAAACATCAATCATTACTGGAACACCTTTCCTACTTTTCACCTATTACAAATCTAATTTCATTATCAATTTAATGCCATTTTCTGTGTGTAGTTATCTACATATTACTAACTTCCTGCCACAAAAATATGACTTGGCCAAACCGGAAAAACCTAACCTGCGTCAAGCGAGTTAGTAATTAAGAATGTTTCATAATTGTAATCAGTTGGTGGGAGGAGGCCCCAATCAAGTTGGAGAGGTGACAGCATGTCTATAAGAAACCGAACCCATAAATATTATATCAGTTTCATTATAATTGAATCACTAAGAGTTAGCCAGAAATTTCGCAATGCCCGCTTTTGGTGACAAAATGTGAGGTGTTACGCTGAGATACGGAAGCAATTGGCCACTCAAGTTGTGTGGCCCGGAGATTTGTCATAGGTCCTCTCCATCACTACCGCTACACACTACACACACACTCTGGCATATATCTCTCCGATTCCGATTCGGACCTATCGAGGTACACAAATCAAACAAATAGCAAGCGGGGTGTTGTTGGGGCGATTTCAAAATTGTTGATAAATGGCAATTGTTATTACTAATATACGATGGGCTTGGTAATGGCTTATTTATAAGGTTTGGGTGCGAAGAGGTTCTGTTTTTTTGTTGTGTTATTTTCGTTTTGCCTGGTAAATCAACGTCTATGATTAGAGCTTAATACATCTTGATAAGAACAGAGTTGAGTTCCACAATTGATAAATCAAAAATTCCACTGCCTCTCGCCTACTCACCCTTCTGCTCTTTCGCACTTGGCAACTTTTGGGGTTATCTCGGAAAACCAAATCGAATAATCCCGCAATTGAGTTGATTAACCAGCTAATCGAGAGATTTGCTTGCTTCGAGTGGCAATTTCCTTGACTTCTCCTCGCGGGTCAAGTTTTCCGCGGTTTTAAACGCTCGCGGAACGCGTGCGACTCGCGTTTTTGGGGTTCCTTAGGGAAGCAATGGAACTAATTAGTTAAATCATTGTAAAATTTTGTTTCTTTGTTGGTACAATTTCTAGAATTTAATGGAGGTATTACTCTTTGAGTTATTAATTTTATCTAGCTAATTTGGAGTTTAGTTTGGATAAATCATGAGGTTAACACACATGTTATGGGGCTGTGACTTACACTGGACTGAGTGCAAGATAAATAGATATGTTAATTGTCAACTTTATGTTATAATTACTTCCAGGTTTACTATCTGATCATAAGATATTTTTTAGAGAGATATATATTTGTTTCTTATACATTTGTATGATTTAACTTTAAAAAAATATATCCACCTTCCTGCATTCTTGGCTATTAAAAATCAGATTTCTATTCACCGAATTTTGAATTTATACTATTTAATATTTTTTAATTTCTTTAATTTTAATTTTTTATTTCCTTTTTAATTACTGCAGGAACTATTCTAAAAAATTCCTTTCTAAAATTCTAGTTGGTGAATAAAACCGCACTGAAAACGCTCTCAAGTCGCGACTTTAAGACTCCTCCGCAAAGTTCAAATCTCCGGCAGCTCTTTAACCGCATCTGTGTTTACCCATTAGCGTTTTTCGGGCTGGCAGCTTAAAATGTTTACCCGGCTCACCGACGAAGCCCAAGACTTGGTGCTCTTTTGGGGGAGAGGTATCCAAGGTGTACAATCTCCTCAGTGTTTTTTCGGCATTTTTGTTTGCTTTCGAATTATTTCGTTTTTGGCGAATGTTAAATACGCAATGCGTAAGTAAGGTAGCTCAGCGGGAGGGAGGGGCGGGGAAGACTGAAAGGCATTGGAAAGCTAGTTGGCGCCATCGTAAATTCATTGAGATTCCTTTTTAATGGAGATTAATATGAGCGAAGTCGTCGCCCGCGAGGCGCCTCTCATCCGCTCATCCCTAGATGGTACAGCGATTTATTGACATTGCTAAATGTTTTTGAAAAACTTTTGATATTTGCTTAGTTTTCATTTCATTATTATTTGCCATTTGTCTATGGCCAAGCGGCTAATTAAGAACGTGGGAATGTCTGAGGGCAATTCGGTGCCGTTTTTGGGGGGGCTACGTGACATTTTGGGATGATGACTGGAGTGATTGGGGATTGATGGGGGATTTCTTAGCTTAAGGGTTGGCATATTTTGAAAGGAGAAATAAATTTTAAAAACGAAATAAACTTACTTGTTAAAAATTAAGAAAAATACTAATCTTGAATTGAAAATGTTATTTTATCAAAATTTATTTACATCTAATCTAGGTTGTTTCTATATTCATCATACATTTTTCATATATTTGTTGTATTGCATATATTTTGTATATTTATTAAAGAATATTAATCGAAGAAAATTAGACTAACTTTTATCCATTTAAAATTTGTATCCCCATGCTAATTTATTTAAAAATTAAAACGGAAGAGATTTAACTCTGTAACTGTACCAAGTGTTCAGGCCAAAGCGTTCAATTTCAGCTTATCAAATAATAAATTTTAAAAAAGAACTAACCCCTTAATTAAATTTTTTGAAGTAATTAAATTAACTACAGCCAAGAGACTTCCCGTTGAAAACTCAATTACCAGCAGACGGTCTCAAGTTGCTTTGGCATTCTATTGCTTCAATTACACCTCTCCAGATTAACCAAACCCTTCTGACGCATTTAAATAACAAATTTACAATTGGCAAATGATTTACGACCCCTTTTAGCAACAACCTTTGCCCGCCTGAGCTGTCATCTGCTCGGAAATGTATTTCTTTCCATTTTTTTCTGATTACCACAAATCGAGCGAGGCAAATAAAACGATTAGGAAAGGGTGGAAATATATATAGAGGAGTAGGAACAATGGAGAGGAGGGAAATGGGAGGTAAACTTTGTATTTGGTCAAACGTTTATGGGCGAATCAATCAATTTCAATGCAATTTCAATTAGGCCAAGATAAGCGCAATCCAATCAAATGGAGCAATGGTCGCTATCAGCCCGAGGGTGTGTGTGTTCAATAAACAATTTTAATATTTTTTAATTATGAAAACAAGTTGATTATATAAATTAAATCGCTGCCCCGTCAGCGATTAGATTACGGCACGCACGGCACTTCTTCCAAACTTCAATTCTTAACTTTTCAAGTGATGTGACGACCATTTAAGCGGCTTTAAACAAATTTTTATAATTTTTCCATCTTCATAAATATACTTGCCTCAAAAGGGGGGAGCCCCCCTCTGCCGATAAGGGATTTTGAATTAATTGAAAATTGATTATTGGCGATATATAAGCGGGGCCGATAAGAAAGCTCCAAATTGAAGGCAGCCTAGATAAGCTATTCTTATTATTCTCGTCTCGAGGGGAGCGCTTTCATAATTGAAAATTAATCCATCATAATAGACGTCAAAGGCAGAAATTAAAGTTGAAGTCTTGAAGGGTCTTTCAAGCCCTAACAACTCACCGGAGAAAGGAGAGCAAATAAAATATGAATTGATAAGCGAAGATAATAAATTATGTGGCGGCAAACAAAACCAAGAAAAGGTAAAGTAAATAAACCGAAAACGCACCAAAATATTAATAAATATATAAATGAATCGATATCGTATGGAGGATATATGTATAACAGAAGGAGAGAGAGGAGCCATCATTATCTGGCGATTGAATGCACTTAAGCAAACAATTACGAACTGCCAGGCAAATAGGAAAGCCACTTTGTATCTCTGTATCTGTATCTTTGTATCTGCGCCCCAGTGTGTCTTTGATCAAACACGGAATACAAATCAAAATGCGATTTTCGTGCGTCCTTCTTATCGGAAAGTGCACGTTTACCTTTCGCTTCCAATCGTCTGGCGCTTCATCGCACACACACTGCATTTCGAGGCCCAACTATATTGTACACTCGTCCTACCATATATACACGAGGAAGTACACTGCCGGCAGAGGTTAAAAAACTCTGATGTCGCAACGGCAGCTAAATGTATCTTAAATGTGTGCAAACAGAACCACACATTCCACTCGACTCGACTTGGTTTCGGCTTCGGTTTGGGTTTGGGCTTGGGACTGGGATTGGGTTTTCGGGTCTGGCTTGGCCGGGAAATTTGTTTGCGCTGTGGCTAATGAGGCAGCCCGATGCAGATACAGAAGCTATACATAAACACCGATATAGATATCGCGCTGCTTCTATCTAGGTTGCTTTAATATGCTGCCATTCCTTGGATTACCTTTTGCTTTTATTCTTTTATAGGAAAGTATTTGTATAATGTTGTAACTTATAAGAAACTTTGAGAAATTCCATTTATTTAAATATTTTTGGATGTGCTAATGTTGAAGGGTCAGAACAGATGGAAGCTCTTTAATCCTCCAACTCTTGTGTGTCTCTTGGGCCTAGCATCACTTATAAAATAAATACAAAATATCAAGAAAAATTATTACTGGCTAAACAAAGTTTTAACGTTATTTCTTCACAACTCTCAGCTCTATCAAACCTATTAGGCCCCCCACAAATCACACTTATCATTCAAGAAACGCCCTATAACTAAACCGACAATCTTAACCCAACGGAAATAAACCAGGTGGTGGAGGGCCCATTGCCTAATCAAAATAATAATTTGCAATCGTTCAGGGAACAATTTCCTCACCATGGATTATCGCTTAAAGGGGCGGGCATTATCTCATTAATGGTTCACATAATTCTTACGTTTTCTATATATTTATATCAATTAATAATACTGAATATAAAATGCGAGGAAGGGAAATATGGAATTGAGTTTATCAGTTTTTAATAAGTTTGCTCCGTTGGCGAGCCAACAGTAAAAAAACAATAACAAAAGCAAATCAATTCGCGCACTTAATGAAAAAAACACAACTCAATTATAAACTTTATCTGCGGTATTTTGGGGCGGAGTTGGGGGAGTGGCCTTTCCCGGAGTCCGCAAATTCATTTAAAAGTTATTTTGTCAATGTTGGAAATCAATTAAAATGTGAGTCAATAATACTTTATTATCGTCGTATTATTAAATATTTATTTCATTTCGATTTTCCTTTCAATTTATTCACCCCGCCGCCTCCTTCTTTTCAATGAGTGTTTTATTATAGTTGATTTATAATGAAAATTTAAAGAGCACGTTTCCTTGATTGCAGACAGGCGTACTTTATGACCTAATTTTATATATTTATTGTTATTATTTATAATTATCAAGATTTGTGATTCGAGGGAGAGTGCGAATGGGAAATAGTTTATGGTTTTAATCACTTTCAAAACATTTTTTTATTTATTCTTAGCGGAGGTAGTTTAAATTTAATTTGTTTTGTGGAGTATATAATAATTTTAATTCCTCCTAAAACATCTTGAAATAATCCCTTGAGTAACAAGTTGAAATGAGAATTTTGCAAGTTTTCAGTAAACATTAGGGAAATCGCTCGATGCCGACCCACCTCAGTTTGCATTAAGCATTACGTATTGCAGAAAATAAGGAAAATCAGGGAAAGACGAGTGCTATACAGTGGGTGGCATACAGGAAAGTAAACAATAAATACCAAAGTGCAGTAATAATTTGCATCCCCACACACATACTTATAGTTAACAACTCTCTGTGCCCGCAACTCTGTCAACATAATGAGCCAATCCAATATCTGCCACTTTTGTAGATACAACTGAATGAAGTATATCTTTTTATCTGCTGGTATGTAAAAATTATTTATTGATAACGCAATTTAATGCCAATTATTTGCACATCAATATTTACTCAATTATCAATTGCAATCCCGTGGGGTGTGACTGCTGGGGCCTGTGATTAATGAGTGGATGGGATGATGTCTGCCAAAGGGTTGTTTTTCCATTTTGTTCTGCGGTTATTGTTTTAAAATGTTTTCAAAAGTCTTTTACAATTTGTTTTCCCCTTCTATTTTTCATACCCATATATTTGGACAGCCTACAAGTGTCAAAGTCAATTCAATCAACCCTCTGATGCTGCCATTTCGCCCTGTATCCCTTCCTTTTTTGCCAGCTCTTCGAGTTTTTGTTGACTTAGCTAACTAAGGCTTGGGAAATCTGTTGAAATTTTCTGGCATTATTGTTCACTTATCGGCTGAATTAACACGACAAAAAAAGGGGAGGAATGGCAGGTCCACGAAGGAGATTATCCCTCTCTTTCCCCATTCCGAGCAGCCATCTCTTTTGCAACCGCATCAGCTAAATTGCAGCAACATATGTGACGATTTATTATTATTGGTGATTTATATTTTCAGCCGATATTTGCTGGCAAATTTAACGCCTGATTAGCACTTAGCCCATTAGGCCAAAACGATTTGAAGGGGTGCTTTAGTAAAGCTTTTCCTCGATTTTAGATATCAAAATGGATCTAATCAATTTTATTTTGTATTTACACCAAACAAAGAAAGGGTTCAACAGATGTTGATTGACTTTTTTACTTTCCTAACTTACTAAGAGTAACGATTTAATTAATTCTCTTTTTATATTGCCAGACTACTTATATAAATAATTCAAATTATCAATATTTAGTTCGCAATGTTTATAAATTTATAATTATTATAAGCATTCCTTGGTTTATAAAAAGGAAACTCCATGGTTTAAGCCTTTTTTTGCTGCTTGCTGTTGGCGGATTCCAATTGCCACAAGGACACGCTGTGTCGACCATAACTGATGGCCAAATTTCTCTAGTACACTTATAGCAAAGGTCTTCTTTGTCATCCGATCGCTTAAGTTTTTGACAACCAATTTTCGGGGACCAAAAGCAACAATAGCCAAAAAGAACCTCTGGAATCGGAGTATCTTTAGTCTGTAAACTTATCCCTATTGCATTATTTTACGCTTTTTCTTAAACTCCATGCCAGGAAGCATGCATTTGCCGAGGGATTTTGGTATTTCGGAGGAATCACCATTATCAATCAACATTTTGGCATCAAACTCGTAGTCGCAACTCCAACCCGTTGTCGTTATTTTGCAATCTTCATTCACACCCGAGCAATTTGCACAGCTCATTTTGTCATAGAAGCTTCCATCAGAGTATTCGGTAATCAAGATTAAGGTGAGTAGAACCCATATGTTTCTAGTCATTTTTTTACTTAAAATTTTTAGTTTTTGTTTCTGACAGATAATATTTTTTATACTGTGTGGCACACTATGTTCTTCTCACTTTCTCTGAGTCTTCCTACCTCAGCATTTCCTGAGCCCTTAAACTTTGCCCGCCCTTTTTTCCAGCACCACTTTCTGTGGCATTCACAATTTTAACTCTAATTGCATATTTACGTAACCATTTCCCCAAAATCAAAACGTAATCAGGCAAACAAAGCCTAGCAGCAAACACAATGTGAACTAAAGCCGAAGCCCAATCCCAATCCCAATTCCAATCCTCACACCTCCAAGTCCTAACCAGCTTTAGCTTCATTTTGAAATCCCCCTAACTCCGGACAGCCACCATGTTTGTGTTGTTATATAAAATAAACTATTCTGGAATAACACAAATCATACAGATATATTTATATATATATATAGAGGCAGAGAGGAAGAGCCAAAATGGACCAGTGCCAGGTCATGTCTGGTTCCCCGCACCGCCACCCATAAATGCCAGTTAAATGCACGTGGATGAGTAGATAAATATCGTATAATGAAAATAAAATAAGAACCAGATAGGAACTTTGGCAGGAAACAACAGCAATCAGTCGTCATTGCAGACATCGCACTAATTTTGAGTTAGTTTTTTGGGAAAACATTCTCTGCCCGGTCTTGGGGTTACGGGAAATTCGGGAATGAGTTAGGCCCGAAGTACGTGGCTAAAGAAAATACACTTTGGCACGTTTCTTGTTAGCGAGCAGTTTTCCTCCTGCTCCCCATGCTTCCTTTTTTCTCTTCCTCAACTCTTTTCCTGTCTGGACATTGCATGATATATTCCTATACTATATAGAATGGTGTGTTTTTCTGGTCTCGACCTTTCAGACTTCTGGAGTTGTGCATTTTCTGGTTCTTGCGCCAGCTGCTTGGGTCTCTGTTTGCTTTGGCAAAGGGTTAAGGCTTCAAATTAGGAAAACAATAAATAAATAAAGTTTAAATAGTGTTTTGGTAAGGGGGAAGTAATAAGGAGTGCTTGGAAAATAAAATAGTTTATTATACATATGTATAAAATTGAGAATTTTACAATAATACAAATGTATACAAAAATATAAAATATATGGCTCATTGTAAGCTTAAAATAGTTTATCTTTAAGCTGAGTGAATCTCTTTCAATTGATAAGCCATAAAAATATATAATGAGTCTACTAAATCCTCCTTGTACTCTCCTTTAATCCATTAAACATTGAATGCTATTCTATGGGCTATCTGCCTCTTCAACTACCAGCCACTTGGTGGCAGCCATTCATGTCCACTTAGTAATCCATCAAGGGAACATTAAACCCGTCGCCATTCGGTGTCGTAAAGCGAGGCACACGGAGACTGCATTATGGGGCATTACGCATTACGAGGTGCCTCCCGGTAGCCCCCGGACAGCCAAGCAAGTTGTAAAAACGCCAATGAATCGAATCGTTTATGGTTATGGCTTTGAGAGGAGCAAGAGGGGATTATCGATTTGGTGGCTCTTAAAGGCTGCTGCTCCTGCTGAGCAAAGCTTAAATCGTGGCCCAGTCGAGTGCCTTAATTGCTGCCCTAATCATCTGCCAGACTTCCGTCTGAGTCCTGTCTTTTGGCTTCTCTTTTTTGCTGCCATTAAGGACGACCTCTCGACCTCCCTCTTCCACTCTCACTCTCCCCTTCCCCATTCCTGTCCAGTTGATTATGAAGATTCTTCTTACGTCTTTTGCCGCTGAACTTGTTAGTTGCTCAACACTCCATAATGATGGCAATTATAGCCTCGTTTTTCCAACAATTTATATGAAATTTTCGCCAGAGAACGAGCCTAGGCTTCTTCCCTCTCTGTTTAGCCCTAGCCCCGCCCTCAATGGACATTTTATGCCGTTTGGCCACGCCCTATGGCATAGTACCATCTCGTTTTGGCCAGTGCGCACAAGTAGCACATACTCCATCTTGAAAGTGGGTTTCCAGAGAGCAAGCGAGAGAGAGTGGCGAGTGGTGGTGCTAATGGTTCCGGTGGTTGCGACTCGTATGCCCCGACACTCGCATCGTGGTATATGATACCACGTTTGGGTTCCAGCGGCGCACAGTCGTTAATGAGCGCTCGTCGAGTTCGTTTCGCTTTGAACAAAGATAAGGCTAGCGACGTGCGATCGCGATTCGTTTACGCAGCGTGTTTGAAAAGTGTCTTGAGGGGATTTTCAAAAAATCATATAGAAAAAATAGAAAATATATATATCCAAAGCGAAAACTAAACTTTTGGTGACTCCCAGTGAAGCATGTCCAGTGCCCAAGTGTCGCAGCAGCCGCCACCGCCGCCGCTGACCACCACAGTCGTTGCCAGCGGGAACTCTTCAATGCCGTCGCAACTTCTGCTGAGCCATATCCACCAGCATCAGCATCACAGTAGCAGCAGCAGCAGCCATCACCTGCACCGCCAGCGATCCCCGCCAGCCGCCCAGGACTACGACCAGAGCAGCAGTCACTCCACACTCTCGCCCAGATCCCAGTCCCACGATCCCAGTCCCAGTCCGCCGGCAGCGAGTCCCAGCCACTCCACGGCCACCACAGGCTCACCTCTCAGCGCCTATGCCCCGGGACTGAGTCCCAGTGGTGGTGTCCAGGACAGCTCTCCAGCGGATAATAGTCAGAGTCATCAAATAGCCCAGGGAATGCCTCTACTGGTGGCTCCCTTGCCAATGGGTGCGGCTTCACAGCCGCCACCGCCGCCGCCACATGCACGTCTCTATGTCGAGGGATTCCCGCCTCCACCGCCACATCACGTGCCACATCCGCATCCCGCGCTGGGTGCCTATCCCCTGCCACGTCTTCCGCTTACTACGGTCATGATGCCGGGAAATGCGGCGCCACCTGCAGCAGCGCCAGGAGCAGCACCACCCCAACTTTCTCCACAGGCGCCTGGCAATCACCTGAGCCACAGTGGAGCCACCATGGGAACCACTCTCTTGCCACCCGCCCAAAGTCAGCCCAAGAAGTCCTTCTGCATCGACGCCCTGCTGGCCAAGAGTCAGCATCAGGCTGGTGAGCCGCAACCCATCAACGTGGATGGCCATCTGGCAGCCATACACTATGCCCGGCATCAAGCGGAGCTGAACCACGATTTTGTGGCCGCCTCCAATGCGGCAGCGGCGGCTCATGTGGTTGCCGCGGCCGCCGGTGGAATCAGCGAGCAGGAGGCGCTGCAGCGCATCCGCGACTCTCGGGAGTACGACTCGCCCAGTCCCGACGGCATGTCAAGGTGAGTGGCAGGATTTTGGAGGCCTGAATTAGATAATAGGAACAATTTCTGGAATTTATTTGGATAGGGTTACCTTTTAATGATGTTTCTTATTATAGTTCAAATCATATTCGGTCATTATCAGATTCTAGTTATAGGAAATCTTTTTTAAAATGAAAGAAATGAGTTTTAAAACGGGTCAAAATAATTGCAGAAGATATAAATAATTGCCCACCTGCCGATTTAAGGCATTAAAAGTGGATAAATCTGTAAGAAATTTGCAGTTAATAATATTTAAATACCTTTAGTTTGTGGAATGTTTTGGGTTTAAAAGTTATAGTTTAAATATGGTTATAAATTCAAAATGTTAATCCCAAATATTTAGGTAACCAAATTTTCTATTGTACTTTATCATTATTACAGTGTTTTTAATTTATTTGCCTTTTTAAAGTAAATTGAATTATTAAATTATAACCTACTTAGTACTTCCATATATTTATTTTATATTTTATCCTAAAAGATTTATGAATATTGCAATATTTAAATTATGAGTATAATTATTGTATAGAATGGTATTGTTTCCCAAATTACACGTCCCAAAAGTTAATGTAATTCAAGCAATCATGTGACTAATTCCCTAAGATGCGAAAATAATCTTTTAAAAATAATACCTTCATATTCCGTATTAGAAATATAATTAAATTAGTTATCTTATAAAAAACACATTTAAAACCACCTCTTATATTAATGCCAGTATCAAATTGCACTATTTATTTACTGCACAATGAATTTATTACAAAGACATTTAAGTCAGCCATAAAAATAATGTACACAAATCGATTTAGTACTATATACTAGCAGCAGTCATTAATTTGCATTAGTTCACTGCTAATACCTCGGCTCAAAAACCAATTCGAGTACAAATTCAGAACTAAACAATGAACCCCTTATGCATTCATGGTTAATCCTTTTGGTAGCCAACTGGCTTTGGCCAAACAAAACCAGGGCACTCGGCAAGAAGCGTCCTGAAAGCCAAATACAAAGCCCCAGTGAAGCCCCAAAGCAGCTTTGTGCCAGCACTCGAAAACATGGCAAGCCGAAAGCCTTCAATTGGTCAATTCCAGTTTGGTCATCGGCCAAAGAGATTACGTATACGCCATGTGTCCGCTGGCATGAGTGTGCGAGTGGCTAATTTTCAAGTGCGAATTGTGTACAAAAGCAAACAAATTAGACAAAGGCGGGCAGGGCAACACAAGAGGCAGTAACATTAATTGTTTTCAAAATGTGTCGCGTAATTTCGATAGCCATCGCTGGGCTAGATAATTGCCTTTAGAGGGTGTCTCATACTACTATTTGCTATCTCTGCTATTTATAGATCCGAATCGCCGAGCTCCTCGCACCGCTCCAGTCCGCCCATCAGCCCGGGATGTGAGGATCAGCAGCCACAGGGCGGTGGCCTCCATCCACATCACCTGTCCATGCGCATGTCCGATCTCCACGATGAGTTCAAGAAGCCGGTGCCACCACACAGTCCCATCCGGCCGCAGGATTTCCCGCTCTATGCAGGTGGACATCCATACCAGCTGCTGGCACAGGGTGGATCCGCCTTCCACAGACCCCTGGACCCATCGGGCAAACCCATACCTGTAAGTTAAATTACTTAATGGTTTATTTATAAAATATAAATTACAATTAACCTTTTAAATAATAATTTTAAAAACGCTTCAAAAAGTTCATTAATAAGGCTACCAATAAAGAAATTCAAACTAAATTTGAATTAAATTTTTTAAAACCTTTAACAAAAAACTAGTTACTTTATAATTTTCTTAATTTTTTTTAAATATGCTAATATCAAGATTAACATTAGCAAGGTCGCTAGAACATTTATTTTTAAATTTTCCTATTTTCCTATTAAAACAATT
Source organism: Drosophila mayri (assembly GCA_008042485.1). Taxonomy (NCBI): domain Eukaryota; kingdom Metazoa; phylum Arthropoda; class Insecta; order Diptera; family Drosophilidae; genus Drosophila; species Drosophila mayri. The sequence goes on along the minus strand of VNJN01002110.1, from coordinate 616,129 downwards.
TCTCTACGAAAACTCAACACCTTCTCAAAAGGCCCTGAAAAGTATGCTGTCATTTTTTGGTTTGGTTATGTCTGTTAAGAGATTACGTATACGTCATGTGTCCTTAAATATGTTATACAACAGCTGAAAAATTATCTAAAATTGGAATTTATAAAACAAAAGTAACAAGTTAACTCTTAAAATAAGTAGTTCACAATTTATTTTCTCTTTGAATGCACATTAGTTAAAGTAATTTGTATTTATTTCTTCGCAGATACCAATGGGTCACAATTTCATGCCTTCGCAGCTGCAATTCGAGTTCCTGGCCCGCGCCGGAATGCTTCACCACCGCATTCCCGAACTGGCGGCCTACCCGCACCATGCAATTCTCGGGAAGACCCGGAGACCACGCACCGCCTTCACTTCCCAGCAGCTGCTCGAACTGGAGAAGCAGTTCAAGCAAAACAAGTATCTCAGCCGACCCAAGCGCTTCGAGGTGGCCAGCGGGCTGATGCTCTCAGAGACGCAGGTGAAGATCTGGTTCCAGAACCGTCGGATGAAGTGGAAGCGCTCAAAGAAGGCTCAGCAGGAGGCCAAGGAGCGGGCCAAGGCCCAGCAGCAGCAATCACAGTCGCAGGCCCAGCAATCGCAGCCAAGTGCCGCCAGTTAGGAGGAGTAGCATTAAGGAGGAGAGGGTGATCTGGAGGTGTCTCCAATCTAGTCATGCCGCGATCAAACCGCCGTCCCACCATTTACCCCCAAGCACTTGGAACGTGCGACACCCTGTTTTTCGTTTGCGCAATCCGTTGAAATCTGTTTTTCTTACGGTTCCGTTTGCCATTTATTATTATTTTTATTTTGTGCCAACACAAATGTGGCACTGTGTGATATATGTAAACAAGAAATATAAATTAAATTCATTAGTTACTCTCTTACCTTCTTCCCCATCCCTGGAGCTACTGCAATCCCTGTATGTACATAAATATAAATCCAAATAGGAACATAACAATAAGTAACAAAGTAATCATAAATCTTAACTAAATTAATATTGCTTAAGTAAATAAATTACATGAAATGCCATTAAGTTTAGTTGGGCAACTTGTAATTTGCTTGTGTAATTTGTGTAAATATCTGTAATTACGTAATTGTAGTATTTAAAATTAACAAAAACCACACACAGCCGTGGTGGAAAAAGCATACAAGAATTACAACAATGTAAATTGTCGCATTGCGACTGAATTAGCAAATTGTAATGAATTTATTTTCGAAATCAAAAACTGAAAAAATAAATCAACAAAAAAACATGACATGCATGCGAAAAGGGATTAATTAATGGCTTTTTAGAAATCTGGAACAAGGAAACTGGGGCGAGTATAATTATTTAGGTAACATCAAAGAGTATTAATCAAAAAATAAAGGTACATTTTTAAGCTTACAATTAGTGAATTTATTATATGGTGTTTAAAATAATATTCTTTGTTATAGGTGAGTTCCTACTTTATATAAAAACTGAATTAAAATCATAAACCAATTAATCGCTTGCGAATTATTGTTAAAACTACAAAAATAATATAGGTATTTTTACATTTAATATATATTCATGTGTATATCTAATCTGGCTGGCTTTAAGAGCTGTCTGTGGCACCGAATTTATAAATACACCGAACAACAATAGCGAAATAAGGAGCCTTTGAATCAACAATATATTCTACTTCCAATCACAATTCTGTTCAATTTCTTGACAATCCGAGGGCCCTTGCGATACGAGCTTATCGTTGCAAATAAATCAAAATGTGCGCAAGATAATCAAGTTAATTGCTAAGACAATAATTATGACTAAATTTATAGTATCACTTCAAAATTATTTCGCTAATTAAAATGTAGCCAACTTAACACACAACCAACGAAGGCACTTCGATGTCGCCTCGGTTGTTCGGTTGTTGATTTCGATTTGGTTCGCTTTAGGGCCATGTATTGGGTATACTGAGGAGTATATGTATAGCATATAGTATATGGCAAATTGAAAAAATCATGGTGAGCCTCAATTTCCGCCATAAGACGAGTCATATAATTTATTATCAGCATTTCTAATTTTTGATAAGGGTTTGAACTGGATTCAACTTGGATCAGCTATGGGGAAGTTATAAAAAAGGAGACCATTATCTTTTCTATAAGTTGAACATATATCTGGGGTTTTTTTTTATTATTTATATTTTTCATATATCATATCCTTATTAATCTGAATTTAAATGCTTAAGATTTCTGATTTTGTTTTATATTGCTAAACGAAAGGGAAGTAGATTAAAAGAATTAATTCCTTACGGGAAATCCTCTAATTATTTTAATAAGTTTACTTTAATTTCTTTTGAATTAAATTTACTTTGTATGAAAACAGAGAAGAAAATATAGCAAATAATTAACGGAAATTTGAAAATCTCCATTAAAATCTTAAAATTTCATCTTAAACATTTACCCAAATATGTAACCATTTTTTTATTATTTACCTGTAATACCTAATCGTCATGATTGTGGATTTTTCATAAAAGTGAAAAAAGTTTCCATCATCAAGTATGCCTTGGCTTTATATTTAGCTATTGAGTCTTTTCTAACCTCTCAGGAAATTCATTCGTATTCCGACTCCTGAGTAGTTCAGACCTCAATATTTTTCTTTAATAATCTTAATTTCGAGTTCACTTTTTCTTTTGATTTGTAAAGTGAAAGGTTAATATTTATTTTATTTTAATCTGAATTGTTTTCCCTTTTAATGATGTCTTATAAGGATCTAAGGTAGCTATCCTTGGTTTTATTTTGTTTTGTAAGTTGAGAAAATGCATATTTCCCTTTTTATTTTATTTTAATTTTCCGCCGTTTTTCGTCTTATACATATAACCATTCTATAACCCCCTTTCTGTTTATCGTATAGCTTTATATTAATTTTATTTCGTAACTTTTTTAATTATTTCTCTCTTTAAATGGTATCTTATAAGGATCTAAGATAGCTCTTCTTGATTTTATTTTCTGAGATGAGTTTTACATTCAATTTTTTAATTTATTTTATTTAAATCATGCGCTTATTTTCGTCCCTTTAAATGATGTCTTATAAGAATCTAAGATAGCTTTTCCTTTTTATATTTAATTATTTAATTTTGTTTTATTGTTTTTCTATTATATTCCCAGCGGTCGAATAGAGATTTATACATAATTAATTTTAATTTAATTTAAACAAATCAATTTAAAAACCACGTAAGTTATAGGGTTAATATCTTCAAAGTTTTATCTCTTTTTAACCCTATGGCAATCATCATTATATATATATTATCCTTAGAATGCATCCCTTTATTTAATTTAATTACTTTTTATTGGCACAATAACAATTAGTTGAGCACTCTTAATATTTCCTGAATTCAGAGATGGCATAAAGTGTGAACTCATTTGGGATTGTTCCAAAGCATAATCCAAATTCAAACCCACTTTCAACTGCGATTGCCGGAACCCATTTCCATTCTTTTGGAGAGAACTCGTCTGTCCACTTTATCACGTAATTCTCAAGTATTTCATAGACGCACTCGCACGCGGACGAACTCTATGGTTTGCCTGTTGGTTTGCCTTGAAGTATGCTTTATATTGTTATTATTGGTTGTTTGATCTGTTGTTGTTGGCCTTCTTGTTGTTGTTGTTATTATGCAGCAGTTTCTTGTTGTTTGATGGGCTAATAAAAATTCATTTCGTTCTTGCTACGAACACGTAACGCATATTCGTATAAATAAATGAGAGAAATGGTAGTTTGTGGGAAAGAGAGGAGAAGGATATGTGGCACGGTGGTCTTGAAGATGGATAACGTATCATGATATCATATTTATAATAACAAAATTATAATAATATAATGTCTATAAAGTGGTTTTATTTCTTGTTTAAAAACAAAATACAGTTATGAATCTTGCTTTGCTTTAGCTTTGAAAGTAACTCAGCAATAACTAAAATTCCTTTTTAATTTATGCTGATCTTTTCTTTACAATTTAACCCATTGCTCACTGAACCTCTGACACCTTTCTCCTCTGATCTTAACCCACTGTGCTCCATGGGCTGCGGTTGCTGATGCTGCGCTTTATTTTGATTTGCCTTGAAGTGGCCAAATGTGTTGAACCAGAACGAACAATAGAGCGGGGGGAATGGGTGAGAGATTTCTCCCTAATTTCAATTCATTGAGCTATTAGCGGGTAATTTGCAGCAGGAGAATTTCATTGAATAATCCCGGCGAGACCGGAAAAGGGTGACAAAGATCAAACCGTAGAACTGGAATTGGTTTTCGGGTTGGATTCGGTCCTCTGCTGCTGATTGTCGCATCTGTTGCAAATTAAATGTGAGTTATAATTTCTATAAACACACGAGCTCGGGAGTTGCGGAAGGCACACACCCAGAAAATCGCCGTTTGAATTGAGGGTTCACTTTTCCGTTCTGCGGACCCTCTTCGCTCCCTTCTCTGTCTGACTTTGGTTGCCATTGTTGCTGGTGTTACAATTTGGTTATCCCCTGTTGGGCAACGTCATCAGTTACACTGGGAAATATTTGGATTAATTTGCTTTGAAAATATACAATGGTTTGAATATATAAAGCTGCTTTAGTAGCCAGGAGCCACCATTTCCTTCTTAGAATTCGATGCTTACTAAATTCAATAAACAACTTTTTTATCTTTAATTTTAATTAAATTTTAAGGGATACTAAAGCATTAGATTATTTTTAATTTTCTTGTACTCCAATCTTCTTATTTCTTTCTCTCAGTGATGGACAACCCTCTTTCGCATTTATAGTTTCCTAGTCCCCGGTCCCAATTTGATCTTCATGTCAACACAGATGATCACATTTTATGCTTAATTTTGTTATATGTGATGTTTGCTTTACTGATTTAGCACACCACTTCCCCCCCTCATACAACTCTCCCTTCCTATTTCCACATTGAGTGAACTTTTGCGCTAATATCCAATAGAATTTTCCTCGATTTTCGATTTTATTGTCAAATATGTGCGATTATTGTCATATGTTGGATTTTATTATTGTCAAATTTGCATTTGTCTGGGGGGATCGCAGTCGGAGTTGGGGGCATCTAAGCGGTTATTGCTCGTTAGCCAGCTAGCTGCTAATGGTTGTTTGCTCTGTCAGCTGCCAGGACGAGGCGAAAGGGACGCGGGTCAGGATGCTGCGGTGCCCTATTGATTGGCCCCGATTGATATCACAATTGATGGGCGGCATTCCATTTTTAATTGCCGTCGTTTTGGGACAAATCCTTGCTAATTATTAGGGGAATAATCATAGAAAGTAGGCACATATGCGCATATTGTGGGTTTATAGTGATGGCTTTCCTTTCGTCTGATTTAGTTTTGTGTTATTTTTGGTTTAATGTATCCTAATTTTAAAGTGTGATTTCTTCAATTTCTTAAATTCAAATTTTAATTAATTCAAGAAGCAGAAATTTAATCTTTTGAACTAGAGGTTCAGTTAGAAAACTGCTTCATTTACTTATTGTTTTATACATTAAATAATTATACAAGTAGCATCTTATAAATTCCCAATATTGAACTTAACTTGATTGCAAACATTAGTAAATATTTGTGAAACCAAAATTAACTTTCTTGAAGATTTACCCAACCTGTTCAAGTATTTACCAGCTCTCCCCTTGCTACCTGCAACCCCTCTGGAATTCCCTCAGTACTCCGTTAAATTTTGCTAATTAACTCAGCATAAGGTTTTCTAATTTCATTTAACGCCGAGCAATAACAGGAACAGCAACAGGAATGGAAAGATGTGAGAGCAGTATGTTCAGAGCAACCCTCTCTTGGGCACCCCTTAACCCATGGCTGGCCCCCGCCTCCTACTTCGTGCGCCGAGTCCGGGCTTCAGTCGTTTGGTATCATTAGCCTCTGGGGATGATTTGTTGTTGTTTGGCAGCACTTGATCAGCGCAGCAATGAATTCAATTAGCACCAAAACACCAAAAGAGCGTTGCAGGAGGGGCACTCGGGGGTTAAGGGTTGGGGAGTGGATGCGGCACTTGCTGCCGGCACAGGAACAGCAGCCAGAAATCTAGAGTCAGAGGCGTAGAAAAGGGACGACACACCCTCGCCATTAGAGAAGGACGAGAGGAGGGAATATAGGAGGGGAAGTCTGGTCAATTGTTTGGATTATTTTTCTGGTGAATTATTGCGTGTTGACGCATATGGTGACAATTTTCCCTTACAAATCGTGCTGTCTCCCTCTCAATTTTCCGGCTTTTCCTTCCCTTTTTCCCTCTGCTAATGCCCCGAGCAATTAGCTTTGATAGAGGAATTGTTCTGGCTCTCGCAAAAATTTCCTAACGATTAAATCACAATCAATTTGAAAGGACCAGGACATTGACATCCAACGGGTGCGTTCTGAATAAAGGATTCGCCAGGATACCATGAAGGGGAATTTAACTTATTGATTTAAAAGCGAAATAGGAAATGGATTTAGGCTTAAATTGCTTGTGATGTATTTTTAATAGGCATATTAATAATAATATTAAACAATTCATTTAATAATTTTACTAATTGAGCATTCAAATAAACTATATTTACTTTGCTAAAAAAATATTCGTTTTTTATTAAAACAAATAAATAAAAAACATAAATCACAAAATGAACTACAAATCTGAAATGCCAGCTCAGAATTTTGGTGCAATACAAGCTGTGCTTAAATTTTAATTAATAGTTAATTAATGTATAGTGGTTAAACGAAATATTTTTAAAAGGTGTATAGACTGCCCATTTTATTATTCTTCCTGAAACAGTTTTTTAAATAATTCGACATTAAAGTAAGGGATAAAATCAACCAGTAATTGGTATTATTTAAAAGCCAAACCATTCTACCAATTTTAGAAGGAAATAAAAATAGGACAAACAATGCATCTCTCTTTCTCCCTTTGAATACCTCCTTTTCGCTGTACTTTTTCCCGTCTGTTTATTCAGTGAACTCACGCACGGATTTGGCTTTTCCTTCGTTTTTGTGGATTGATGGCATAGCCAAGTTGGAAATTCGGCTAGCCCGCTGATTGCTCTTGGACATTTTCTGTTTGTTCCCCGTCCTCCCACGCCCTTGGAATCTTCCCCGACCCACCATCATCGAAACTCTCTCTCTATCTGTTTGGTTTGCTGGAATATAGCCAGATGGATTGTGTAAACATGATGGAAATTATGGTATTAGTCGCGTATCACGAGTTCGGCATTCGGTTCTCAATTGGGTTATGAATTGATTAATGAATTGATAAATTTGTCGCCAAAGGTTGAGGGTCTTTTTGTGTGTGTCTGTGCGGGGGATGAATCGCAGAGGAAGCGATAATCATATGTTAAGTTGAGGGGAGGAATGAGAAATATATTTTATTGAAAAGATTATGGGGAAAATTGAGTCTTTTTCTTGGTGCGTCTGTTACAATTTTTTTTAGGATTTGAGGAATAGTTCAAATGGTCTGGAATCTTAAAATATCTCGTACGCCTTTTTTATAATTAATTTTTAACCTATATAGAAGACATGGTTTCTTGATTTCCTACTTATTTTCTTACACCTGACTGTTAGCATCCCATCTTCTAGCCCCTTTCATCATCCTTTAACATTTCTAACAAATTGTAGATAATTTGTTAAAATTCTTCCTGCTGCTGATGAGCTGTGTGTTTCACATTAATTGCTACAATTAAAATTTACAAAAAGAGTCATCAAAATTATTGTTGCTGTTGTTGTCGTCGCTAATTAACCCATGTGTGCCCGGAGTCTATGGCAATCCCTCGCACCTATCCACGCAGGAACGCACGTTCTATCCCTCAGACAAAACTGGCAATGCAAACAAACAAATGTAGATAAACAATGTGAAAAATATTAAATTGTAATCCGCTTAAATGTGTTAAAAGGTATTAAATCTAATTTGCATAATTGCCCAACCGAAGCGGCGACAGGCGACGGACGGAATGAGCGAGAAATCAAGCGAACCCCAGGGACGCGGCATGAAAGTCAGGGCCACAAAAGTTTCGTCCTTAAACAGAAAACTCGATCCAATCAAATGTGAGTCTGGCGGGGAGGGTGCGGGGAATACACAGAGAAAAAATATATATAAAATAGTTATTATAATTTGTTGAAACCAACACAAGAATTTTTAATGATTAAATTATATTTTTATTTCAATGTTAAAGTGAAATTTGTAAAATTTCTATATAAAATATTTCATCTAGTATTTGTTAAATAAAATTAATTAATATTTAAGAGATTATATATAAATTTTTTTTATCACAATAATATCTGAACTTTCCTATTTATTTCGAGGAAGAACTTCTCCTAAGCTCTCGCTTAACTTTAAATAAAAAAGAACAATATATTTATTGCATTTTGTGTTTTGTAAATAAGATATTTTTAAATTATTATCGGATAAATAATAAATTTCTTAAATTGTATATGCATTATCTATTAAACCCCTTACATTTTCCTCACTGCAGCAATCCTCGAGAGTCGCGTCTTTTGTGCTGAGTTTGTGATGCACGTGAGGACAATATTTAAAAATGTTTAGCATAATTAATGCATATCCCAGACCCTCTCCTGGTCTTGCCTGCTGCTACTCCTACCCCTCCTGTTATCCCTATTTCCCTACCCAAAATCCCCATGCCTCAACCCACGGTGCTGTTATCCTCGACAAGTGCAGCCGAAAGTTAACGAACATTTGCCTAATCAACCCTTGAAAACATTGTGCGCTAATTTGAGGCCTCCGCCGATGGGCCGGGGGTTAGCCGGGGTCACTGGGGTATATAGCCAGGAACCGAGGCAGGACCTCCGGGCCACATTATTCACACATACGCTCAACTGAACCGCCCGCCTCCTCGGGACTCCCTCGGGCGGGTGTGCGTGAAATTGAATTTATTTTATTTGCCACTAATTGGCTGAAATACCTGAGGGCGTTCTGGGCCAAATTGCGGGGCGAGGATCCCACAACAATTGAAGGTGTGAATGGTCCTCGATAAAGGAAGTTTTGGGGAAGGTGATTTGTATTTGCTTAGGAAGTTTTGCAGGAAAAGGTCGTAGAAGAAAACTAGGTAACAATAAAGTTTAATATTACTTATAGATTTAAGAAAAGTTATTTTAGTAAAAAGGAGAATTTCTAAATAATGTAGTAGCTTATTTATTTACATTTAAAAATAGCCAAAGCTCAAATCAAATTCTCCACTTTCCTGGCACCCAAAAATACTTATCCTAAGCACCACACATGCCATCCAATGGAAAATCACCGTCCGTATTCCTTTTTTTATTTTGTAAAACCACCCAACCGCCATAAATTTAAACAAAATCGTTCCTTTCTCTCAACTAGCAAAAATCTCAAGAACTTACTACACACATTACACAACAAGGACCCCGAATAATATCCTTTAGCGACAAGGAGCTGAGAAACTGAACCCCTCCACACAGATGATATGATAATGGCAATAAAAGATGATAATGTGCAAAAATCCTTTTTGGCCAGATTCGCAAAGGGCAGACACAAGTCTGAAACCTCAGACGGAAGCCAGAAAATCATTTAAAAGGGAAAACTGGCTGGAAAATCCCATTTTTCTTTGTACAACGAACTAAGGATGCTCTTGCTGAAGGATTAAATACATATGCAAAGCAATTTATTTTGTAGTTTATAAAAGAATCTTGTAATTTTAATATTTAAATTGTACAAATAATGCCCAAAAATATGATATCACTAAAAGAATCAAAATAATTTTTTAAAAAGGGTTATAAATAATTCTAAAACAAATCTAATCCCACATTAATGAAACTAAAAATATACATATATATGAAATATACTTTTACTTTTTTTAAATATATTGACTTCTGACTAAAGCAAAACAAATACCCCGACGCTTAAGGGTATTGTAAAACGAGCGACAGATGAAGAAAAATAGCAAGAAACAGCAACAACAATAGCTTGAAGAACAGTAAATGCTATTAACATATTAAAGCAATAAAAGAAATGGCATATAAAATGCTGGCAGACCAACCAGCAACAAAAAAAACAGAAAAGGAAAAGGGAAAATTCACCCAGTAAACAAGTTGGAACTTCCCTCTCCTATGAAAAACCACCGCCCGGAAAATTTAAGGGGGCGGCACAGAGCACACACCCAAATGTTTAGCGGCCAAGTGGCATTTACCCTTCGAGATGGAAATGGAAACGGCGTCAAGGATTGGGGGATGCTGCTCCGGATCCGGTTGGCACTCCATGTCCCCCTGCGTCAGTCCTCCTTTTCGGATAATCATACTAAATGCTGCCATTTGCCATTTGTGAGGTTTTGCCACTTTGCCCTTTATGGCTCGCCTCTGTCTGTCTGTCTGTCTGCCTTTCGTCTCTTTCGCTCGCCCTCGTTCCGTCTCTTTCGCTTGGCAGCATCCCATCTCTTTCACTCGCTTGGCTAGGGGGATGGGCGTGTGCTGAATTTTGCTCTGGGGCTTGGCAAGCAAATTGTGAAAAGTTCGCCCAGGCAAGTACTTCTAAAGCTCTGTGTAAACACCCACTAAAATCAATTTGCTGGATTTTCTACCACCAGAAAATGTGTATTTTACGGGTTCAAATGGTACAACGGCTTTGGCATGGAAAGACAGTGCGGTGTGGAGAGAGGAGATCTGGAGCGCCCTGGAGTTTGGGTTTCTAGAGATGCTGGGAGATGGGTGGATTGATTGGGTTTGATTGGGTCTCGTCTATTGTTTGGGTGAGTGTTAATGGGATATTATGGGAAAATGTGGCATTAGGAACGATTATGCTAGGAAAGAGGTTGCAGTTAAGTTTGATTAGAGATAATATTAAAGATAAATGGTCCTTAAAGATTTTTACAATAAAATAAATATCAATATATTATATTTTAAAAATGTATTATAAAAATATTGGAGTTCGATTGTTAGCAATATTCACTGAAGATCAATAATTCGGCTATAAATAAGTGTCTATTTAAGCTTTTTAAAGAAAATCAAACGAAAGGCTCATAAAATCGAATATCAAGGTTATAAACAAAGTGTATAAATACACATAAAAAGCTTCTAAAAATTATAGGGAACATACAAAAAGTAATTAAATAAAATTGATTAACCAAGTTTATTTTTTCATCTCTTGATATGAAGAATAATATTTAACAAAAGCCTTAAATTAAAATTAAATTCACATATAATAAAGATAACTATAAGTTGAACATAATCTCCGATATAATCTCAAATCATAAAGAAAAGTTTCACCCAACTTGCGTTCAATTTAAATCCCTGTCACTACTGTCGCCTTCTCCCCTTCTCATGTCTACATAATCTCCCATAATGTTGCTGAAATTCCGATTGGACTTGGAGAGGAAAAAAATGTAACAGCAGAAAGTTTTTGCCCTTTCGGAAACTTTTATGCTGGCAAACAAAAAGCTTAGAAAGTGCGGATTTTCCAGGAAGACGAGCCACTTCGCGAGGGGATGTGGTGCTCTGCTCCTCCTCGTTCAATGGCCTTTTGCTCCCTTTACTTAATCTCATCTAATAAATGGCTTCGCCTCCTGTCTCGTAAATCACTTAACAATTTTGCGAACAAAAAACGTAAGTAAAATTCGTGCCAAGGTTCCCTGATTTGCTGTCGATTTTCCAGCTTTTTTACATGGCTCTGCATAAGTGGCCCTAAATCGCATTCATATAGGTTTTCCAGCGGGGCAACTTTTTTGTGTGACCTGCCATTTGATTTATTTATTGTTGGTTTATGCGTGATCTTGCCTCAAATTAGCATTTATCATTTCGATTGGTTCCACCCACACACAGACAGTAGGTGGAGGAAAACCCTTCAAGTACTTGGAAAATGCGGGAATCTATAAAAAGTGGGAGCTATTCACGAAATTGTTTTAACAAGTGTAGCGTAATTTTTCAAATTGTCTTTCAAACTCTGTTAGCCCTTCACCGCCTTTGCAAGTGATTGATTGCGATTATGTAAATTCCAAAAAAAAAGTGTTAGGAAGGGAGTGAGTGGGTATGAAGAAGGACATCAAAGGGTAAAGCTGGCAATCATCCATTTATTTTATTACCACTTATCCCACCATAAATTTAATATGACAGAGTTGAATTCGTAGAGCCTATCGGTAGATAATCCCCTCACAGGAAACAGTAGCCCAGTCAATGTTGACCTTTTATCCCCCGGCTAATCACCTCTTTCCCCCATTTTGGATCCAATCAATACCCATTCCCCGATGGCGGCAATTCCGGGTGTCCAATGTCACTAATTGTGTGCAAATGGCGTTTGTGCCTTGCATTTGGGGCCATGCATATTAATGGCCTAATCCGAATCCAGGGAAGGGTTCTAAAGGGGGTTTTCTATGAAAATTAGGAGGACAAATAGGAACAAAATTTAGCTTGGTTTAAAATATTTAAGAGGTTAGTTTATTTTAATTCCTACTTAAGGTAAAGAAATAAATTAAACACTTTTATGTTGCAATTTTATATCCTTAAAGATTCTTTTCTACTTTTTGTTTCAAAATATTAATATTAACCCCTTCTTAACCCATACACCCAATAGCACAGCTATTCTCCTATATACATATACCTTCTAGACAATTATAGCCCCAGAACCCCTGAAATAAATTATTATATCGGATAATTCAATCAACACAATCAACTCGTACAGAGAGACCATAAAAAGTGTGGCGACTTCCGTTGCGATTAATCGAAGAGTTAATATTATTATTAATAATATTCTCAGTACAATAATTTTATTTAATTTGTTTATTTATCTAGGCTAAGCGACGCACTCGCTGCTTTTACGACTCAGCCAACGGGCCCCAATAAACACATTTGTTTGGTTAATGAAGTCGATAAGACTACCGTCACCATAAATATACAGATACGGTAGCCTATAAATCCATAATAACCCAGAGAAGGTGGGGAGATTGACTCGCCCAAGATTTACGATCATCGCCCGTATCGACGACAGCTTTAATTGAAAGCAAAGCGAATAATTTTCAATCAACGAAATCAGGAAAACCCTAAAACAAGTTGAGCAGCAAAAGCAAAATAAAAGCAGAAAAGATAACGATTGCCAATGCGATTGCGACACTGGTGGGGATTCGGGGGGAATCAGACCTGGACCAGGCATGGATATATTTGTATTGATTTTAAAATTATGCACACAAACAACAACAAGAGAGCCCAGAGCCAGTGGCACGTTCATCACCATCATCGACGACTGACTTCGTCGTCGTGCTGTTGACTTTCTGTTTAGATTTTCAATTAAATTTGTTGACTCAGAGTTCGGGAGCACGGCAGCGGGTCGTATACGTAATATAAATTGATTATTTCAATTTATTTAAGGCGCAAACCGATAGGCATTTAATTAAAAACTCATCTGAGCAAACACACAGGGAGAGCGAGAGCCCGAAGCCTCCGCTGGAAAAACTGACAACGACACGACTCATTACAGGCTCAAGTACCAGAGACCCCAGAATCGAGAATCGAGGAGCGAGCTAGTGCCCCGCTGCAACCGATAAGAAGATGTGGCGTACATATATGAATGTTACCTCTGGCTATATCTACGGCTCTATGCCATGCAGCTTTATCAGACCTTAACATCTGTTTATAATTGAAAATGCAGCTACTGTGTCGCCGCTGGCACCGGGAAAATGTGACACGAAAATTGACGCCAATCGTCTGTCATTAGTGTCAACAGACTGAGAGCCGGTGTGTAGCCCAAAGCAACTATCTTCTTAACCCATGTGGAGTGGTCGTGGTCGTCCCAGGGTTCTTATCAATTTGGTAACCTAAGGTAAGAGTGGGGAATGGATAAGAGAAATGCTTGGAGTTATACATAATAAGAAATCGGAAAAGTATTGTAGATATATTAGGGGTACTTTATTACTTTATCTATAAAATATTGCTTACATTTTCTCAAATTTCCCGAATAAAATCAATTATTTCTAACATTTAGGCATATTTTAAATTAAAATCATAATATTTTTATGTAACATTATATTATTTTTGATTACAATTTAGCAGAACATTAAAGAATATAACAAAGTATTTAATATCTCGCCTCAGTGGGTTAACCATCAACCATCAGACTAGTCCAGTTTAAAGGTAAATACCACCTCTGCAGCTCTGATAAAAAACTGAAAACATCACAGCCAGCCAGGCCCAGCCACATGACTCTATCGAGTTTAAATAGTCAATAGGAAAAACAATAAATATTTCAACTGCAGTTGGGATCGGTTCGGTTATACCATAGTTATAGGATGGATAGCGGTTAAGTGGGAAAGTGAGGTTGCCATGAGGGAAGTTTCACGCCTTTGTTGACTTTTTCATATTTCTTAATGATGACATTTTAATTATTAGTAAAGTGCTTTCAACAGCTGATAAGATATCGGGCAATGGATATTTACGATTGACTCGCTATGACTTTGAGCCACCTCCTCTGACGTTCACCCAAAGAACGAAGTTCAAGTTGAAAGGAAAGGGAGAAAGGTGTTATATGGGTAAAAACGTTGGGGGCAGGGGAGTTCAAACACAAGTAGCAGTAGCAGCTGTGTGGGCATTGATTGATAATAAAGTGCAAGAAGCAAACTCAAACTCAAGGCAGTAGTTCCAAGACAAACAAAATAAGATTGCTGGTGGAAGAAATATTATCTAAGGTAACCATTAAATAATTTTCTATTAAACATGTAACTATTCATAATATTTCCTTCTTCATGTAAGCAATTTATTAAATACTAAACGTATAATCTCATTGATAAGCACACTTCCCACGAACCTTCAAATATCAATCAAAAAGTAATCCAATCACTTCCAATACAGATTAAAGCCATATTCATCCAACTTATCAAGTCTGGCGGTAGGAAAACCTCCGCAGAAAGTGTCCATCTCACACCCGAGGCAATTGACCAATCCTATCCTCTCTGCATTCCAATCAATCAAACGAAATTCCAACGATTTCATAATACAGTTGGCAAACTACAGGCAAATATTTAGACATCATTAGCTTATCTGCAGACGGAGTGGGGGACTCCGACACTTTCAGTGGAGATTAGCACACCTCCATCGATGGTGGAGCCCAACCAATTTAATGCCTTTCAACAGGTCACTTATCATAGGACTCGTTGCCCTGCGCAAATATGCCTGCAGTTGCAATTTATTGTTTGCGCATCGGAGAACATCAAATACTCGATATTCCAAGACCAAGTCACGTATTTTCCCACTTTCCTGGGCAGAGTGAGAAGGGCTGAAGCCTGGTGGGGAGTCTGGAGCCCGTATCGGAGACACAATTAGAATTATGAAGTCAACTCCTAGTTAGCCGGTGATTAAAAGACAACAATTGCAACGACGCCAACTGACTCACAAGTCGACCGCAAAACTTGGGGAGTCAAAGTCCACCGAGGAAGTCGTTGCACTGCGGAAAAGATGGGGTGTTTTGGAAACAAAATGTTGTATTAAAATATTTATAACGATTTTCTCTTCACATAATGTTATTAGTTTGGAAAAAGGAAAGGCAAAAAGTTTGGCTTGGAATCCTTACAGATTTTTTAGTTTAGAAATTAGTATAATTTTATGAAAAACTAACCGAAAATAATCTTAAAATTTACATGTTAACATATCAGATAATTTCTTGGGATATTTTTTTACTGTAAATACTGGCTAAAACTGCTTCTAAGGAAATTATAATTATATTATTTATAGACAGTTAATTCTTGGAAACCTATTTGAGCTGCAAAATCATATTTCAAGAAAGTCTCTTATAAATTTGGTATTAAAACACTTCCTAATTATTGTGCTAACAACTTGATGCTCATATTTTTCCAAGTGCAGCCTCCTCTGTCCCCTGACTCATATCAAACCTCAGGGTGGATTGCAATTTATCTGCACGCAAATTTGCCAGAAGTGAGAGAGGCCCAAAGACTGAGGACTGAAGCTTCAGGACAAAGAACGACTGACGACTGAAGGACTGAGAGCTCTGAGGACTCCGGGAGTGCGAAAAGTCAAGTTGGCCTCTGTTGCTGTTTTGGCTGGGCAAACAGTTTGGTGTCATGGCTGCCCTGCCATGATCTTGGCATTTTCGGGGCTCGACTCCCAATTGGGGAGCCAGCTCCTCCACTCCGATTTTGATGCCGAGTTCTGAATTTGAATTTGATTTTCGTCCCCGGCTTTGTTAGCCAAGCCATGTGTGCACTTTGTATGGCTGCAAAATGGGAAATTTGCAAATGGAAAATGGGAAATGGAGAATGGAATATGCCATCAACTCGTGCATAAAATTCTGGTTATGAAATTTCACATTTTCTTGGCATTTTCTGGCTACAATTTGCGTATGTGTTTAACGAAGCATATATTTCTCAGAGACAACGCGAGGTTTTCTGGGACGCTTTTCCACCGCAAATTTGTGTATGATTTTTGTTGTTTCCACAACAATAACAGCAACAATAGCAACATCCAAAAGGAATGTCCTACGAAACTGCACTGGAAGGCAACACTTTTAGGGGCTCGGCGAGTGTCCTGCAAATATTTATACAAATAAAAGACACGAAAGCAATTTCAACATGGAAATCCAGCAAATAAATACAAATTGCCTCTGGGGGCGGGCCACGCCCCCACTCCGGGGGAGTCGCTAGGCTGACTTATAGAACTTTTATAAATGGCCAAGCGGCCACAAAGCCACTGAACTGGAAATTTGTTCAATTTTTGTTTACATAAAACCCAAGGAGCAGGCAGCTCGAAATAAACAATACAACACCAAAAAAATTGAAAACAAAATCAACATGAATATATACGATACTATAAGATATATAGGGAGATTTTTATATACATATATATGTACATGCCACATCTGTGTAGCTGGCCATCCATTGTTTCATTTAATTTTTGGTTATTTTGCAATTTTTCACTTCATTAAACGTCTGGCTCCTACGGATTTGTCCTATCAACTTACTCAGCCATTAGAAAAAAAAGGGTTAAGCCAAGAAAGTTGTTGTTGTTATTACATCTTTGGTCTTGAAGGGTTGATTGAGGCAAAAGATTTTTGAGACACACAGCGGGAAAATGAGATGTCCTTGGAATTAGCTAATATTTATTGTGTAATTTGAAGCAGCTTTTTAATGGGGTTGATGACTACATTTATTACTGATAATTACTCTCGAGACAATCTCTAGCAGTCCTTTAAAATATTATTTTATTTATTGAATATACCTAAAGAGGCTATGATAATATTGGGAAGGAAGTGAAAATCCAGACCTTTTCAAAAACCCCTTTAAAGTGTCAATCTTCATATTAAATAAATATAATATTAATAAGGAAAGACTTATTTTGAAAATCAATTTTAAATACAAAAAAGTACAGCTATATAAACCCTAAGATAGTTATTTTCTCTGTACCCACAAGGCAAAAAAAACAAACAGATTTGTTTTGCTCGGGTTTTTGAGGGTTTGGCTTACAGCTTTCAGGGTTCAGGGTTCATGTCAAATCAATGTCAGAGCCTCCTTACGCAATTTGCCTACATGATGTCAGCAGTTCCTTGGTCCCCACAATAAACATCTTCAGATATATTTATATATACTATATGTATATACATTTTAAGTGCAAATGTTTATTTGCATGCGCACACATACACCCGCACACACTCTTAAACAAATTCTAACAAATCTGTAAAAATTTGTCTTCTGTCAAGTTGAAATTACTCAACGGAAAGAAGGGAGGACCAGCAAGGACACACTTGGAGACATGCTTAGCATATTTATAGGGGGGGTCCTTATGTGTTATATCATGGGCTCGTTAAGCGCCAAGCAAAACAAATCATAATCTCAAAGGCCTTCAAAGTGGCTCTTTGTATCGTTGCTTCTTAAAATATGACAACGCGTGCCATTTGCCTGTTTACACACATCCCGAAGGAGGCATCCTTGCGGTTGGAAGGATACTTTTCTTTGTAGTCCCCCACCCAGTCCTTGACACATCCTTCCCCCCTTCAATTTCTCATCGTCTTATGTGAAGCTGCGCTCCCTGGAGCTTTGTAAAAGAGGAAGTCCTTACGCATGTGTGGGGCTGCGATTTGCTTGTTTGAACAACTTCTTGGTATTTGACAAATCTACATTAATATTTTAACATTTCCAAAAGAAACGGACTTATTTATTTAATCTTCTCTGACCTTTTGGATATAGCTTCTGCGGAAAGTAATATTAATTAACTTTTATTATGTTTTTGGTTGTGTTAAATATCATTGAACGTTCATCTTAGTTTTAACCAAGTTTTAAAATATTTTTTAGCTGGCAATTTAATAATTATCTAGTAACATCTGAGAGCAAGGTAATGGTGAATATAATTTCCTTTAAATATTAAAAATGCTCTTTCATTTTGTAATAAAATATTCTTATAAGATACCGTATCCCAACAATAGAGGTAACTTTATCTTTAAATAAGGTCAAAATTTCAAGAGACCTCTGCTTTTTACAAAATATATTATCATTTTATGGACAACTCCTCGTCATTTCAGTTTCCCTCTGCCATTAAATATCCTTATTATTCTAAACGTAGCCCCAATCATCCATAATTTGATCACGTTTGCGGCTGTCATGGATATTTATACATATTCCATGTAAATCAATTCATTCTCCATTTTTTTTTTTGTTATTTCTGTTTCCCCCGAAACACGCACCGCAAATTTTTGCTTATTGATGTGTAATAAACCCAATTGCATTTGTTTTGAATATATAAATAAATCATAAAAAACGAACAGCGCAGCAACAACAAAGGTTACGCCATCTTTTTTTATTTTAGATGATTGTTTTGTTGGTCTCGTTTCCGTTTCCGCTTTGTTACAGCTTTTGTTTTGTTTCCCATTCGTTTCCCTATCTTTTTTCCTCTGCAAAACGTGCGTGGCATACTAATTTGGACTAAATGTCCGGGGACAAGGATAAAAGGAGAGCGGGACAAGGCAGAATGTCCTGCCCCTCGGGTCTTCGGCAATACATTTGATTAATCAAACCAAAAGTGTTGAAAATGTTATTTTTGCCAGCCTTGCAAATGGCGCATTTGGATTTTTATGTGCCACAACAGTGATTTTTACGATATACGCACAAACACACTCTCGTCACAAACGTTTGGGAGATGGGCATAAAAAGCCACAAATTGGGACCTTTTGTGCCTAAAATGTAGCCATAAACTTGCCGGCACAAACATTTACAAATCATAAAATCTACCCCCAAGAACCCCCCAAAAAATTTCAATATGTTCAAACAGCCATAAAATTTCAGCTGATTTCTGTTCTCTAAGAGATTCCATCAAAGTGGCCATGAAAGTGTCGGCGCAATTGCTCATTAGGCATGCCAATTGCACACTGCGCGTCATAAATCTATCGACCAGTGCGAGCAATTAGTCAAAGGAGTGCGCGGTGGCAGACAATTTACAGAAGCAGCCAATGGAAAAGGAAAAAGGAAAAATTTTCAGGGAAATTATGTACAAAAAAAGGGAAAAAAACTTTAGCGAGAGTCTCAAAACCGCTTTCGCAGCAGCTTCATTAAGGTTCATGTGTGTGAGTGGGGTGTATGCACTGCAGATAAAAAGTATACAAAAATATTTTTTAAGTAATTTGTGAAAAGGTAAGGTAAAGTCTTAAACACTAAATGTAAGACTAAATTTAATAGCCTTAATATGCCTGTAAGCAGAAAAAAACATAAAAATGTAACAAAGGGAAATGCACTAATAAATGTTGCTAGAAAAATGTGGCTAGCAACATGCTGAGCAACGCAGTGATGTTGCAGAGGCAAGCCTGGTAATGGTACTTGCCATGATTATTTATTTAAAACTGAAACTAGCTTTTATTTCCCAATCACTCTTACACCTTTGGTATATCATCATAAATCATATCACATCATATCATAAATATTTGAAAAAAACTAATTTTCAGCAACTAAATTATGCAGTTTTAGATTTCCAAATATTTTACATAATATTTTACCACCCATACAAAATTGCAATTTATTATTGTTTATTGTTCTTCCTCAATCCCTTAATCAGACATCATTTTTTCGTAAAGTGTGAATGAGAGCAAGAGGATCGGAAGCTGGGGCCATAACGACGAGTCGACGAGCAAGCAGTTTGTCATTTAACATTTGGCAAACGTATTAAAACACCCCATCATTGCCTTAATTAAGAGCCATAAAAGCACATTTACTTATTGTTTCGGCGCGCTGTCTCTTTCCGATTCGCTGCTCCCCCGCTTTACCATCTCTCGCTTCGGGTTTTTTGCACATCTCGTGGCACGTCTTTGTGCTTATTTATCCCCGGGAAACAAGAGGGAGGAGGACGACATTACACCCACTACTTTACTGGGTGGAAAGCAAGCAACCCCTCCAGTGAGCTTATCGCCCCATTTTCCACTTTACCATCCTCTTAGCGTCCATTTGTCGTGCTTAATTCATGGCTAAAGTTGGAATTAAGTGAATTTTACGTTCATTAACGTGCGAGGGTTGTGCTCTGCCTGTGCTTGTGTGAGTGGGTGGGTGTCCTGACAGTGTATATTTGAGTGTGTGTGTGTGTTGGCCATGTTTTATGTTGGCTGCAGGTTGGGGGTTGGTGCTGGAATGAGCGCCATTCAAATGCTAAATGGTGGTGGACTGTTGCTGATGGCGGACCAAGGATACCGGGGATACCAAATAGGTGGATAGGTGGAGGTTAAGCGGGCTTTTTGCGCCTCAGACAGTGTTGATAATTAGCGCCGAGCGCCTAATGCTGCACTAATAACGTAAATTTGTGGCATAGTTAATGGATTGGGGAGTGAGGGAGATCGCAGGTACGATTGCACGACCCAAGGTGGCAAATCAATGTCGAGTTTAGCTCGCCATAACTTAAAGCGTACATTTTGATGGGCTAAACTTTAAGTTTTATTTTTATGGAAATTGAATTAAATTTAATAATATGTACAAATTTAAATTAAGTATTTAAAATGCTCTTTTATTGAATGAATTAAATAATTAAAGAATTAAGAGTTTTAAATATACATATAATGTAAAATAAATAATTAAAAGAGGGTTTTGAAGTCAAAGGAAGAACGAGTGAACCCCTTTTTATTATTATAGTTTATTTAAACAAAATTAAATTAATTAAAAAATAGCTTCATAAATTCCACCTTAAGCTAATTGCATTTTTATTAGAATATATTTTACTACAATTTATTATAAATGTTCCTTAGCATAAAATATGACGTTGTTTAGCTTCTTTTACAATTTATAAAATATTTTATGTTCTGTTTTTGCCAGTTCTTCGATTTTAATAATACAACAAATATACATATATAAAACTTATTAAAAAACTAAATTGTATAGGAATGAAGGGTAAAAGTTCGTTAAATATTTCATATTTTATCCAAATCCATGTTCTTTTTAAATCTTTTAAGTAAACACCAAAATGTAATTAAATTAAATCCACACAAAAATCTCCATAGAAGACACCAATTCAACTCTTTTCAAACAAAATGGCAATTAAACCCTATAAAATGAGACAACTTCTGATGAGTTTGTTCCACATACGCCACTGGCAAAGTGGCCCAACTAATTGGAGGACACTCGCACAACTTTCAGCCGCAGGACTTTACATGCGAGCAGAAAAAGTGGCCGAATGGATGTCGAAAAACTTTCAAGTCCAAAGCTATCACAACCAACTAACTAGCCAGAAATGTTGACCACTCACACACACACACACACACCACAGCCGTAGTGGAAATCTTTGGACGGAAAAGAGTAAAATGTGCCGCAATGCTGCGAATCGTCTGTTAATTAGTCTCACTTAGAAAATAAACTGCAGTAATTAAGAACGAAGGCAGACAAATAATAAAAAGTGACAGCCGGAGAGCATTCCCCGCGGACAGCAGGCAACGCCCCGAAAAACTAGTTGAAGTTTTTCCGACAGTTTTCCAGACCCATCCCCTTCTCCCTCCGGTTAGAGTGAGCATTTTAATTTCAACGCTAGAATTCTAATTAACAAACAAATCCGGCAGAATACACAGCGGCAGCAGGACTCGGCAGTGAAAAATCCCCCAAGGAGCAATGGGAGGGAGGGAAGAAGAGCTGCCGGGATGACAGCAAAAAAGTATGCTACATAAAAAGTCAACGAGAAGGGTGGGGAGCGGGCAAAACCCTGTGAGCCATGATCTCCCAATTTAATATTATAATTGCTACAATTATCATTCTCATGCCATTTACACACAGCAATTGCACAAAAACAAGGAAAGCGAAAAGGAAGCTGGAAAAAGAGAGAGGCGGCCGAATGGTAGAGGAACCCGGGGGGAGGGATACAAAGCGGATCCGGATATGTACGCCAAATTGAAGCAATTACCGGGAGTTCCCCGCGCTGGAAAATCCTATATAAAAGCCAAGTAGCTCCGCCCACAAAACGGTCGCCTCTCTTGCTTGGCTTGCGCAGGCGTAAAAGTAAGAGAGAGAGAAAGGGAAACAGCAGAAAGAGAGAGAAAAAGAGAGATGGCTTCTTCCAAAAAAATAAACTTACAAAAACAAAGATGATGGAGTCAAGTTTTAAGGGGGATTCCCCCGATGCTGCTGCCAATGTTGCTGATGATGATGATGGCGTTGATTATAAAGAAAGGTTGCAACAAAAAAAAAGGAAAAGTCACATTTTTTTTAAATTTATGGTATTATCCACCCCCAAATGAAAGTTGAAGCGGCAAACGAAAGAGAAAACAATTTTCCAAGATTTAGAGCAAAATCAGCCGAAGGACACTGAAGTAAATCTCATTATGGCCGTGCACAGTCGCTAGCTAAGAGACAACATTAATTGATTGTTAAGTTCTGGTCGCAAAAATTGATTACGAAATGTTTTTGCAGCTGTTATTATTATTAAATTAATTTGTCATCAAACAAAAGTCCCCACTCAGAAATCTGCATAAAAGCCCACCGCCTCCCGCTTGCTCGCTATCCAAACTGGCTTACAAAAACATGACACGAAAATAATCACAAATGTTGTTGATAAAATCCCCAGACATGAGCGGGAATATGTTTCACTGCGGCGAAAAGGTGTCCGAGGGACAGCTGGGGGTATAGATTAGAAGTTCGTTCTTCATGTAAATGAGTTTTATCGCCCGGAATCGAACTAATTGAATTTGATAAATTGATAAAACATGAGCGGAAATAGCGCAGCTACATCGATTGGAGTTACTCGCTAGATTTACCCTGTATAAAGATTTATATTTTTTGTATAATTAATTAAAGCACAATAGTATTTTATATATTTTTTAGACACATTTGAAAACACAATAATTTTTCACATATTTAGCTTTATGGGTATTATTTTCCTTATCTACAAGGAAGTAATATTTTTTATCTATTTTATTTACCAATAAAAAAGGAATCATTTTGTGTATGTGTATTATTCTTCTAATCTAAAAAATAATAAATAAAAGACTACCCTCCTTAATATTATTATTATAAATCTTTCTATATATTGAATACAACCTCATACAACTCCTATTCGCTCCTGTTACCCCGCACAATTATGGGGCATTAAGTGTGACAGCTTTACCCCACTTGTCTGGAATTCCGACAGCTGGTCACTAGTCCCCCTAACTAAAGTTTGTACCAGCCCCGCCGCCCATGTTCTGTGGGGATCATCAAAAGTACAAAGTACAGTTAAGCAATAATCAATTGCTAAGCAATATTCTTGTCACCATTTGTTGTTGCTGGCATTGTTGTCATTGATTTGTTGCTGCTGCTGTTGGCCGTAGTCATTGGGTTTTCAACAGAAGTCAACAGCAGAACACCAGATAAAAGGCGACAGAACAGGAACATTGCAATGTGTAATTATCGTTGTCACTAATTAAAGTTGAATGATGACTAAAACCCAAAAAGAAAAACAGAATAACAGAATCTTATCAACGTAACCAGGGGATTTTCAAGACACTGACTCCGTCTGAAAGCCGTAGTAGACAAGCTGGCGAAGTATTTCATAAATCCTAATCAGCTGAAACAGTTCTCTCTTCTTATTTTTCTATTTCAATTAGCGATAAAGTCTACGGAATTTATTAGACGACGTGGGTCGGGTCTCATTTTTAGCTAATTGGTCATAAAGTTAATGAGTGTTTAAAATTAATAAGTTTTATGACGGTGCACCTGGGAACTGTTGACCTCAAGCATTTTTTGATTTAATATTGGCTTAAACCAGCGACCGTAATCATTATAAGTTATATTTAAAAATAAACCTGAATGCGAATGATTATTTTTCGATTATTTTTTCCCTCGAATGAGTATTTTTGGTTTGCATTGATTTTGAATACAAATCATAAAACTCATAATAACGTTTTGTTGAAATCAATTTATGGTATTTCCGGTTATTTCAAAAGTGGCGCCTTAAATCTCGATTTGTTAGTATTAAACTTGGATGGGTCGATTATAGATACTAAAACGTATACCGATGTTCGCCAACCATAACCATCGTATAGCTAGATTTTGTCCAAAAATAAGCTAAATGGCGGATATAGCCTGAAGGAAGCTAAAGTGGCTGCAGTTTTTTATTATTATTTTTATTTTACAAGAAAATGCAAAGCCAGCGGTTTCTATTATGGGCCATTTTGGTCTGCTGCCTTGTGGCCATCAAATCCACACCTGTGAGGTGAGTTAATAGCTGGCGAAAACCGAGAAACCCCTGGAACATTCGGGGCAATCTTCCCCGGACTCCTCCCCACTTCATCCTGCCCTGCAGCAAAGCTATACAATGTACATGTATATAGCGATCCAGGAGCTGAGTCAAGTTCAAGGTTGACCTAGAAGCCCCCTTTCGTGCTAGATATCAGACAAAGAACTCTGCAAAATCGATGGGAATTACTCATGAGCTCAAATTTCTTCCCCCTTTCTAGTGACACATCGGATTCGTCGGACGAATCTACGTCTCAGGAAAAGCAGCAGGAGAAGCAAGAACCTGCGAGGACTGGTGGTGAGGAATTCGAGCTGAGATTCTCATACGATGAGGAGGACGCACTGGAAGGAGAAAAGTGGAGCCGCGTGGAGAGCAACGACTGGGACGTGCTGATCTTCACCCAGCAGTGGCCGGTGACCACATGCTATCATTGGCGCGAGGATAATCCCGATCAGGAGTGCTCGTTGCCACAGAAGAAGGAGTTCTGGACTATTCACGGCATATGGCCAACGAAACTGCATCAGTTTGGGCCGAATTTCTGCAACAACTCGGCCAGCTTCAGTCCGGAAAAGCTGGAACCCATTTCGGATCGTCTTGAGACCTTCTGGCCAGATCTCAAGGGCGAGGACACGACAGAGTGGCTGTGGAAGCACGAATGGCAGAAGCACGGCACCTGTGCCATGCGCATCGAAGCCCTGGACAATGAACTCAAGTACTTCGAACAGGGACTGACTTGGCGAGAGGATTACATCATGTCGCGCATCCTGGACGCCTCCGACATACACCCGGACTCCAACAATACGGTTACCGCGATCAATAATGCCATTGTAAAGGCGCTGGGCAAGAATCCCTCGATCCACTGCCTCTTCGATAACAAGCACAGCATCAGCTATCTGTCGGAGATTCGAATCTGCTTCAGCAAGTCGTTGGAGCTGATCGATTGCGATGGCGTAAAGCAGGGCGATGCGGTGACCGTTGTCTATCCCGGTGGCAATATCACCACCAATTGCCATATCGGCAGCCTCGTTCACTACCCGAGCTTGGTGCCGCCGCTGCAGAGGAAAAGGGACTGGAAGTTCCCGCTGGTTAATGTCTACAAGCTGCTGCAGTTCCTCATGTGGTTCACCTTGTAAATGGCGACTGGTAACTTGGACACATGATCTTTAACATTATGTAAAATATTTTGAGGCGCGCCTTAGGAGGACTCGATGGTTAACTCCACCCTTGTTTCTATTCTTCCACTGATTTGACGTACACGATCCAGCGGTGGAGGTGAACAATCATAAACGTAAATAGCTTCATATTTAGTGAATTTAATGGAAATTGTATTATCAACTCATAACCCTATCTCCATCTGTCCATTGATAATATTTCTTGCACTTGGTCTTAATATATTTTTATGGAACGGCTTAAAAGTAATAATTAACAGTCCGGATTTCTAAAATATATTTCGTATTAGATTATAAGCCCCTCATTTTGTTCAATTAAAGGAATGCCTTGAATTTTACTCTAAACTGCTGTTGATTTTATTTTTTTAACGGTCAATTTGCTGTTTTATATATTAAAGGTCTTCAACTTTTAATAATTATAACAACTACTTAAAGCTGCTTCTACCATCGTGTTATCATCCTATTTACTAAGTTTCACATTTTGTTTCAAATTAAAAAACAAAAACATCGAATTGATATATTGGAATATATTCTTGAATTGATTTAATTTATAATTTAGCATAACTGGCTATTACATAGGTTTTGATATCTAAGGGGTGCTGGGAATAGGGAGTCATCCTACTGCTGCTGCGTGGAATTACCATTGTACGTGGCCTTATCTTTCTCATCGTCCTTTTTGGTATCCTGCAGCCGTCGAATGTTTGAGTCACCATACCGCGGCGGTTGGTATCCGCCTGGGCGCTGTTGGAACTCCTGCGAGGAGGAGGATGCAGCCTGGGTATTGCTAGTGGTATGCGGCTGCGGGGTACTTCCAGTACCCGGCTGTGGCTGGGGTGTGGGAGTGGATGTATGTGACCCCGAAGCCATATTCCCAGACTCTTCGTAGTTATAACCAGGATGCAGTGGTGGCCGTAAGGTATACATGTCCATATTGCGACGGGCGGCACTGAGGGCGTTAATGAAAATAGGTTAGAAATATCAAACTACAAATTCACATTCTCATTCAAGTACTTACGCATCGCCCTGGATTATTCCGACATTACCCTGTCGGTCTGCTGTCCCCCGGAAATTAGCCACCAAGGCGGATAACCTCTGGGTGAGTGGACGCAAGCCCATCTTGTTGATGTAGTCAAAGGCCTTGGCCGCTGGCGTGAGCATTGCCCAAATGGCCGTAACAAACATGGTCAACAGGGAACTGCCGCTGCGCACCACGCGATTCACATGCTCCTTAGCCAGCACCAGGACCACGGCATTGGGCACCAGTTTCAGTTCCCGCAGCGTCTTTTCCTCGTCCTCCGTTAGGAACTCCCGCCGTGGATAACTTGCGGCCAAAGTGAAATCGCGCACATCGCTAGCCGCCAATAATTCATTGCGCACGTAGATGCGGACGGTGCCCAGCACCTCGCCAACTGGGAAAGATTTCGTGTGATTGATTCCACCAGGCAAACGGATCTGCAGACGCGTTTCGTCTACAGAACAACACGATGATTCGCCAGCCAGTGAGGTGGATGTGCTTATCGCCTCCGAGGCGATTTGGTTACGTTGCGCCTGTTCTGCCCGATCGGCGGCAATCTGGGCACGGATGCGTTCCCTGGCCGCCTGCTCTTCCAGTCGTTCGCGACGAATACGTTCCTAAGGAAATAATAACGAAGAAACAAAAGCTTTACATCCATATATTATGAGCTTGTCCTTTGCTTTTATTACCTGCATATTCTTCAGCTCCTGCTCCTTGGCCACAGCCTGCTGGCTTTGCGCCAGCCTACCCTCCCTGCGCCGCCTGAGCTCGTTCTCCTGCTCACGGCGCCTCTCCTCCTCCAGTCGCTCTCGGCGCTTTTGCTCCAACAGATTCTGTACCTCCAGCATCCGCGCTTCGGAGTTTGTAACTGATAGCTGGTCTGGTGTCGGCACCTGTTCTTGTTCCGTTACCGGTTCCTGTTCCGATCCCTGTACCTGTGCCGATCCCTGTCCCTGGGCGGCAGCCACTGGAACAGCTGCAGTGAGCATAGGTATTACGGGTAGGATTGATGTGGCGGCCAAATTCACGGCAGCGCTTTCGGATGTAGTGGCCAGCTCAACTTTACTTGCTGTCGCCGAAGCTGACGAAGATGCTGCTTCTGTATTTCTTTTCTCAGCCACCGAAGCCGCTGGAGACACTGTGAGCTTCTTGGGTTCCACCAAACTGGACGATGAAGATTCAGCGGATATCGCTGAAATGCTGGCTACAGCTGGCGCAGATGTCTGATTTAACTTGGGCTCTTCTACTTGCAGAGTCGAATCCGAAATTGAGGCGACCACATCGACAGGGCGGGGAGTCTCTGAAACAGTTCGAATTGGTTGCGCTTCCTCGGGTTCCACGGGTGTCTCATGTGCCTCGTCCTTGCTTAAACTGTTCGAATCATCGGCTCCGGCAAAGCTCCTGACAGCAGTGGGATTCATTTGCTCCGAAAAGGAGGTGACTGAACTGGATACAGACGGCGTTTCCGTTCGTTTCCCTGCCAGCACCAAAACCCTGTCGATCTTGGCCGTTAGCTCTTCCACACTATCCGTGATTCCGGTGGCTATTTCCAGAGGAGTGCCCGACTTGCCGATAAAGAATAGCGAGGGAATGGGCACAACTTTGTCTGGAAGAGTCAAAAAGGGCAGCTAGAGCGGGGTCGAGTGACTCGGCAGTAATCGATACTCACATAGCGACATGAACTGTCCGTAGGCGGAGCTGTTTCCCTGGACTTTGATGGATATAAAGTCGGGGGTTTCCAGGCGGGATCGCACACGCACATCATCCACGAATCGTTCCAGCTTGGTGGACAACTCATCCTTGCCTAGGCAGGGCAGAAGATTTTCACACAATGACGTGGTTGAATCGAGAAATCTATGCGGTTTTCTTACCCTCAATAAAGACAACGAAGACGGCGTTCTTGGCCTTGGACTCTGCTACGGCCTCCGCTATGCTGCCCCTGTGCCAGTTCATGGTTTTGAATTGATGTTCCACTTTTGTCCGGGTTCGAATACGGAAACGGGTAATTTTGCCTGTTTTGTTGTTCCAAAAATTTTCTCTCTTGACAGCTGACTCTCACGTAGAGTGGTATTTGTAAATATCGATATTTACATAAAATTTTTAAATTACATGGCCACTAGATGAATGTTTATATCTTAACATTTTCGAGCAAACTTTTTAGTTTTGTTTACATTTTTTATATTTTTATATATTTTTTAATTATCGATTTTAGCCGGCGATTATTCGATAATAAAAGAGTCCAGAATTTTTAAATTGCTAGACTATTCTCGAGCCCTTCGATAAAAATAAAATAAAAAACCATTTACTACTCTTGGTTTGATTTAGTTTAAAGCAAATTAACCCAACCTCATGGTAGCATCGAACTCCATGGCATGTAATCAAATATTAAAAATATCTCCAGCACACAAAAATAAGGCCAATAAATCAATATAAGTTAACAAAGCATCACAAGAATCTTAGGATCGCAAAGTAAATTCATTTTAATTGATAAACTAATAATGAACACATAGAACTTAATTAACATATGAATAATAGTGAAATTTAATAACATTGTAAACAAAATGCTGTCTTTTAATATAAAATTGTTTTATTGATTAATGTATGGATTAAAAAATGGTAATGCTTTTGTAGAACACAAGTCTAATAAAGGTCTACATATATTATTATAGGTGATTATTTCCAGTCATTTGGGTTTCTTGTTGGTGACTCCTTTCACTCGCTATCACCGCCTGTAAGTAAGTCATGGTTAGTTCAACATATTTCCCCAAGGACGCCTCTCTCCCTTACCCTCGTCAATGTCAGAGTTAATGATGGAACTGGCCGGGGTGACGGAGATCTCGCTGCGCTCCACGTCCGGCAGCCTGGCCACCCGTACAATGCATCTCTTTGGCTTCGGTATCAGTGGAAAAGGACGAGCCGTATTATTGCTCGTAGTCGACTTTAGCCTTTCCAAATTCACGCGACACTTTCGCACCTGGTACTCCACCTCCCGCTCCACGCTGCTCTCGCTGTGCACGTTGAAGTAGGGGTGTCGCGGTATCTTCACAACCATCTTTTTGGTCTTGCTTTTCGGCGACATCTTCAAAATCGTTGAAAAAATGCTGTTTTGGTGCAAAAAAAACAAAATGTAGGCAATTTCTGGGTAACGACGCCAAGTTTGTCGGTGCTGTAAAGCGATCAAATCTGTGTCGCACTATCGATAGTGCAAACTACTAAACAGCTGACTGTGTTTGCAACTAATTTGGGGTATACATCCATTCGATAAATCCAATTTTATACAGTTTAGATACTCTATTTAGTAGAAATATATTAGGATTTTTTCCTTATAAAAAACAAAGTACACAAAGCATAAATAAAAAGGGCCGCGTTAGCTATCGCCGCCTGTTATCGCTATCGCACAACTATTCGCACTTTTCAACACTACGCCTAGGGCTTTGTTTTTGTGTGTCATTGTAAATTTTTGTGTAAATACACAAAATCTAACGAATAGATCGTTTCAAAAGAACAACGCGACCGACATGAGTGACGTCCAGACCCTGATGGATATGGGTTTTCCCCGGGAGCGTGTGTAAGTGTCGGGGCATTCCCCGAATGTAATTCTCCTCTTCCGGCAATTTGCAATAATTTTCTTGGAATTTTCCGCAGAGAATACGCTCTGCAGGTGACCAGCAACAAAGGAGTGGAGCCGGCCATGGAGTGGCTGCTGGCCCACGGCGACGAGGAGATACCTCGTCAAAATGCAGGCGAATCTAAGGGTCCAGGTGCTGGGGTTCCCCCGACTTCTAACGACGACTCGGCGGCGGCCTCAGCTGCTCCCAGCAGTAGTGCCGAAGCCGCTTCGGGTTCCCCAGTGGCCAAATCCCTGAAATGCGACGATTGCGGCAAGGTGCTCAAGGATCACACAGAAGTGGAGTACCACGCAGCCAAGACCGGCCACAGCAACTTCTCCGAGTCCACGGAGGAGAAAAAGGCCCTCACCGAGGAGGAGAAGAAGGCCCAGCTTGCACTCATCGAGGAGAAGCTGAAGCAGAAGCGCATCGAACGCGAGGAGCGCGAGAAGGTAGATGCTTTGGAGCGGGAGAAGAATCGCATCAAGTCCGGCAAGGATATGACAGAGGCCAAGCGGCGCATGGAGGAGCTGGAAATGAAAAAAATCGTCGAGCAGCGCAAGCGTGAAAAGGACGAGGAGAAGGCGGCCCGCGACCGGGTGAGGGCTCAAATCGAGGCGGACAAGGCGGCACGCAAGGCCAGGTGAGGCGTACTCCAGAGTTATATTAAAAAATCATAACATTTCCTTTATCGTTACCCACAGGGAACAAAAGGAAGCGGGCAAATCGGAGCCAGCACCCTCGGTCAGCTCCACCACTGTCAGTTCACCGGCCCCGGCTGTGACATCACCGCAGCGCGTCTACACGGAAACCCGCATTCAGGTGCGCTTGCAGGACGGATCCACGCTCCAGGAGACCTTCAATATCAAGGAACAGCTTTCGGCCGTGCGTGTGTTCATTCAGGTCAAGACCGGCATTGAAACACCATTCTCTCTGATGACCACCTTTCCGCGCCAATTGTTTGCCGAGGAGGATTACGAGAAGCCGCTGGAGGTGCTTGGCTTGGTCCCATCCGCCGTCATTACCATGACCAAGACGGCTGCATAGGGCGTTGGGTATACCAGGGAATCTCCCTATTTCTCTATTTACGACTAAACGAAAATGTCTACTGAAACAAAAAACGCGGCGCGATATTCCCCAAAAACATTAAATGTACGGTTTTATATATGTATTAAACAGGAAAAAAGAAAATGCATTGGCAAAGGGAGTAGCTAGTTTTTTATAAAAACATAATATTTAATCTTATCTCTAATGCAGTCCTGAAACCAGCTACATGAACGGCTCCACATAATTCTTGATCTTCTTAACGCTACGTTCCGCTGGTCGGATATTCAGATGCTGTCCAAAGATCGTGAACTCCATATTGCCCACCTTCATGCCAAAAACGCACTCGCTCTTCGGTATGGTTCGCAGCCGATGGTCCTTGCCCAGGAGCTTCAGCACATTCTTGGTGTCCATCACACAGATGCCGGACAGATTCTCCAGCGTGCGGCACTTGGACTGGGTGACTCGCAACTTGGCGCCGTGCAAGTCCAACTTCACCAGCTGCTTGCTGAACTCGTCATAGCGGGGATCGTTGACTTGGGGCGGCGAGGTGCCCTCCCTCAGCGCCAGGTGCTCGCGGACGTAGCCCTTCCACAGACTGTGCAGCGGCAGAGCCTCCTCGTACTTCATCTGCTTGGTGGGCAAGGTGTTCAATCCGAGCTCCGCGTACTCCTTCCTGCTCAGCGTCGCGGACTTGTGGGCACGTCGCTTGCGGGAGTGCTGCTTCTTGGTCTTGCTGCCCTCCAGCATGGTGATGTGCTCCTGATTGATGCTCACGTTTCGGCGGTGGTGCGGAACCACCAAGTCTGTGAGGAATTCCTTCAAATTGCTCGTCGCGTGGTCCATTTCCAAAATCAAAACAAACGAGTGACCATCTGCTATGTAAAAATTTACAGAAAGTAACAGAAATAAGTTGAGCTGGCTACACTGTGGCCGAGGCGGGAATTTACCGATTGGCGCGCATCTGGAAATAGAGTGACCTTTGCCCAATTGGGAAAAGAAAGGTGGGCATGAATTGCGAACCGGTAATTGAGTGGAAACGAGCATTTTACAGTGTGGCCGAGGCGGGAACCGTAGAAAATACCATTGGCGCGCGTCTGGAAATAGAGTGACCTCTGCGCACGGAAATATTCGATTTTTAGGCACCAGTCGTTGTCTGCCACACCAGCCACAAAACAAAAAACGACGGCGAAGCGAACGGTAAACGCTGGGAAAACGCTGGGAAACGTTGGAAAACGCCGCGTGAAAATCGGAAGTCGTACGCCCCCAGCCACGCCCCGCGGTGATAACACAGATAATGCGTTAAACGTGACCCAGGCAATTGTTGTTTGTCTATATTGTACGTGTGCCAAGTGTTGTTGTGCAGTGTGTGTGTGTGCCGTGGTTGTAGCAATAATAACAGAGTCGTCTCGCGTTTTTTACAATAATAATTAAGAAAATTACAAAATTCGAGTGTTTTTTACCTTGTTATCTTCCTCACACGCACAGAGTTCCCCCCGCACTTTCCCGGCGCGTTTCTCCGTCTCGCTCCCACAAACGCGGAAGAGTCGGAAATAGTGAAATAAATTAACAAAAACATAAACTGCTGCCGACGTCGCTGCTCAAATAACGTTAGCATTTTTAAGGTAAATCAAAGGTGGAAGTAATTGGCCCAGGAAAGTCTAGGGAAAACAAAGCCCTGGGAATTATTGTTTATCCCCGGGCAAAAATTTCTTTTGTCCCGTTTTTTATTGCACTTTGAGAGAGTTTGGCGGCGGAGCTTGGCTTCTCAGCATTGTGTTTGTGTGTTTTGTTTGCCTTAAATTTGTGGAAAACTGTGTGTGGTTTTTCTTTTTGCTGGCTGTCACTCGAATAGCGCTTTTGAGCGGCTTTTCGCCACGCGCAGGCAGCGCAGCTGGAAAATCTCACTCGATGCGCACACACTTACAATTGTAACACACGGACGCGCCCCGGTCGCGACGCTAACGGCACTTTTCACATCCTCCGCTCTTCTCTCTTTATCCCTCGCTCTTTCTCTCTCTCTCCTGTTTTTCAATTTTCGATTTTTTTTTGGTGTGTTGTTGTTCTTGCAGCTTCATTTGCCACCAAAAATTTGAAAAGCAAACAAATGTAATTGCAATTAAAGTGAAGAGAACAAACGCAACGGGACGTTTCCGGTTTAAAAAAAACTAGAGCTCAAAATTAAATGTAATTAAAGTGAATTTGTTATAGTTGAAAAATCTAACGATTTACGTTTTTAAAGATTGACGAACCGCTTTAACTTTGGAATAAAAGTAATCATTGTTAATATAAAAATAAAAGTCGCAAAACGAACCCATTCTCCCATTTATAAATCATTATTTGTTTTAAGTAATTTGAATGCATTTTTTAATAATATATTTAATAAATTCAAATTCGTTTCCTTACCTTAGATATTGCAATTAAATTTGTTTTAATTTCTATCAAAATTTAAATTCAATTTTGATGCAAAAGTAATAAATAGAAGTGATAATCAAAGCTAAAATCATAGATAATAAATATTATTCAGGAATTCAAAAAAAAAAATATATATATAAAGGTCAAACCATAAATATTATAATTGAATTATTTGATTTATTCCCTCATTTTCCATTTAAACAAATTATTTGTTAACAAAAATCCTAAAAAAGTTTCTTCATCTCTCCTTATTTGCAGTTGTTGAAAATGTCCTTAAATCTCATTTAAAAAATAGTCCAATAAAAGGACTTAAACAACACGACAAGGAGCGGAAAGGCATAGAATAGATTTGAATAAAAGCCAACCAAAACAGCAACAAATGGCCAACAATTGAATGGCGGCCATCAGTAGCCCCCAGCGGCATCCATTGAGCAATCAACACCATTTCTCCCACATCAAGCCAAGCACCACCACCGCCACCGCTGCAGTCACCACCAGTTCTGGAAGCAGCACAACCAGAACCACATCCACGTCCACAATCGCAACCACCACCATCGTCCCGGAACTGAGCTCCATCGGAATACGAGACAGTCGAAGCACCGATAGCAACAACCAGAAGCGGGTGCAGCTGCTCAAATTATTTGGAAAGCTTGCCGCGTAGTCCATCAATGAGCGTTTCGATGTCACTGGTACAGGGTGGTGCTGCCGGTGGTGCGCCACAGGGCGCCAGCGCAATCTTGGCCGCAGCGGCTCCCTATTATCAGCCGCCAGCCGTTCCTCAGGATGTTCAGCCGGATCGTCCCATCGGTTATGGAGCCTTCGGCGTTGTCTGGTGAGTAAAAGATCAGAAGATTTATTATTAATTATTACGATTACTCTCAGGATAGCCTGTCAGTGAGTGTTTGGGGGAGGTGTTTGTCTAATTAATCTAAGACTGGACCTTGATTAAATGATGTTATTTATATTTTAATTGGATTGGATATAAAAAAGTTACTTATTGAGGAAGGTTTTCTACTTTTTGTCATTGTTTATTGATCAAAGAATGCATAACAAAATGAATAGATCCACAAATTCCTGGCACTTTGAAAGTCTGTAAATAATATATGAAAATTGTATAAAATGTATAGAGTGAGTTCTTTAAGTAAAGGCATTCTGTGTCTTGTAACCATGTGTACTCGAAGCTCGAATTGTTAGTTATGTTTAGCTTTGATATAAACAAACATTGTAAACAAATAACTGCAAGGGTATTTGCAACTTCGGTCCACTTTCAGGCACACAACCCCTTTTGCCGGGCTATGTGCACTTTTTATTATTTTGTCATGGTCTCTCGCCGTGGGTTCAGCAACCTTCTGTTTAGGCCTTTGATTCTGTAACCCTTTTGGATTGTGTGCTGTTGCTTTTTGTGTTTTGTGCAGCAGGCAACGTCAACATCCTCGTACCTCGTACTCATTTCAATTCTGAGCCCAGTCCCGGTCTCAGTCCCAGTCCAGAGCCTCGAGCTGTCCTTCATGATTTTGCGCCTTTGTGCAGTTTCCAACGTTTCGGCCTGGGCCCCCCGAGGGTGGATTTTTCCTATAATATATTTCTTACCCTAAGCGCGGACTCTCCCCCCCTCCTCTCTTCTGCCTCGTTTATTTTGCCCTGTCCCTGGGTTTTGCCTTTTCTCTTGACTCTCCTTTGATTTGCATGTTTTTTTTTCTGTGCGAAAATATTTTACATTAATTGTTGCTTAAACGGGTTTAACTTCATATCTAACTGCTACATCTGTTTAGTTTTGTAACTCACTGAAAGAACTAGAAATTGAATTGAGTTTTGGATATATTGATAGAGTGATATTTCACCCTATAAACATAACCGATTTCTACTTAATAAAATGTGTTAAAAATGCTTCTAAAGAGGTTTTTGTTAGTAAATATAAAAATAAACAAACTAGTAACCAAAAAAATGGTGCAAATTGATTGCCACAAAGCAGCTTCTCCGCCTTAAAATTCAGATACCTTTTGACTAGCCAATAAAATGATTTCATTTAATATTTAAACACGGCTTGGCATCTATTTATTTTTAGTGTAGCCTCAGAAGTTCGGCAACGCTGCTTTTACAAATTTCATTCACGTGTAAAACGGCATTTCCGGCTATAATCAAAACGCAAAGTGAGGCCAGTTTATTGGTGGGGGGCGTTGCTCTATGGTCCGCGGAGTTGGTGGTGGAGGAGGCATTGGTCGTCCGTCGGGAAGCCAGTGAAAAACTGGCACACCACGGGGCTGGCTGGAAATGGGGATGAAGTGCGGAGGTTGGTGGGCCAGTGCCTGTGCCTGTGCCTGGGCCTCAAGGAAGTCTGAAGACGAGCCACAAGTGGAGGAGCTGAAGCTAAAAGAAAACACAAAGCGTAGAAAGGCAAACTATGAGGAGAGGTGCAAGAAGAAGCTCGAGTACGAGTATATCCCCTTAAAAACCCCCATCTCCTCGTGAAAAGACCAAGTTAAGCCTCCCGATTCCCTTTTGGCCAACTTAAAGTGGAACCCGCAGAAAGAAGTCGTTGACGTTTGGATTGGCTTTTCAAAGCAATCATCTCAACCGTGTGGGTCTGTGGCAGTCACTTTAGCAATATATTAATAATGGAGTCATAGTTTGCACCACTCTATTTCGGGCCTTAAGACTTGGGTATAATATTTAACTATCTTTTATATGTTACTTTTAAAAATCCACACAAGTATTAGCAGTTAGGGAAACTCTAGGAAAATGAATTATAGTTTTTCATTCATTCATTAAATTCTGCTAAAAGTTTCTTAGTTGCAGGTTTTTTCTTTAACACAATTTTGTTTTAATAACCAAAAGTTGAACTTGTGCAAGCAGCTGTTTATATATACAAGATCCTGTTCAAGTTGAGGGAGGGGGACAGAAACTTGGGCTTGGAATGCAATCAAGCGTTAAATTCAAGTGCCAAATGTCGAACTTGTTAGAGGCAGCCGGCCCGGTCCGACACAGCCTAGGCTAGGCCTTGTCTTTTTTTTATGTATTTTATTTTTGTTTACGGTTTCTTAGTTAAAGGTGGTGCTGTTCTAGGGGGTGGGGTGGGTGAAACAGGTGAAGCATAGCTTGCAGGCGGCGCGGAAGGAAGTGCTGGTCGTTAAGTAGTTCTTGTTTTCAACTAAAGTTGGCCGAGTAAAAATATATAAACTTTAACGGAATCCGCTTATAAAAAGTTTGTTTTGTATTTTTATTAACATTATTTTGGGCATGTTCCTTGGGGGGAATTTAAGTTAAAAGGTTAGAAAAATGTGTAATTATTTTAGAAATTAAGTTGATAATCTCCTTCTGTGGCAAACTCTTTGATTTTAATGTTCTCCCTTGAAGGGATGCCGAAATCGATGCTTGCTGCTAGATTACTCAATTTATAATTTGTTTCCCAGAAATGGCACTCTGGGAAATAAAACAAACAAAAAATAGAAGAGCGAAGAACAACAACAAACATTCAACCAATTAATCCTAGGCAAAGTTCTACGAATTTTTCCTCCCAATGCAACCGACTCGAAAGAGTCAAGAAACGGCAGAGAATTATATATATATATAAGTAGAGAGATATATAGGTGTATATATATATTGTATCCGAACCGTAGGTATATCGGTGTGTATGTGCGGGTCGCTTGGACTCTGTCTGCGCAGCAGTCGCATAAGAAATATGCTATAAGGTATCCCAAAAGACGAGCGAATGAGCGAAGATCTTTGGGCTTTACTTTAAACTACCTGCAACTGGTTTTGGGAGGTGCGCAGGCAGACGTCGGACAAGTGGACGGTTGGCTGGAAAAAAGACAGTGTAAACCTTTTGCCTGCATCTCGAGATAGAGAGAGAGAAGGAAAGAGACGAAACCCGCTTCCTGCACGAATTGCGGTGCGGCGGCGGCGGCGGCGGATCTCTCTGGACCTGGACCTCAACCTGGCATCCAGAGTCTTGGCCTGGTCAGCAAGGCAAGGTGTCTCTGGTCTAGGCTCACTCACCTACCACCGACCGACCCGACCGACTTGGGCTAAGCCCGTTCCCTGTTATTTTTAGGCTCTTGCTTTGTTTTGGCCCCTTCCAGTTCCCTGGCAACAGGCGGACTTGCTAAGAAGAGCAATTTAGAACCTTTTAAATGGTATTTTATTGTTTATGGCTATGAATTTTATGGTTTATTTTGAGCATAAAACTAATAAAAAGTAGGGTTTTATATACAATAAATTGTAGATGCTACATTGTAAATATTTATTTAATTGAACTTCTAGATTTCAGTGGGTATGCCCAACTTCGATTTGCCTTCAAACCTATTTTTTGTCACTCTTAAAATTCCCATCTGATTTTGATCGGGTCGCAAATCCTGTGCTAATCTCAGCCGGGGGGAGTTCAGTTCCCGCATGGCACCACTCCAACCACCGAAAAAGATGTGTGTGTCGAGCGCAGTGCACATGCATAGTTTTATTTACGATTCTCCTCAATCCCAGTCACAATAATGCCGTCGTCGTCGCACCGATAGCGATCCCATTCCCAGCCCTCCACTGTTTGGAACAGCTGCTGCAGAGGCTGTGCTGTGTGCCGAATTCCCCCCTCCAAATCCTGTGCTGTTTTTGGTCTTTTTCCTGCGGTGGTTGAACAACCTTCGCCTGCTTTTCAGTTATATTTCGTCTGGCAAACATATACACACACATGGACACACAGACCGCTTACAGGATATGCCTCGGTCGTGAGGTCCCGCATATGTTTTTTTTTTGTTTTCAGTCTCGTCTCGTTTCGTTTCGCTTCCCTGGGAAGTGCATCATCCCGAAGAGCCCGAAAACACAAACCCAAACCCAAACCCAAACCCGGACCATCCCCTTTTAGTTTTGTCGGTCTCTTGCAACGACAAAGTTTTTCCAAAAACCATTTTCAATTCAGCGTTTTTCCCCGTCTGTATCTGTGTGTGACTTTGAAAGTGTTTGAATAATTATCCTGTTTTTCGTAGCTCTCCCTGCAATTTCTTTGCATTTATTCCTTTGCAAAAGGGGCGCTCTATTGGTTTATGAGTTTTTCATCAAGTTTTCCTCTTTTCAAGCGTGTTAGGGTATTGATTTTATTCAAGGAAACTAGTCTTTGACTGCCTAAAATTTGTAGAAAAGGGTTTAAGGAAAATGGGAATGGGTGTTATTATAATTTATTCGGTAATTTGTTATCAGACTTTGGGGTTAGATAAAATTGATTGATAAATTAGGGAAATATTACTTCATTTCTAAATCTTTTTTTTTAATAGAAGTTGGTGAGTTTTGAAAGATAGAATTTTAAATATCTATTTCTTGTCATTTTTCAATTGTTTTTAATATATATTTTTCATTTTGTGAGTTTACAATTTATTTTACTGATATTTGTATGTTGTCTAACTGAAGAGTATTTAAATTATATTTATGTAGCTTATAAAAGTCATAAATAAATGTTAAAATGGTTTATTGTAACTTAAAAATATGGGAATAAATAAATTACCTGCCTGAACTTCAAAAACTACTATTTCATACATTCAAAACAGTGAATCGTATGGGAAATACCAAATATTTCCATTTACCTTACAAATATTGGCCTCTAGAAACGAATAATTGATTTTCTTATTGAAATCCCATATCGTCTGGGCATTATCTTTCATCAGAGGTTCAGAAGTAGTTAAGTGAAGTCCGGCAACATGGCCTTATGACACGCACAGGACCTGCAATTCAGGTAGAGCCCAGGGAAAATCTCCTATCCCTGCCCTGCCCTGTCCCCCCTCCACTTATATCTTTCTCCTTTTATTTTTCGGGTGAAACATTTGGTCCTTATCCCTATATATTCATAGGAGTAGGAGGAGTGGGAGACAAAAAGGGAATTACGCACGCAATTTTGTACACAGCTTCATTCTTGGCCAAAGAGATAGTCGGATACGCAAACAACAACACATGTGTGTGTGCAGGCTTAGTTCACTCCGGCTGGCGTTCTACGCTCTACGGTTCAAGTGAAGCGCAAATGTATCTTTGAAGTTTATTTTGTACTAGACCCAGCCACTTCCCTACCTAACTCCTCCTTCTCATCCTCCTCCCTATCTTCATCCATTGAGCCTCGGTTTTAGGTATCGTGTAACAAAGTGTGGCAAGAAGGGAGCGCAAGAAATAATGTTGCAGCTCTTTTCCACACATGTGCGCCTTTCTGTATCTGTATCTGTATCTGCGGCTCCGCCTGTATCTGTATCCGCAAATGTATCTCTGTATCTGTGGCGGTGCGTGTGCCTCTGACTGTGCGTTTGCCCAACGAGTATCTTGAAATAATTTTCACTTGGACCGCCTGTGAGCTGAGCGCCCCAAATGAAAAATAATAGTCAACCAAGTGCCACCAAAACGTAAAAAGCTTCTAAGTTGGGATTGGGGTGCACTGCAAGAAATAGGGAATGCGAATTAAATAGGAATTGAATAAAATAATATTTGTTTCATTTAAAATATTTCAATATTTATTATAACAAATAATAATAAATTACTTTTTATTATTATATTGTTATAATATTTTGTAAAACACTTTAGTGTGAAATTTTTTTCTTCTAAATTTGTATGAATAATGCGGTTATATTATTATATTTATGGCCTAATCTAGCTTCTTTTAAATTTTAAAAATGAAATTAAGACAATTTAGTGTGTAATCATGTTCAAAATGATACTCCCTTTCTTGAAGTGTAGAGCAGGTAGCTCCTCGCCATCACACACACCCCTTCCTCTTCTTTTCCTGCGTGTATGCCAAATAAATCATCGTGTGTTGGACAACAGAACGAACGTTGAACGCTCCTCTTTCCCATTTTCACCCCCCTTTTCCCCCGCTTTTCCACCACGCTGCCGTGTCCATTGAGTGGAGTTCAACTGTTCTGGGGCTCCTACCTTGGAGCTGCTCGTAAAGTGCATTGGAAAACTGAAATAGACAAGTCGAGACAGTTGGACACAGCGAACACCGAACCGAAGCAGAGGGCGGGGTTCCGAGGGGGCTTCAGCCCGGGGCGGTCAACTCTACTTGAACCCGAACCTAATGAAGCCACTGCGGGTGAATAGTTGTCCGGGTGAAGGGGAGGGGAGGGGAAGAGAAAGAAAGGGAGGGGTCTAGTAAATAAAACAGAACCCATCCAGGTGGGTAGTCGGTGGAGGCAGGGAAACTAATTAAGTTTTGCGTCAAACTATTTGCCTCGAGGGGCAAAAGAAGGAACTAATACCAAGAAGTGTTGGAAAATTTATGCATTCAAGTGATTTAGGTATTGGGGAATAATAAGTCGAGGAAAATGAATGCCAAAGAAAGTTGGAAAATATTGTTTTATAAGGTGAAAACCTATAGAACGATTAAAGCATGGAATATGTAACTTAAAGTCACAAACAAATTAAAAAAAAAACAGATTCCTGGATTCGTGCTAATTAAGCGCGATCTGACACTGACTTGACAATCGCTTCGACAGGATCGCGCCTTGGGTTTCCACTTGCACTGCCTGTTCCCTCCTGCATCCATTTCCCACCTAGGTCCATTGTGGCTGCGGCTCTTTTGGAAAATCTTGCATATTTAGCACAATGGAAAACTCTTTTTGCTGGTGGCACGACGGCACAAGTCACTCAGCCGCAACGAGAAAATCGTGCGATCGTTTAATGTGGCTGGCAAGCTTGCTCGCAGCTGCAACTGCAACTGCAACAACAGAAATTGCAACTGCAGCAGCGGCAGCAACAACTTCTGCAACTGCAACCCAAGCCAGAGCCGTAAACTAACTGCTATTGTGTGTGGTTGCAGTCTGCTTCATCAGCCTCAGCCTCTGCCTTAGCCGCTGTTTATGCTAAATGAGGGTTAACACAAAGCAGAAAGAGCAGAGGGGCAAAAAGTATATACAAAACGAGCTTCTTCTACAGTCCACAGAAAATATGTTTTGCAGAGAAATTTAAGGGATATATTTATATTCAAAATTGGGTTTTAAATTGATTTTATCTTGTAATTTATGCATAAATCTTGGTTTACTTTATCTTAATTATAAAATCCATACAAATACTAGATTTTTCTCTGTGTAGCCAAAGTTGCAACTGTAAAATGTCCGCCAACTCTCAGACTCTGACTTAAATTTCGGCAAACAGAAAAAGGGGCTGCAAGGGGTACTTCTTGCTGGGATGCAAAACAGGCATATCTGCCATCTATTCGTTGGCAAACTTTTGACAACATTTTTCCACCCTCTTTTTTTTATAAAAAACAAAAAAGAGAAGAAAACCTTACCCAGCTTTGATTTGTGTACTTGCCTGGTGGAGTTTGCCTCGTCCCTGCAGTATTTGTATTCCTGTTGCAAATTGTGTACACAAATTGCAGAGATTTACAGCATTTTTCGTAGGTGTTAATTAACCATTGTTTTGGGAGCTTCAATTGAAATTGTAATTGTAATGTTGTGAGATCTTTAGAGAGGTTTGTAAATGCAATGAAAATGTGGGAAACAAACGAGAGATTTGGTTAGTAACTATGGAAATTCTAGGGAATAGTGTGCCTTCTAAAGTAATACGAATCAAATTACATTTAATTGTACATCCTTTAAATATATGCTTCTAAGTTTTACCCAGCTTGAAGCCCACTTTCTAATTAAA
Organism: Drosophila mayri; assembly: GCA_008042485.1. NCBI lineage: Eukaryota > Metazoa > Arthropoda > Insecta > Diptera > Drosophilidae > Drosophila > Drosophila mayri. The sequence continues at coordinate 573,648 of VNJN01002110.1, read as the reverse complement.
TTTTTGGGGGGAATCCCATTTAAAGCCTACGATAAGTGAGGCCACAATGCGGCACAGCATCCACACACGTTTAGAGCAGTCTCGGCGGCTCTAAAATTTCAGGCCTCTTAACTAGGAGCTTAGCATATTTTCTTAACCCCAATAATGCCGCACAATCAGGGACGGATTTTGCCGCATTGCCGCTGCCTCAAATTCCCTGCTTTGGAGCCAACGAAACTGAGGGATACTCGACTCTCCATGGGCAACCGCTTTTTGGCTGCATCATCATCGTCGTCGCCGTTGCCATGATGATTATTATCCTCTCTCCCTGTGTGTGTGTGCTTGCCACTAAACGCTTTTGACATTTCAATTAAAATTCTGGAAAAAGTCTATGGCGGTAATTGCTGCGAATGCCTTTGCCCCACTGCAGCAGCAACAGCAGCAGCGTCATTGTTAAATATTTACCAGGCGGAGAAGTGGAAGTGTATTTGGAAAATGGTTTCGCCTGGCGCCGCACAGACTCTCTCTGTAATTCCCTTCTCCTCTTTCTATATAATTAGACAGATGCGTTAATTGTGGCAGGGAAATATTTTACCATTCCTTATTGCACTTGCTATAGAATTCTCCACCTCTTCCTAATCTCCTTTGACAAATGACGCAGTTTGTTTACTTTTTTTTTCAAGTTGCCATGCAATTAGCCTGCTGCTGCCTCACATATGTGAGATATTTCCTTAAAAGGCACCACCTGAGATATTTTACTCCCTCGCCCCCACCCAGGGGGAAGCTTAAAAATAAAAATGATACATATAGTATGTATCTCTGAGTCGGCTTTGTTGTCAAGTGTCATTATTGATGTATGATCTTGATATCTGCGCAAAACATATGAACAACAAAAGGTTGTTACTCTTTGTCGAGGCTTACTTCCTTTCACGTCTTTCCTGAAAAGTCCCCCTCGTGATTTCCATAAACTGATGGATGCAACAAAAGCTTTGTGTTTATTTCCTTGGCGCCATTCAATGAGTCAGAGCTGGAATACAATATTCAAATGCACAGGAAATATTTTTAAATAAATTTTATAAATATTGAAAAAACGGACAGCATTTGTATACATTTTAAATATATATTTACATTTCTTTAAAAAGAAGTAGATATTTTTTAAATCCCTTAAATTGTAGAGCTATTTTCTTTCAGCTTTGTACTTGTTTTGTTTCATTTGAGTGCTTTAAAAATATTTTAAAATATATATATTTCTGAAACTCGAATGCAAAAGGTAAAAAAAGGGAAATGAAAAATATGCCTCACACAGAAACAGTGCAAATATTACAATGTGAATGAAAAGCGGGGAAACTCAATCAAGAAAAAATGCTATATGATGAATCTGAAGAATATTTATAATTTCCAAATAGTTTCCAAATGAAAACAAATTAAGAAAATAATAAAAAATCTATACAGAAATCAAATAAAGTTGTTATAAAAAATATATTCAAATAACAAAACAAAGTTTAGGTAATAACTAAAGACACAAACTGAATGCAGATAGAAATCCACGAAAAATAGAGAAATAAAAAATATATACAAAAATACGAAACTACCAAAGAAAAGGAAATTTAAATGAAACTTTTATAAAATGCTGATGGATTAAATCTCATAAAATGCTCTATAAAAGTACAAAAACAATTCAGCTTTTAGGAATGCCGAAAATAGTCAAAGAGCAGGAAAAAACATTTCAATTGATTTCCCTTTTAGCAGCATAGCACGCAATTTTTAATAAAGTTCAGATGCGAATTGTTGACAGAATCCGAAATGGTCTCACTTTAGTAACAAAGTTTTTCTATAATAAAATTAAAAAAATGTCAGGACTAAAAACAGGAACCAAATTTATGCAATCCATGAGAAGGTTTTTTCAACCAGACAAAAATTGATATATAGGAATTTGACCGAATACAATTCATATGAGTTTAATGGAGTTTTTGCCATAGATTTTACGGGATTATCTTTCCTTTTTCCTTTTCTCCTTTCACCCAAATAAACATCCCTATATGAGGCATCATTAGCTCAGCAAAATCTATACAAATTCAGAGCGGATTTCTCCTTCATTTGAGGCAGGTGCGTCGTCTGTTATATTTTGTTCTTCTTTTTGCACGGGAACATTGTGTCAGGTCCTTAAAAGCAGATCCTCTACAGCCTTGCCGCATTTTCTGAACCCAGCGAGTGGGCTCAAATTACAACAAGGATAACAAAGAGGCAAGAAATCTCGGGCTGATCGTTGAGGATAGAAGGATCGGTGGCATAATAATGGCAGGATACACTCTCCGGCCTGCTCAAGTACCTGACCCCGCTGGTGCTGCTGCTGCTGCTGCTGGTCCTGCCATGCTCCTATATCCTTTGCAGCTGTCTGGCTTCGCTCCATGTTGTTCTCGTCGTCGTCGTCCTCACTTTGTCTCCCTTTCATATTGATTTTCCCCTCGCATGTGTCAAAGCCTTGGAGCCTCGACTAGTGGGAGCCCATTAACAACAACAAAAAATACGGCAGAGGAAAAATAAAATGAAAACGAGTACGACGAGAACGAAGGCGGCGGCCACGGGAGTCCAACAAAAACGGCAGATGGTTGGTTATAATAGCATTGGATCGAGGAGAGTGGGCCGTTGACCCTGAGGGGGAGCCCCAAATGGCGGGGATCCACATAAAGGATGAGCATGAATGTTAATATTGACGCAAGGTGGAGTTTGGGCACCGGGCACCGACTCCACAAAGCTGCAACTTTTGGTTAGCCAATTTATTAGCGAATTTTTCCAGTGTTTTTAGAGGGGGGAAATGGGGTATTACTGTTACTGCGATCGTGACAGAGTGATTTATACAGCTACTTTGATTTTTATGATGGCCAATACATATTTATTGAGTATCAAAAATGACCTACAAAGTATAAATAAATTACTAGGTGCGGAATAAGCTTATTGAATTTTTTATTAAAGACTATATTTAGTGGAATTTTTATGAAGAAGAAAAGACGGTTTTAAAAATATTTTCAAGCTTAAGAGGAGCTGCACTTTTAGAGTTTTTTAAAGCCTTTTCCTTTTCCTATTTTATCACATAATTCCCCTTCAGTTGTGACAAATCTTTAAGATACTTTTCCAAATGTTTGCTCATCTCTAAAGCAACAATGTTTTAGTTGTTGTTTTGCTTGAAGTTCTTCTCCTTCTGCTGCCGCTGGCACGCATGCGCTAAGAAAAGCAGCGACGCAACGTTCATTGCACCCAAAAAAATAAATAAATAAGAAGAAAAAAATAAGAAATATACACCCAACAGCAGCTACAACAACAACAACAGAAAGTTAAGTAAAGAAGAATGAAATTTTCGTTTGGGATTTTACGATGACTGAGCGAGGGAGATAGCTGGAAAAAAGAGCAAAAGAGAAGAAGCAACTATATGAAGAACCGGATGGTCTTCATCTATACATTGAGTTAAGGCTGACCGACCCAGACCCCAAAGACTTCCCCGCAGAAACCCCTTTTTACCCTTGCTAACCATAATATACACAGCGGAAAGAGAATATTTATAATTATTACTATATGAAAATTACAATAAGACTACACTAAATTATCATCTGATATCCCATATATGTATATAATATATAGTGTTTTTTTGTGTTTATTCAGTTTAAATGATTAAGCTAATCAAACATAACTCTCTGTGTTTACTTATTCCAAATATTGAAATGTGAAGATTAATTAAAAATTAAGTAAAATAATTATCCAAACTTTAACATTTTTAGGAATTTATTTCTGGTATAATCTTTCTCGGTGCATAAAGTCAAAAGTCCAAGACTGCGTTCATTGCATTCGCCTGCATTTTGGGTTGTCCGGGTTGTATATATGTTGCCATATGCCTCTGGGGCAGTGTTCTTCAACCTATCCCAAGTTTTTTCATTCTTCACCTTTTTTTTTGTATTATTTTGACACGCATTAGTGTGTGTTTTTGTGGGGAGAGCTCTTCTCAGTGTTTAAATATATTTTTTTTAATTGCCTCCAGTTGTGAACGAGCCAGCAAAGTGTGGGTATTGGGAATTATTTTTGCGGTTATTGATTGGTTAGATATCAAAACATGCATCGAAATTGTTGGCCACAACCATGATAAACCGTTATAACTATGTATATAATTTATGTAGTCCCCAATTGATGACTCAGCAGGCTCGAACTTATTAATTTGGTATAGATTATAGGGGTTCCTATAAATGTAATTGCTGTAATTAATGCTTGTTGATAGTCAGACGATAAAGGTTTAATGAGTACTTAATAAGACAAGGTTCTTATTAGTAAATTTTTTATATAATATTAATATATATAATATTAAATAAATGTAATTTAAATTCAGAACGAATCTTATCTGGAAACATTCAATATCATTATTTAAAACTTAATGGAAATCATATCTTATTAATCATTTTTATAAAACTTTTGTTTGTTTAATAAAAATGTTTCTGTAATTTAGCACATGTCGTATGCCATTTTATTAATTTATTTTCTCTTCTCTCTTTTAGGTAAGTTCATCTCCAAACTATACTCAACCTTCTCTAATCTAACCCATGTAAGTTCATTAATACCCAAAGTTTCCAAATTAACTCCAGTGAATCATGTTGCATTCGCCATAAATCCCAGTTTATTATATGGTTAAAAGTAATTAACATTAACTCATATATGTGGGCGTCCCGGCTAGAAGTTCAAAGTTCGAGTGGTCGCCTCCTAGAATAGCCTTAATGAGCTGGCCAAAGAATGGACACAGAATGAGAGGAAAAAATGCCATAAAACTCACTTGACAACACAGAATGCATTAAAATTTTCTTACCAATCATAAAAATGCATCATAAAATTGAAGCTGCCAAGGAAACTCAGCATGCCAAAGTGCAGGGAAAATACTTGTAGATATCTCTGTGGGGAGACGAGCGATGCATCTTTTTATAAAGAATTCTTTTGGGGTGGCTGAGAATGGGGAGGAGTGGGAGTGTGTCGGCAAAGTGTTTTGCTCTTCTCTCCCCGAACACATACACACATATCTCTCACAGTTCGAGGGTCAAAGAGTGCGGCATCAAATTTCACGCACACATCCGAGGGCGAGGGCGAGGAAAAACTCCTCTAATAAACGCTGCTGCAGCATCTCTTTCTCTATCTCTGTGGGTTGGAAAACATTGGAATGCATGTAGAGCAGTAAAACTAGCGGACACAATACCAAAGTCATCGAAAGAAATCAATAAAGAAAGTAATTTGAAACGTGGACAAGCTCCTCGGTTCTCTGTTCTCTGCTTGCCGCTTCTCTTGGCCTCTCTTTTTCCTCTGCCAAAAGGCAATTTATCTAATGGTAATATTGTATGGCTATAAAACAATATTGGCAAAAGGCGAGTCAGCTGTGGTCGAGGCGGAAAATGCTGGACAGACAGCAACTACGACTATTTTCCACGACGTCGCTTTCAAGGCGAGGCAAGTCGCGGCATTCAGGCGGGGAATTTCAGTTGCGAAGGTTTCCACGTTGCATATAGCTTAATTCCTTTGCAGTTTTATGGAGCTGGTCATCTGGGGGTGGCTTTAATTAAGGACATTAATGAGAGAATTCTGAAATGAAAGTATAGCAGAAAAATGGGTTTCAAATTTAGATATTTGTTTGTTTGGAAATTTCATGATAGAATTATAGAGTTCATAATTTTAAGGAGTGGCTTAAAAATGTAATATAAATAATATACAATAAATAATGTATGTTGACTTATTTTATTTAAATTTTTAAATTGAAAATGAAGCTCTGCTTTATGAACATATTTATTATCCTTTGTTTTTAACTCAAGTAATAATTAATAAATGTGATTTTCTTATAGGAAGGTTATTAAGAATTTTAAAGGATTGTCAGTAGGAATTTATACTAAACTTGTTTGAAAATTAATTAGTTAACAAATGATAATTGTATAATAATATTTTTATCTGTTGCTTTTACCTAGAAATACCATTAATTAGAGTACTTTTTCTGGTGGGGAAAAATAAGTCCGCTTGCTAATCAATAGCCTTGCCCCCGAGACTTCCCTCTCTGAAAATGAGCCATATCGGATGACAATTCCTCTGAGCGCATTTCCCTTTTCATTGAATAAAAATTCAAAAAGGGGGGAAATCGTAGAAGATTTTAATTAAAAGAATCGTACATTTTCCCCCTCTTCTCTCTCCCTTTTCCCATGGCTTTTGTGTTTTACTCTCGATTTCCCCATCGATATTGGCTAAATTTAAATTGTGGCCCCAGCGACATTGATTTGTCAGCGCCTCCGCTTGAGTCACAGCCCCGAATGGGGGGACAATGAGTGCGCTTGAGTCATTTCATTCCCGTCTCTTGGCCACTTTTGTCCCCGCCTCCCCCCGCAGTTCTTTTGGTTAATGTTTAGCTCGGTATTTATCCAGCTGTTAATTGTGTGTGATCTTGAAGAACAAGCCAAACATGTTGAACAATTTCTCTCAACTATTTTTATATATATCTTCCCCGACATATGTTTGATTTTCTTGAGACATTAAGAGCGAGAGACCCCTCTCGTTCGAGCAAAGTTTGATGACCTTCACTGATGGAAAAACTATATATTTTCTTTTGCTCTTTCACTGTCCCCTCATATCTTTGTTTTTGTGTAAACAAATCGTTGTGAAATGAATTTTCCCTTTTGGGGTTCACGCATTTCAAATGGTGAGATATCTAGGCAAAATCAATTTGATTTTCTCCTCTATTTCTCCCTTTAAATTTCCCACGAATTTCCATTTTCTTTAGCGAAAAAAATCCGAAAATAACCCTGGAAATCCCTTATCGCCAGGACAACCTGCTGAGAGCGGTGTGCTAAAGAATTTTCCCAAAAATCTTGCCTTTTCTGGCTTGGTATTTTCCTTCGATTTAATACGTTTTCCTGGAAGGAAATTCGACATGGTTTCGTCTGGTTTTGGTCTTTTGGTTTCAGTCAGCGGGTGTGGCTTTGTCTGGCTAAAATTGTAAAGGAAAAACAGGTTATTTTAATTTGTCTGGGAACTATTTTACAGGAATATAAGTAGAAAATTTGGAAATTGAGGTAGTTATTTAAAGAAAAGCAAGAAAAGTAAAGGAATTCAAAGCCAAATTATAGGAAAAGTTACTTTAATTTATAAATTAATAATAATAATTGATGTAGAAATTTTCCAATGGTTTTATACCATTTTCCTGCCACCTTACGCCTTTGTTTTTGGCGTGGGCGTGGCTGCCTTTGTTTTAGCTGTTGGCGAAAACTAGCGGGGGAACTCTCATCAGGGAAAACTCATTAAACAAAGTACACTTGAACGCCCCATGACACACCTAGTATATATAGCTCCTCTTCGAGTCCTCTCGCTCTGCCACCCTTCAGCGCCCTTTTACCTGTACAGGACTTTTCTTCCCTTTAACCCTTTACCATCTTTCTTCATACATAGTAGTAGTTCCTCCTTTGTGTTCTATTTTTTTGTTGTTTGTGAGTTAGTGTAGCTCACGACTTATTAACTATGGCTGAGAGAAAAGAGAAAGAGAGGGGGGAAAGGAAAGAAAATGTGTGCAAAATATTATTTTTACTCCTGTTTTTTTTTATGTTTGTTGTTTGACTCCCTTTGCACACCTCTTTTTTCGCTGTTTATTCTCCCGTCCGTTTTACGTGCTATAAACATTTCAGAATGAAATTTTACAAAACTGTTGAAAGTGCTTAACAAACACAAATATGTTTGCCCGCACAAACACAGGTGCAGCTTGGTTGGCTTTAATTGCACAGGTTAAAGCTGCAGGTATGCCACTAAAAAGTATAGCACAGTTTTGAGCGTTTTAATGGAGTGGAAAATTGTGGAAATGGGGAAGCAGAGTTTGCTAAATTAGCTCTCTATGTAGGGATTGCCTTCGTGGGAGTTTAAAATATATCTAAAAATAATTTAAAAAAGTTTATGAAGGTAAATAACTTATTAATTGGCTATATATTAAGCCAGGAATTTATTAATAAAGTTCTGGGTAGAAGGAGTCTAAAGTCCTGGTTTTGAAACACCAAGAAAATGCATGCAATAGTTACTTTATAATTCTAAAGATACAATCCAAAACTCATGCAGAATTCCTGTAAGAATCATCATAAAAGTTTGTTGCAACTGCTGCCTTGGTAGCAGCAATGTTGCAACTGTGGCTGCAACTTGATATTGCTGTTGCAACATTGCCATGTTGCACTATAATTACTGTTGTGCCGCTGCAACGCTGCTGTTCTTTGTCCCTGGATTTTGGCTTTATATGGTTTTGGTTTCTACATTTTATTGCCGCTCATAAGCCAGCCTGTTGCAGCCACTTCTTCCTTTTGCCTGACCAAATTGCTTCTAATGCCTTGATTGCTGCAGTAAAACTCAGTTAATACATGGGTTAAGGTTAGGATTTTTTTTTATAGATACTGGTTTTGGAACGGAAGTTTCTGGGGGTTTCAGGTGCTAAGAATATAAACCTCAATCTCTTTAATTTTTTAATTTTTCTATGGCCAATATATGCTGGGTAATTTCTGATGTTATTTATCATCAAAAAAACAGAAAACTATCTGCATTTGCACATATCTGGAATTGGCCACGCCTTTTAGCCCGCCTCTCAACGTTCTACATATTTTCAATTATCTGTTTCGTTAAATTTTTCTAGGAAAATTCAAAGAAAAGTTCATTTCGAATGCTTGTTCTTTAACTCCCGCTTGCCCTTCACTTTGCTGCCTTTTATTGTTTGCATAAATTTGCGCCACGCCCCCTATTTTTTGGGGGTTGGGCGACTGAGTCTGTCTGGCAAGCGAAATAAAAAAATTATGCACATAAATTCAGACTCTTCGTAGAGTCGTAAACATGTTCCATGTACTAGTCCTTCTTCTTTGGCTCCTTGGTATTATTTTTTTTTGTTTTGTTAAAAAGAAAAGCTACCATCGAATTTTCCCAGCAGCGCTTTCCTTGCAGTTTTCCCTCTCAATGTTTGTTTCGTTTTATTTTTCTTAATTTTTTTCTGTGTTCGTGCGTTGGCTTTTGGAACGCCTTTGTTGGATTTCATGTTTTTATTATAATTTTCGTTTTTCCTTCGTTGCTTCCTTGCTTTTTTCTATTTTGTATGTTGTTGCCTTTGTTTTTGTTTAGCATTTTCCGCAAAAAAAAGAAAATATATATAAATTGCTTAAACTTTGTACTTGGGACTAAATTTTAAACTTTTTCCACGCTTTTCGTTTTTCTGCTGTAGCTGTGGGCGTGGCTATGTGTTTTTAGGAGGCGTTTTAGCATGTGTGTGTGTGTGACATTTCCAGGAATCCTTCGTTATTTATTTTCCGTGTGTGGCTGATCTTTTGGGGATTCTGTGAGCAGTGGCTATGGGGATAATATATTTAAAATATTATGCTTAAGGTATTTAAATATTTTAAAGTCTTTGTTAATATTTCTTAAGCTTGCTGAATTATAAAATTAATTAAAATTACATTTGAAGAGTATCTCCTTTACCTTATGGTTTTTTAACTAGGTTTTAGAGCCAAAGTTTTTAACTTTTTACTAATTTTTAAGGGTTTCCGGTCTAGCCATAAAAGGTTGCCCTTCTGTAAAGTTGTGTTTTATTACTTAAAAACAAGAAAAATAACATCAACATTGTTTATTGCCAAAGGCTTTACCATGCAAATTTAACAGCAGCAGCAACTCGAAGTTTTATGTAACACACTTCCTTACACCTTACACCGTCGCCCTCCCCCCTGGAAAATCTGAAAACATATTTCAACGAAATAAATATTTTGCCACTTTTAACCAGCTTCGCCCTTAGAATTTTCCCAGCCAGTTGAAAATGTAGCTGGGTGCGTGTTATCTGCTGCCACACAATTTTCACCAAATGCGAAATACGAAAAATAATCCTCGACGGAGAAGGGACGGGGGGCAGGCAGGCAGGAGATTGAATGTGGCAGAAAGTTTTGCCTTGGCAGCGCCGAAAAGCGTCGCTTAAAATTAAACAAAACAAAGTTTCGAGGTAGAATTTTCCCAAACCAGATGAAGGACATTTTCCCTTTTTGCACCGAAAATCCATTGAGATTGTGAGAGAGAGAAACGAGAACGAGAAGGAGCGTAGCAATCTCGGTGGAAGTCAAGACGGAAATACCGCCCCCATAGAGAGTTGAACTACTCGAATGAGAGCGGTGGAAATTTTTGGGCTCATGGCATAGAAGAAGGCAACTTGTGCAACATCGTAAAAGTTACACAGCGAAAAAGAGACGAGGCAAGGATGATGGTGGTTACATCATGGCAAAGGAGTGGGAACAACTCCGGCTCGGACATCGATAGAAAGAAGAGCTGTGGAAAAGCGGGCGGGTAACCGAAGGGAAAATGGCAAAAGGAGCGGGCGTGTTAGAGCGACTTTGGCATAAATTATTTTGGTCGAGCCACTGAACTTGTGTCGGTGGTGGTGCTGCTGCTGATGTTGCCTGCATAAGTAATAAAAATAAAATAAAAATACCAACACAAAAGTAGTAATTTGCTCGTAAAATAGTTGTGCTCAAGTAATTTTAACGATTATGATCTTAATCAAGTTGGCAAAAGCTTAGGGTTTTAGAAGGCAGAGCCAGGATGCTTTGGTCTTATTTTTGTCACGCTGACCCTGGCTTAATTTATATGATGAAAGTATAAAAAATAAATGAGAAAATGTTTACAGAGATGTCAGATAATGCAAAGTTTTTTTTCGAGATTTATTTTAGTTGTAAACTTTGCTGCTGGGATTTAATTTCCAGAGATTTTTGCCTTAAAGAAAAGTGCAGGAACAAACTAACAACCTGTAAACTTTAGTATCTTAACTATTTTATTATTTGTTTATATTTTTCTTTATTTATAAATGAAAATTTAAACAGTAGTTTAAAACTTCTTCTTTATCTACAATGCTTCATAATTTTGTCTAAATTACAATCCATTTAAGGACTTAGCCTTTCTAATTTCCCTACTTTCATTTCCCTTTAAAAACACTTTCGTTTAGCTAAAAAAAATACAAAAAAAAAACTCTTACCAACTGACAAATTTACATGCTAAATAGTAATCTCTTCCGCTAAACTACTCGTCGTTCCAACTGAAAACCACTAACCGTATATTCCCTACCATTCCAACCTTGTTTTCCCACTTTTCCCTACCATCCACCAGCCTTTCTCTCCTCTGCTAGTCCTGCTCCCGGAAAATCCATTCTAAAACGCTTAAAAATAGGCAACATAGTTTTTCAGGGGAGCACAAAAAGCGGCGCAAAAACAGAAACATCACACGCGGCGTATGCGTAACATAAAATTAGCCACAGGATTTTGCCAGGCATCTCACTTGCTCCCGATTTTCCCTGCCTTCTCGTTCGCTCTCTCTGTCTCTTGAGTGAGTGTGTGTGTGGAAAAACTGCGCGTCATCCACACACACGAAAATGGTTGGCAAACAGTCGCCAAAAAAGCAGCGAAAGGGAGGGAGAGCTGTGTGGGAGCTGGTCCAGGCAGGATCTGGGGGTCGCACAAAGGACAAACGTGTGATGGAGGCAAAAGAGGGGAGCTGCAAGGCAGGGGTGGGACAGGGGGGCTGAGTGGGCGGCTGGTAACGACGACAACAAGAAGCGGGCAGAGTGAGCTTGGTGGTGGTGGTGGTGACGCCGCCAGAGGCGTCCGTCCTGTACACGTGGAAAGGTGGAACATCCTGATCGGCAGTCGTCGTGGAGGGGGCAGTGGCATGCTCGAATTTAACCGCTTATAACACCCCAGCGTCCTTCACCCACCTCCAACTCCCGTGGCTGAGTAGATTTTCATGTCTGTGGGAAAAGTTTTTGCGTGTGTCGGTGAAAATTCTGGGAAAGCAAAAAAATCAACGAAAAGAAAACAGAAGGAAGCCAAAAGTCTGGGCAGCGAATTTTCTTTTTTTTTTACTTTTACCATGCTCCTTGGGTCATGATTTTTCTTCCATTGTTACGTGTCTCTTCTATATGTTTTGTTGTTCTTATAAATGTCTTTGTCCAACCAAAAGGAAAACGCTATTTATTGCCCCGAAATGTGGCAGAATATAACTAAAACATTTATTCAATTATATTATTTCAATTTATTTTTCGTAAATACATTTCGTTTGGCGAGGAAATTGAACAAGAAATTAGAAAAATATAAACGGAAATTTAACCTTTAATCAAAAAATATGTCTGAGTAGGAAAATAAATTGAAAACTAAATGAACTTCAATTAAGAGTCATTAGCTACTTGTTATTTTAGAATATTCCTTTATAAATTACCAGTGGTTTTTACCAGGTAAAATTATTTTAGCAGCTTGTTGCTTATTAAACATTCCTTTCTCGTCTTGGTGCTTGAAACTTTAGTTTGATTAACCGCAAAGCCAAGCCAGTTAAATTAAATTATTTCCCTTTGGGGAAAACTTGGCCAAGCATTTGGCGTCTGTTGCCGTTGGAACCCCCTTGCTTTTAGCCCCTCGTTTAAATCGAGACTTTTCCTAAACCCCTTATCAGCCTGTTTGCAGCCCCATTTAAAACTGTTTACTAAAGGCTCACCTATATATATATCTTTCGATATACATACTCCACTTTAGTCATCATCATCAGCTTACCCCAGAGGAAACGAAAATTTTTAGTAAAATCAAAAACCAAACACGAACAATTTTTAACTAGAAAACTAAACAAGTTGCAGAGGGGAGAGAAGAGAAAAATAATTACAGACAAAAGAAAAATTAAATTATATTCCCAGATTCGTATTTTAATTGGTTTCAAATTTATTATGCATAAACTTTGACTTCAAACTTGTCACAAACTAAATTTAATAAATTGTTTTTTTGTAGAAAAACATAAGTTTTTGGTTGTATTCAAACAAAATATAATATTTTCTGTGTATCTCATCATAAACTTTGGCTTAAATCAAAATCAACAAAGCATCAGGGTTGGCCAAGGGGCGTGGCAGTTAGTCAGTCACTTGGCTCATTCATTTAGCCAACACTGCCATCCATCAGTCAGTCTCTCAGTCAGTCAGTCAGTCAGTCAGTCAGTCTCTCAGTCAGTCAGTCGTACCGTTAGCCAGTTAGACAGTCAGTCAGTTGGCCCAATGTCCTTCAAGCGGCTGCCAACGTGCCCATGCATATTTACAAAAAGTTAAAAAACAAAAAGGAAAAACCACAGAAACTTGAAAAAATAAAAACCAAATAGAGCAAATAAAAAAAAAATGTACGAAATGTCGGCGCTTGCAGGCAGTGGCTGTGCCACGCCCTCCGAGGCGACGATGGGAGGCCGACCCTGCAGGGATTTGCTCTTGCTCTTGTCTTTCGCCTCCGGGGAAAAGTGCATAAATTTTCAGCGCATTTTTCCCGCCTCCCTCTCTCTGCGCATTCCTTTTATTTGCTTGACAAATTTTTTGTTGCTGACTTCTCTGCAGCTTTTTTTTTTTTGGGGACCACGAAAAACTTGGCTGGTTTCAGTCGCGCTTTTCCCCCTTCCCATGAACGTTTTTTTTTGTGTGTGTTTTGGTTTCTCAAAGCATTTGTTGTATTTATTTGATTGAATTGAGTTTTGCTGCGGCCATGGCTTTATGTTTGTCCCCTTGCTGACGTCCACTTGAGACCATTTTAAGTGTTTGCTGCATTTGCTTTTGACAATTTTTTGTATGGTTTTTTATCTGATTTTTTTTTTTTTTTTTGTTTTCTGATTTTTATTTTATTGTGATAATTTTGTGTGTCGCAGTCACTTGACTTTCGAGATTTTTTTATGGAATATTTTTAGATTGTTTGATACAAGCCAGATGGAAAATAATGAGTTGTTAAGAGGGGCAAAACATTGGAAAATAATTTAAGAATTTTAATACGATTTTTCTTGAATTTTTAAATAAAAGCTTGATATATCTAAAGATACGTTTCAAGCTTATGAACATATACATGTATATTTTAATTACTCAAAGCATTTTCTTAATATTTTTTAAATTTCTAACAATTCTCCCATTATTTTATCTCTTTGTAGGTAAGTTTTTTGCAAATATTCAACAACAATTGCGGGTCTCACATTACATTAAGGTCCCACACCCCACACTTGACCCCAAACAATCCAAATGTGAGTCATGGAACAATGCCCAGTTATTTCGCTATTCTATTCGCAATGCCGAAAAGATCGTAAGTTAAAGTTGAATATACTCCCCAGATGCGTGTGTGTCTCATTAAAATTATATAGTCGGCTAGAAAGATGCGGGGGATAACCACAATAAAAGTTGAAAATTAATTTCGAGCGCCACATTTAGCTGTCGTTGACTTTTACGCGCTGTTGAGCCCCCAACAAACCCAAACCCAAAACCCACAAAGCAGAAACAATACAGCTTAATATTTGTTGTATCTTTTATCTATGCAAAAATATGGAAAGGAAAGAGAAAAATTAGAGAAAATAATGCAACCTCTATGTGGGAGTGTGAAATAATAAAATACTCATAATTTTATGCAATTTAAACATTAAACAATTGAGCTGGTATACAGCACAATTTTTTGAATCTAGAAATCAATCGAGTTTTTAAAATGTAATCAAGAAACCTAAATTTTTGAATGAGTTTAAAATCTCTGGAAAATATTAAAAGATTCTCCATTGAATAATTCCTAATTCATGTAAAATTCTTTTAAAAAATGTATACACTTTAAAGAGAGTTCCCTTTGTTGGGTAAAAAGCTAACTTTCCTCTGTTAGTTAGCTTCAAAATGTATATTGTATCCGTCGAATGCAAACTGCTTCCCACAAAACGCCTGAAACTCTTCTTAATGCTTCGGTGCGTTTTTCTAGCTGCATAAAACGCAAGCAAAACGCGCGCTGGTCTTCTCTTTTTTTAAAATTTTTCACTGGGGTCAATTCAGTTTGTAAAGAGTTGCGGGAAAAGGGGCACATACACATATATACACAAGTTTAATTGCCTAGACAACAGGCCAAGCCAGCCACACCGCCCCTCTCTCACCCCTTTTGGCAAACTTTTAATGCCATTTTGGTATCAGCAGAAAGAGAGTCAACATAAATTATATTTTTAATTAGATGAAGGTGTCCGTCTCTGTCTAGGCACTCCTTCTCTTTCACTCTCAGACTGTGTGTGTTTATTAAACATATATTTTATGACAATATTGTATGCCAGTGACCTGCCTACAGCACCTCTTCACCCCCTCTGGTTTTCTGCTTTTAGCTATTGTAAATTTAATTAGTAACTGGTCAAGTTAATTGGCTAAAAATGGAAATGAATTAAACGGCAAAACGGTGCGCGGAGTTCGTTGAACTTGACAGGGCTAATGAATGCCAGATAATAATTACGGCCAGTAGATATCATATACTGGAAAATCTTATCAGAAAATGTTGGCGGGGAATTAAGCAAATGTAAATAATTATATAAATTATATACAATAATTGATTGGATTTATAATATTTTATCAACACAGATAGATACTGCAATTCAAGTCCCTTTTTTATATAAAAAGGTATGTCACTCCCAAAAAATAATGCACAAAAAGCCTCTATAATGCCACACAACCGCACAAGCCATTTAGATCTTGATTAACTTTTCACGGAGTGCAACAAAAGGTAACAAATTTCCAACTTGGGTCCAGTGCAGCTGTGCAACAATAGACAAATGGCCAAGAAAAATAAAGGGGAATTATGTTTATTATAGTCAGCAGCAGCAGCGGCAGCAGCTGATGATGTTGATGAATCATAGTTGAGCCGAGACCCTGGCAACAATGCCCACATAATTGCCACTGAGAGCTTTGATAATGCCTCCCCGAATCGGTTGGATAGACACATAATGGTTTGATATCTGTGAGTGGTTTCCTTCTCGGTCTTGGGATCAGGTCCCCCACGTCTGTCTCGTGTCACTGAGTCTTGGCCCCTGACAGCCCGATAATTTTTATGGGTCACAGAACAAAACAGAAAAAGTCTCTAAATCTGTCTCTCTCTGGTTTGCATATTTATCTGTCACTTGGGCCATAAATAAGTTTTAAAATATTTTTCAATTGAGCTGTTTTCGGTTTTCAGTTACGACAGCTGCTGACCATTGACCAAAATCACTTATCCACGGACACTTGGTCCGAGATTTTGAGAGAGACCCCCGGCTCACCTTTTCCATCAATCGCACCTTTTTCGTGAAGCCTTTTTGGAAATCAATCAACGCCTTTTGCCTTTTAAGCTGCCTAATTTGTTGGTGAGGAAGGAGGCAAAAGTTCAGGCATTGGTCAAAAGGAACTTGATTAATGACAAGTGGGTGGAGGGGGAGGCGGAAATTTAAATTGGGAACTTATCGAACTTTGAATACACTGATGGATGGTTGGGGATTTACGCAGAATTTTATTGATGGTTAAGCTGGATGATCTGATAATCTTTTGATGGGTTTCAGTTCAAATATTAAATAATATTTTTCCCCGAAAAAAGAGGCTTTGCTTAATCAGTTGTTAAGGTATCAAATATTGGGAAGGTAAAAATTTCTTGGAAATCCTCGAGTTTTTGTTTTACTATTCTCAGAGGCATATATCAACCAAATACTTATTGTTTGCATGGTTTTAAATATTATTGGCACATTGGCACATTAAATAATAAACCTTTAAGGATACTAAGTTCTAAACTTCCTGGAGAAAGAGTATCTCCCGCCTACGAACTTCTGTTATCAAAAAGCAAAGCCAAGCTCGAGTCACAGTCAGCATCGTTTTATGCATTTTTTTTCGAGGTTTTTTTTCAGTGAGTAAGTATTTTTTATTTTATTTTATTTTGTCAACGCTTCACATTGCATGGACAAAGTGAGGCACACAGCCACCGAAAGAGCGGGGGAGGGGGGAGAGGGAGTTGTGCGCTTGAGTCGGTTGTTGGTTGTCGGTTGTCTTGAAGTAGGTTAGTGGCACAAATCGCGCGCTGTCTGCCGCAACGTGACTTTGCAGCGCTGCCTCTGCCAACGCTGCTGCCTGCATTTGTTGCTTGAAGAAAATTTATTTACATTTTGTGCAGTTAACATTTTCTGCAGCTGCCGTCACAAAGAGACTAAGAAAAAAACCAAACATAAAAAATCTAAAGAAGTTGAAGTTGAACAATTTTAACAGCAAATATTTTTCGCTGTGACATTTTGTTGTTTGGTTTTTTTTTGTTTGTTTTTCTTGAAGGCTGTTTGCTTTTTCATAATTAGCCAATATTTATCACTGGAAGTCTGTCATGTTGTCCATTTTGTTATTCTTCTAGATTGCCAAATCTGATTTCCGTTTCGCTCGGCAAGTAGGTGTCAGTATATAGTGCCGATTTCTGTTGTCTCTGATCCGTAGGTGCGGCTCGAGCATTTTGGTTAATTAAAGTACAAACAATGCAATTAGCTTTTTGTCTACGATTGATAGGCATCGCTTCAACGAACTAAACTTAACCGAAGCGAGCTTTGTTTTGTGACTAATTTGCATAAAATTGCAGTTAACACCTCTTTGAGGTGTGTTCGGTGGGCAGATATAGACTGGGTCTTGGCCTTAACAAAAGGCAATTCAATTTTGGCTTTTAATGTGATTATAAATTGTTGTTCTTCTGAAAGAGAGAAGGAGAGATTAAATGTTAATGATTATTGTAAATACTAATTGGAAAATTGAAGGTGTTTTCTTGGGGATAATTGATGAATGACATTCTGGTGATTGATGTTTAATAATTATCAAATCTAAACCAGAAATATATTACATTTTAATGGGCTTACTTTGTCGTACAATTTATAAATTCTTTTGAGCCTGATTTTACCTTATATTTTACAGAACATTTCATTTTAGTAAAATTGCTGGAATTTATTTTCTTTTATTTTAAGGCAAAGTAAATAATCTCTAAGCTTGTTTTCTTGGTTTTCCCATTGCAATTCAAATTCCTTCAAGTATATCTGATACCTGCCTTGGCCCCCTCTGGCCCTCTTGGCCCCTTCTGGCCCTTTCGAACATTTTAATTTCCTGAAATATCTCCTGAGACTGCTTTATTTCGATTTCTTGTTGGCTGCAATAAAGTCGAAAAAAAAAAACAAACAAACAAATACAAAAAGGAGAAGTAATAAACAAAAATGCAGGCATTTCGGATAAAGAGAGTGCATGTGCATAAACATTCCCCCTTCCGCCAGATTCAGTTTTTTTTTGGTTCAGCTTTTCCTCTTGTGTTTCTTTGAACTGAACTTTTGCTACGCTTTTCTTTCTTTGCCTTACTTTATAATTTTTCCAACTTTTGACCCAGTTTCTGGTTTTTTTTTCCTCTTCTTGCGCCAGACAGTCGGGAATGCCTCCCCACTAAGCCACCCACCTGCCTGCCCGCCCCTTGTCATCACCACCACCCCTTGAGTTGTTATTCTTTAAGAACTTTACACAACTTTAATTCAAATTGGAGCGGAATGGAAATGCTTTAAAAACGGCCACAATTTATTTCAATAAGTTCTAGCAAGTCGAGTAACGAAGCAAATAGAATAAAACAACCTGGAAATATATATACAAAAAAAAAGACAGCAACAAGGCGGCGGCTCACGTTTTTGTGTCATGTGCATAAATATTAAAAAAAGTGGGAAAAAAAAGTAAACAACTTTAAAGTGCAGAGCGAGGGAACAACAACGTCAGCTGTGTGAAAAATAGTTTTTCTTACATAGAGAAGAATTCTGGAAAATTTTAATAAATTACTTACTATAATAAAGAATTCAATAATTCAATTATTATTACAATTTTATTTTGAGAACAATTATTTTGGCTATTTATGAGGAACATTCATTTCGAAAATATAAAAAATCAATCTATAAAAATATTAGTTTCTGTGTAGACAAGTCTAGGGGAAAGAACAAGGAGCAAAGTGGATTGTTGAACAGGAAAACAAGTTGCCAGCTGATGATGGAAACAAAGGCTGAAGATGCTAAAGTGCTTTAAATGTGGATTAGAAAAGCGAGTAGATTTTCCTATATACCAGCCAGGCGGCACTTAATGTTTATTAAAAAATTAAGCTATAAAAAAAAGGAGACAAGAACATGAGAAATAATAATGCAGACACTTTAAGTGCAGCAATATTTATAACTTCTTGATCTAGTTATGGTAATTGCTGATTATCAAGAATATAAATATATAAGAAAAGAGTCAAAGTTAATTGGATTCCTGTTTTATAATTAGCAATACAGGAAGTAAGCAGAAGAAAGTCAAGGGAAAAGCTTATTAAAAATGATTTAAAGCGATTTTAAAGCAAAGAAAAGAAAAGAATTTTAATAAATGCAATTAAAAGATTAACAATTGGTGAATGTTGAAGAATAATGTATCTTCTTATATCAAATTACATGTTCTACAGATACTTTATATTTATTTCCTGATTACTCCATTCCTCAAAAGTCCCTGAACTCATGTTCGTTGTAGATTTTCCCCAGAAGTCATCTCACAAATCGTTGAGAACTCAGCCAAACAGAAAGGTCAACGCGAATTAAACTTGAAGAACTCTTTAGGCCTCTCAAGCATTTTCAACGCTAATTATGATTGCCCTTCAGAAAAGGAGAATACGGCAGAGCGATAAAGGCAACCAGCAGAATTAACCTTTAAGGGCCTGAGAAGAGAACCAACTACCCGCTGATCTTTGCCGCACAGAAAAGCCATTTAAAAAGCTGCTGCTAACCTTTTTTTTTTTGATAAATTATAAACAAAGTCGAAATGGAAATCAATTAGCTATTAATAATAATATGCCGGGCTATGTCATTAAGACACGAATTCACCGCAGGCGGCTTTAGATATTTTTACAATGTTTACATTTCCAGTTAGCACAAGACAGCCAAAGTTTGGGGAGGCAAAAAAGTATCAAAGTTCAATCAAACTTTCAATTAGCAGTTAAAGTTAATGATGATGGGAAAAGCTGCTGCTGCTGCTGCTGCCTCTGGGAAAATGCAAATGCGAGTTCTTGAATCTGTTTTCCTTTCACCACTCCATTCGCACCAATCTTCCCCGAGAATCATGTGGGTTTCCCAAACGCCTGTGTGGGCGTCCATTAGACATAAAGTGAGGTGGAAATGACAGTCAGCTGTGAATATTCAGTGGAGTGTGACTGGAAAAGCAGGTTTAAATATAAATATTAAAGCTTCCCTATTTGGCCAAATGTCATTTACGTCAATAATTATAATTGTGTCTTGGAGTAAATAATTTTTTATAGTTTCAACTGGTCTTGAATTTGTATTTGAATTACCTGATTGCAGCCCCAAAGACTTGGAAATAATTAATTGCTATTATTTACTTATTAAAGTGATTGATGAAAGATCCATAGATTATATTGGAAGAGTTAAGTGTTCCTCAAGAGGCAGTAATTGCATTTCTGCACCTTTCTATTTCTATTTTAATTTGAAGCACTGCACGCAATGCATCCTGACAGTGACAAGCATAGAAACTCATACAAAATCAAGTACTTTTACTCATAGATATCAAAGTACACCAATGAATCCTAAAATTAAAATACGAAAAAAATAAATTTTATTTAAAATGATAAATAAAACTGTAAAACAAGAATTGTACCAGCAAAAGACAACATCAGCCAGTATCCCAACACTAACAACAACCAGAAATGACTACACCAACAATAGCAACAACAAAATTAAGGAAAAACTTTACCAACACCGCAGACAAGATGAAAAGCGAAGCAACGACAAGTGTCATTATATCAAGTGACTTCCTTTTTGTCCCAATGCTTGGCAGCTAGAACTACCACTGCAGTCTCTCGGTCTCAGTCTTCTTGGCTTAGCCATGGCCTAAACTCCTCCACCCCTTTTTCTCGATGTGTCAGCTTGGCTTTTGTATGGAAGCGCGGGCAATGCCAACATTTTGAGTGGCTTATGCGGCTAGCATCAGCTCAACTTCAGTCTGCCTCGCCTGTGTCTCATCTGTGTTCCTTGTTTCCCCAGTTCCCAGTTTCATTCCAGACACTATAGACCCCCAGATATATATATGGCCCCCTGGCGTTTGCTGTTTTTGAAGTGTTATGCGATTTTACATTATTGGCTCTGTCTCTGACTTTGCTGGGAATAGTTATTGACGTAGTTTCGCAGTTATGCAGTCCGGGTTCTGGGGGGAAAAGCGTTTTTCTTGACGTGCTTCTTGGCTATAAATAGAAACGGATTTGCTTACGGCTTAGCAAGGCTGAAGGCTGAAAGCTGAAGAGAAATAAAACAGGAGATGCCAGCACATGGATAACAGTGCGCAAAACTTGTGTGATTGCAAATCCTTTTGAGGTCTCGGTTATTCTAGTCTTTTATGTGAGGTTGTGTAAGGAAATGGAGAGCAGGAATTTTAAAGATTTCTAAGGTTTCCGGATGGGAAATTTCGTTTTAATTTTCGTATTTTCTATGGAAATAAAATCATTTATTTCTTTGGAAGATGTTGATTAGAGTTTTTTCATTATTTATATGTGCTTTTCAGTTTAAATTTCAAATATATGGTTGACCATTGCTTCCCCTTTTGCGATCATTATACAACCACCCTCCAGGAATGTTCCATTTCCACACTGTGCTCACTTTGATGACGTTAACCCTGCAATTGCCCTTAGGCCGCCACATTTCCCCACAAACCCATTTGCACTCTAACGAGCAGGGAGAGACCCTTTCATTTTGCTTTAACACATTTATCAGTAATCAGAGCAAAAGCGCGGTCACAAACAGATAGACACTGCATTAACCCCTGGAGGTAACTATATTTTCTCATTTTTCCCCCCTTATACTTTTTTGTGGTGGTGCAAGCTTTTCTTTTTTGTTTTGTTTTTATTATTGTTTTTGCAACAGAAGCTACTATAACTGAGGCATTCAGTTTTGCGCTTGGCTGCTCCACTGGCCACATTTTGTTCGCGACGAGTGCAGCCAGACGGAGGCAATTCAGTCAGTCTTTTGGAGCCAGTCTTCTGTCTACAGTCCTCAGTCGTTCATGTGCTCTCGGAGTCGGTCTGCCGTTTGTCAATTACCCTACAAACCTCCAAGCAGCAATGGCCATAACAACAATAGCAACTCAGGCGATAGCCACATCAACATCAGCATCGGCGGCAGACCAGCTGATTGTCTTTCATAATCGTCGTTATGGTGGCTGGAGGAGGAGTGTATCAGATGCGGAAGATGCGAATATAAAAAGTACCCTGGAATGAGAAATAAGAATAAACATTTTATGTTGTTTTTTTGAATTTCTGAATAATCTTTGAGAAAATAAACCTCAAAAATAAATAGGGAAACTAATTAAATTTAATTCATAATAATTTCTTTACTCATGTATGGTTTTAAAGGGTATTAATGCTCTCAATTCTCTATAAAAAATTATATATTTGCTGTAAGCTGCTGCTGCTGCTGCCGCTTGGAGGTGTGTCCGTTGAATCTGTTTGGCTTTTGCTGACTCAACGCCCCCAAAGGCCCTCCTCCTCCTACTTCCTCCCTTCTTTGCTCTGCATCTTCCTCCCGCCCCCTCGCTCTGCATCCTTAATCTCGCTCCAGCCCCTCCCCTCTCCTTTCCGCTGCAGCAGCTGCGCCAAAGTTCAAGTGTTGCGTTTTTTTTCTCGTTTGCTACTCGCTCCATCTTAATGCTTGTTGTTGTCATTTTGCAGGTGTGCGAAGATTTGTTGTGTGTTTTTATTTCCACCTCCCTTTTTTCCCATCGGAGTGGACTTTTTTCTTTTTATTTTGCTGCTTCCGTTCGGAGGCATCTCACTCGCACTTGCACTCTGCTAGCTGCCTGCTTGTCATAATTATTTGCACTTCACATCATCTGCATGCAGAAAGGGGGGAGAGCTATCAAAGGGGGAGCTGGCAAAAGGGGGTGCGCTGTGAACGATGAAAAGTCGATGTAGAAAAGGCAAAGTGTTCTATGGATGCACCTAAAGCATAAATTTACCTATAAATTAAACAAAGAAAGATAGGTAAACTTTTAAAATTAAATTAAAATAAATAAAAGTGGAAACTTATTCAAGAACAAAGAGTTTTTGGTAAGTAAAATATTTTTATACATGAAAATATATATTTTAAAAATATATTTTCTATGAAGAATAAATAAAGATTAAAATATGCACATCTTTTCTGTGTATTTCCCTCAAGTTAACCTTTTTTTTACGCTTCTTTCCCATCTGTTTTTGTTGTCATCATAATCAGACAAGAACTTTTGCTGTGGTCAATTATTGTTGCCGTCTTTTGTCCTCTTCCAATGCCTTTTTTTTGCCCCAACCTCCCAGCCTTTGTGGTCAGCTCCTGTAAATTGCCACTAAAAGTGTTGAAGTGCAGCACTCGGCTTTGTCATTAAGAGAGCAAAGGAGCGAAGGAGCAAGGGGAATTCCCCCATGGCTGACTCTGCTGTGCGTTAGGTTATAATATTCATATTAAATTATGTATAATGTCTGCGGCTTTCACGACTCTCAAATTACATCAGAAAGGAGGGAAGGAACTTGAGAAAGGAGGAGGACACAGCTCGAGTGAAACAGGAAGGGATGGGGGAATATTAAGGGTATTGGAAAACTTTCAAAGCAAACGAAGGGGGAAATCAGTAGCCAAGAAAGGATGCAAGCATAATTAGCAGCAGTAAAAAAAAAGATACAAAATTAATACTTCAAGTACTTTGCTAAATATAAATATAACAAGAACTACTTAGCAGTTTTTACATCAAGTAGTTAATATTTCTATAAGTATTTAATGCATATTCTGAAAAATTAAGATCTAATCTAACTATAAACTATATATTCCAATACAAAATCATCTCTTCAAACTTGTAATAATTTGATTTTCACCTCGAGCTTCAATCGCCCCTTAATGCTTCAATTTGTCTTCCATTTCAATTACGTTCAACCGATTGAACCCCTGTATACAACCCTGTGATTGACTAATTGCCCTTCGCCTTGCAACATCGCTGTCCATGTATATTCTTCTCTTTGCTCAGATTCTTCTGCCATATAATTTTGCCTTTTGCCCAGGCAATCGCAATCAATAATTCTCTTTTCTCCATGGCGGACTCCCTGA
Organism: Drosophila mayri; assembly: GCA_008042485.1. Classification (NCBI taxonomy): domain Eukaryota; kingdom Metazoa; phylum Arthropoda; class Insecta; order Diptera; family Drosophilidae; genus Drosophila; species Drosophila mayri. The sequence continues at coordinate 549,714 of VNJN01002110.1, read as the reverse complement.
AGCATTTCTCAACTTTGCAGAAGGCTCTCTGTGCAATTGACAAATCGCTTAATTAAAATGCACAAACGCCCCAATAAATATGCAAGTGAGGCAAAAAAAAAGAAATACAGGCATGCAATAAATACACCAACAACAACAATACTACACCAAGAAATGAGGTAAAAGAAGAAATCGCAAGAGAAAGAAAAAAATCAGAGAGCCGATCATCGCTCAAGTTATACGCTTGATCAATGCTTAATAATTGTCTATAATTTTAGTTAATTTATTGCAAATGCTTTCAGCAACATGCTGTGCGTGTTGCGGCAACATGTTGCCAATAGCCGTCATCTGCATGTGTGTGTTCCAAATGGGGGACTGTATGCTGGTGTAAGTGTGTGTGTGTGTGTAATCGAAACCGAAGCGAATCATTGATTTCCTGCGCATTTCATGAGCTTCGACTAAAGGCGAGGACAGGCGAAGATGGGGAGGGGAGTGGAACGCAGGAGGAGGCACGAAGATGTCGACGACGCATCGATTTCACACACCTTCCCATCTCGTTCTCGATACCCTGATTCCCCTTCTTTGTCCTTCGTTTTGCCTTATCCTGCGTGCAGTCTATATACCCTGTAATATTAGAAATGAAGGATGTATCTGGGAAATCTTAAAGCATTTGAGTTGTAAATATTTTATTTTTGAAGAGCAAAAAAGTTTAACTCTTCATAATCATACGGAAATAAATTAGCTTTGTGCTTTTCCTAATTGTCAAAGCATTCCTAAAATTATTATTATTATTATGAGTAGGTACTTAATACGTCTTGAAGAATTACCAGAGCAATGCTCTTACTTGTTCTTAGTCCATTTGCTGAACTGGTTCTCAGCTTCTGCTGCTGCCGCCTTACCCCTTGAAGGCCCCCGTTTAGTGCTGCATCATTCGACAGTGTTTAGTCTGGTTTTTGTTTCACTTTTCCCCCCGCCACCACCGCTTTTCCCAGAGTCACATGTGAGTTTCGCTTGCTCCCTCTCTCTCTCTGTCGCTATCCCTCTTGCTAGCCACATGGAAGTAGAAACTAAAAATTCATTGAACTTTCGCATGAAAATGCTCTCAAGGTTATCAACTTTAGGCCTGTCCAAGTCCAACTGTTGCCAGTCCGATTCCGATCCGTTTGCGACACACAGGCACAACACAAAAAGCGAAAAGAAAATATATATGTATATAAAAGAAACTCCAACAAGTTCTCTATGGTTAGCTGTTGACTTTAGTTGGGGTTTATTCAACTCGATTCGGAGTCTGGAGACTGAAGTCGGGAGTCTGTGCCCCCTGCCACCTGTGGCCTGTGCTTGCGGACACGCCCCCCTTTCGGACCTGTGGTCATCCGTTTTTATTGTTCTTTAATTTGTGGCTATATGTATTTTTAATGGCTCGCCAGACTTGACTCCTTCTTGAGTTTAAAGTGTGATAATATTTAAAGGGGCTGTTTAGGTGCTTAATATTTATTTTAAGCAGTCAATATCAGTAATTGAAATAAAAGTGTTTGAGACGCTTGAAAGAGTTTCTTTTGCCACATTTAATTTGAATTAAAATGATTAAATTCATCTTCAATTTTCACTAAATATTCCACAAAGAATGTATAACTTAAATCAACGAATAAAACAGTTTTTCCTTTAGTTCCCAGCAGATTATTTTTGCATTTATTATTACGGTGAATCTCTGATTTTCATACATGAACAGAAATGCATATTAAATGCAATCTCTCTTTTTCTTTATTAATGTTACAATCTTTTTTTTTTCTTTTTATTAATTGCTTGTTACTGCACACATGTTTTCCCTGTGCATACATATATGATGTATATTTTTAGGTTCTTTAAATTGTATTATATTTTTCATTGGATTCTCATTTCATTTGATTTATTTTTATATATTTTTTCGTTTGAGTGCGAAATCTTTTTATGGTTGTACAGATTTAAATTACATTACGCATACGCCCTGTTGAGTCGCCCCCAAAGGCAACTCATTGATATCTCTGGGCTCGTCCCCCCCCCTTGCGTCGCTCCAACATTTTTCCGCTTATCTGGGGCCACATGTGTTTTATTTGCTGTGGCCGAGGCAATTTATGTTTTAGTCTCCTTTCCCAGTCGTTCTTTTCACATTTTCCCTCCGTGTCTCCCCAAAATTTTCATTTGATTTAAGGCCACACATTAAATTGAATTTTTATTTTGTTGTTGTTGGGGGTTTTATTATAAGAATTTATCAAAATATTCGCCACATTTATAAGTCGACGGTTGAAAATGAAAATTATTCAATTGAAAAGAAAATGTTTGCAGACATGCTGTTGTTGGGGTAGACAACAAAATGGTTTTTGAGGCAAGTGAAATTACACAATTATTGTACAACATGTGAGTAACCAAAAATAAGAAAAAAAAGGAAAGAGCAAAGGAGAAAAACCGTCTGCCTGTTCAACAACCTAATTACATGGCTAACAATAACAACCGAAGGAGGCAGACAAGCGTCTCAGTTGGTTGCTCCTCTCTGAACCCCCTGAATTTCCCTATTTTCCGCCCATTTCCTCCCTCCCCCCTGCTTCCTGTCTGCCTCTTCACTTGGTATAACTATTGCGTGTCAGTTGTGTTGACTGACGACTGCTCAACTCTTTTCTACATTTACCCATCCTTCTTGCCCCGGAGTTTTCCCCCCGGGCTGCATTTTCTAGCATCGATTTTAAATGCCAAACACGTTTGCGGTTTGGCCACGAAAAAAAAAATAGAGGAGAAATATAAAGAAGCGAGACGACCAATGGGAAAAACTGACAAGTTGAAATAAAGAAAAACCTTAAGCAGGTGATTTCCTGTTCTATGTAAATGCAAGGCAAAAAACTTTGGTCTGGGAATACAGCTATTTGTTGGAGAACAAATACTTTGGTACTTCCAAGCACGTTTCGGACACAATTTTCTAGGAAAAACCTAATGGAAAACTACTGTAAACTCAGTAAACTTTGAACTGCAACTTTTAGGTTTTGGAATCAGAATGTATGAATATTTATATATATTTGTTTCGAATTAGTAAAGGCCTTCCTTTAACTTTTATAGCCTTTTGAGATTTCAAGATTTGCTTATTTATTTTATTTTTTAATGAAACTCTTCATTTCCTCTTCATCTGCAAAAGAGTGCCCTCTGTCGCTTTGTAACTACTATCAAGGAAGTTGCTGTAGCCCCCAGCTACAATTATGCTTCCTTATCGTCTAATTGTTGTTTGTAATCCAGTGCTCCTCCTGGCAACCCTTCAACCCTTTGGCATACATCCGTTTCCTTTAATTTCCCTTTTTGTGCGAACCAAAGTTTGTCAAGAGACTTTTTTGTGTCATTTGCTTGCTTGCGTCTGGAATAGTTAAGGCAGGAAATGTAATAAACATTTTCATCATCAACAGGGAGGTGGAGGGGGTGAGCAGGTGAAACTGTGCAGAATACCAGTTTTCCAGCTTTTCCAACTTCTCAACAGTCTGTTTATTTATTTTTGATTTGCCTCGCCCAGGGGCACTCAGCTTGAGCAAATTTCAAGATTTCTTTCCTTTCATTTTTCATTTTATCATCCACGGCTTGGTTTTCAAAGTAATTACCTCGCTCTAAAGCTTGGTTATTACCTTAAACTAATATTAAATTTAAATTTATTAAGAAAAATACACCTAATTATTTAAATGATTTAATTGTATAATTAAAGGTTTCACTTTTTGTTTTAATAAATTAAATAAGTAAACTCAAATATGGAAGTTGAACTACATTAACTGTTTAGTAGTAGAAGCTGTGTGGAGTTTATGGCTTTAGGCATGGGAAATTTTCACCTAACCTAATCAAAACTAATCAACGGTCGGCAACAACAATAAATTTGATTGCTCGCCGTTGTGATGTTGATGTTGATGTTTGTTCGGGGTCAATCCCCCATTCGGCGGGTTTGCCAATGAAATCCAATCAAATTGAGTAAAATCGAAGCTTAATTAGTTGGGGGGCCATTCAGCATGCAAATTGCAATCAATTTGATGATTGTCCATTGATCTCCAAACATCTAATTTACAATTAATCAACGTAATTCCTGAGATATGAGGCAAGCAATGAATGCAAGCCAGCAGTACTTTTTATCGATTTCTTAATTCACTCGCTGGTTCATTTTTAATGTCGCTTGATATGATGTGTGTGTAGGTAGCTGCAAAAATTGATTTGGTAAATGCATTTTATTTGTTAGTTGTCACTTGGCTACTCTTCGCGGCTTAATTGATGAGTTTTTGGCTTACGGAGAAACATGAATGCGTTTCTGTGGGGGCGTGGAGAGCTTAATTTAACACTGTGAAGGTCAGGGAAAGAATGGATTTCAGCTAAGTGCTATTATTTATGGAATTTTGTAGTAAATAAATTTTTAAAATATTTTAAAAACTTTATTTTCTTGTATTTTAATAGATAATATAAGTTTATGCTTTTTAAAAATGCACTTGGCATCTTTGTAAGTTATTTATGAGTAATTTAAAATGTTTTCTGCCATAAAAATAGCTCTGTTTAAAAAATTAATATTTGTTAAATAGTATCTAGTCCAAAGAAGTCATATTTTAGTCCCAAAATATAATTTAACCCCACCTGAGCACCTGGCAGATAAATATTACTGTCTCCTGAGTCTAGCCTTATATTTTCTTTCCTCAAACATTTTCCTCTTACAGCCTTATCTCTCATGTTTATGATATTCGACATAATTCCCAACATTTAGGTGTCTCTCATATTTAAAGAACTGGTTTCTGTTATTGCCAACATGCATAAAGCCAAGCATGTGGCAAGAAAAAAAAAATTGAAGGAAAATCGAAATATAGTTGCATAAATTATGAACCAACCTGCACTTGTCTATCTTGTATCCCAAAGATACGCTTTAAAACTCACTCGGGTCTCGACTCCAATCGAGTATGGGAATTATTTATGACACTGGCAAAATGATTTGCTGCCAAATAAAATGCTGAAAAATGCTGTTGTCGGTCTCTACTTAACTCTACTTTAGTATGCGTCCATTAAAGATATATATTTATTGATTAATTTTCCCTCTTCTTCTTTGTTTTCTTTACAGGTAAGCGAAAAATACTTGTTATTCACTCTTTTTGACTGACGTCGCGGGGGGTAAGTTTATTTTTGGGATCGACATGAAAATTTCATTTGAAACGTTTCCTTGGAACGAGTTTTTCTCACGTAGGAGGAGTTAATTTTAAATTGTTTTGTGTGAGAATGAAAACAGCTGGAAATACATTATTGATTGAAATGGGAAATAACCAAATAACCTTCCTGAAATGAATAATTTTTTGATTAATTGGACAAGAAAAAGCTATTGAAATATATTTATATATCACATCTTAAATAGTAATTGAATTCAAATATTATTTAATAATTTTTATTATAATTTAATCTTGTTTTCTCACTTAATCTGTTGGTAAATAAATTCATAAAAATTCTTAAAAACCTAAAAGATACAAAAAGAAATATCAAGAAATCAGGGGAATGCAAGAGAAAGCCGGCAAAAAAGAAATGTACATTTCGTGTCATGGCTGGGCATGAGATTATTATGTGCAGATGGCAACAACAAAAGAAATCATGGCTGTATAAAAAGAATGTAAAAAAACAGACACGAAAAAAGTAATAAGTGACAAAAGCCGCCCTGGGAAATACAGAAGACAAAAACTCAAAAGAAAAGAACTCTGTCAACGTCGACGCTGTAATTTAGCGAGGTTTTTCCTTTATTTTTTTGTTATTTCAGATGCAGCTGCCTTTGTCAAGGTTACCATTTGTAGCTCATAGTTTTTGTTGTTTTTTTTTTTGTAAGCCTGCAACTGCTTATTTTTGCTGCTTTATTGGTGGGTTGGCAGACCACGCCCCTATAACCTACTAAACATTTAAAAACAAAAATGCTAATGGTACCGACCAATGCCTTTAATGCTGTTTAAAATAATAAAACCCCAATGGAGGGTTGTTTAAAATATAAAATAAAAATATACAAATATTAATTTAATAAAACATTTCTTTGCTCTTTCAATAGAGAAGTTTTTCAAAACGTTTATAGGCCATATCGAATTGGGGAACATTTCTTCAACTTAACCCTCGCACATATTTATTTCTTGCTCAAAAAGAATTCCCACATCTTGGCATTTCGGAACCCCAGGCCCCCAGAGAAGTTTTCTTCTAGATGATCACTGATGGACTTCTTTGTTTCATTCGTTTGATTTTCCGCTGATTTATGACTTTGCGTGGGTTCCAATGGATCAACCAAATCCCATTTCCAATTGACACCCCGCCTCCTTAAAAAAAGGCCATTAGCAGCACTTTTCTAGATTCGTTTTAGGTTTTCCCCCCATTTTTTATTAGAGATAACACCGAATGATAGAGAAAAAAAAAAACAAAAGTTCATTGCTCTGACCGTTCTTCATCCACACTTGAAACAAAATAATCAAAATGAAATTAGTCACTAGGCATTCGCTGGACAAATAAACGTAATTTTAGCCTGTCAGTCAATTGTTTGTTCGCCCCAGAAACAGATTGGGAAGGGGGGAAATTAAACAAACGTAACTTTGTGGCTTAGATAAGATAGGGAAAATACAAAATCTGAAATACATTTACAAAAAAAAAAAAGAAAAAGAGAGTATAAAAAACATAAAAGACAAAAGATCATAATCATCAGAATATAATATAGGAATTGAACAAGAATTTTACAGTGACTAAAAATGAAAAGAAATGAAAAACACAAGCGAATGTACAGATAAGAACAGACTTGACTAGAAACCATTGAACTTGAAAGTTTTATAATCAATTAACCTTAATTTTGGGGTCATTTTAAATGGGTTCTAGTCTTAAGTTCCATTTAAATTTTATAGAAATATATTAATAAAATAAATATATGACAACTTTTAAACACAAATATAGTTGCCAGTTTTTTTTAAATACAGTTTCCAAGTTATTTTTGTATTTATAGAAATAATTTATTTGTTAGATTATTCAAAGAAAAACATACTCAACATATTGGGCTTCCGGTCTAGTTGTCTATTTTTAACATAAAATAAAATTTCATTTTCTCTTCGTAGCTTAAATATTGAATTCTTAATCTTTTCGCTGCTAAACATAAGTATGCCATATCTTTCACCCCTTCTTTAGCTCTTAATCTCATTTCCTTACATCATAAACCTTGCTCCCCATTTCATTTGTTGCCAGGTCGACGCCTAATGAAACCACTTATTGCGTCACACTTTCCATTCATTTCGTCAGTGTCATTTCATGCTATTTCCTTTCATTCGAAGCTATGGGGTCCCACCCTCAAAGATAACACCCCCTCACATGTCATTGACTTTGTGTGCGAGTGTGTTTAGGCCATAAATTGTGACTGTTTTAAATAGACATAATGCCAAAAACATATATATTTCTAATAACATGGCAAGTTCGCTGGCGGTGCTTTTGTTTATGGCAAGATGCGAATTTCGATGCGATGCTTTAACGATCTTTATATTAGCCCATTTTTATGGCTCGAATTTGATGGGAATTTTATGCATTTCTATAAAAAAAAAATCATGAAAAGTATGATGAGTAAAGTCAAACATGTAACACGCCCACATGCCAAGTTTTTATTCTATTTTATTTTCTTTATTTTTTTAATGGTATTATCTCATTATTGGATGGAATCTAATTTAATTTAATTGAGTTTGTAAATATTATTGCCTCGCATAAAAAATAATCATATAATTATTTAAATAAACAAAAGATTTTACCATATTTTTAAATAAAAAAAAGAAGGGGTGAAGGTGCTGTGCCGTCAACAAAGTATTCAATTTACACTTGACACAATTCTCTTGTCGAAGCAATTTTTAATAGTTTAAAAATAAAACTCGCTGTTTTCTGCCAATAAAAGGCGGCAAAGAGGAGAAGGGTGTATAAAGGGGGCGCTTTGGGGAATATGAGGCGTGCGAGGGGAGTGCATAAAATTAAAATTAGGCACGAATGCGCGCTGTCTCATCCTCTCTCCTCTCTCTGGTTCCGCCTCTCACCCGTTGCCCCACTCCCTAGCCCCGTCTTGCTCCCCCATTAGCGACCACATGGCGTCAGCTTGGCAGGGGAGCAAATACCAAAGTCCCCACAATGCGGCCAGCGAGTGCGAGCGAGAAGGGTGGCAACAACTTGGGCAAGGTCATTAAACCACACAAAGGCAATGCGACGCGCGTTGGCAGAGGAGCAAGCGGCGCTGCTTGTAGGTTTTTTTTTTTTTGAATCGTCATCATCAGCTGTTTGCCTTTGGTTTTATTTTGCTTCGCATTTGCATTTTTTGTTTAGGAAATTCTAGGGCTTTGCTGATTTCTGTTCTTTGTTTTTCATGCAACTTTACCCTGGGTTTTGGCCAAAACTATTCGATGAGAGCCACAAAAATGCTATTAAAAAATTGACACTATCTTTGTAAACATATAGAAACATTTGTTTGCTTATTTTCCAATTTTTAAAACGAGCACAAGGCTTTACAAGTTTATTTACAGGACTTTTTAAAACCTATTTAGAAATCGAACAATTTTTGTTTTGACCTTCTATATTTTAAAACTAAATTAAATGAAGAGTTTTACAAATTAATAAATAAAAGGAATATCAGAAAGATAAACAGCTAAAACCTACTATTAACAAATTGATTTAATACATTTTATAGAAATTTCTTAGGACTTGTGAATCAATAAGCTTCTTAAATGTTGATCAATTTAATTATAAGTAATTTTTTCAGACACATTTTTCGTTTCTATGTTCCTGTTAGTTTTCCTACAATTCTTAGAGTTTTATATTTGCCAATTATTTACATTCCCTTGTGCGAATTCCTCTTGGCCCCACTGTGTCCCACAGTGTGTAATTAACACGCCCACTCGCTCCCATTGCTGTCCTCCTTTTTTCGCTTTTGGCCTCAAAGCTGATTTGCATTTGGCTTTGCTGCCGCTTTTTCATTGTTTTATTTTTTTCTCCTCCTTAATTTATGCATTTTTAAACATGTTTTGTGCCCAGCCGTTCGTCTCTTCCTCTTTTTCGCTGATTTTGTCACAATATTTTCTCGTTTTTGTTGTGGGAAAATATCTATCTATCTATCTTTCCATTTTTTACACAAGCATTAGTTTCTGCAGAGATTAAAACAACACAAAAGTTTTGGCAAAAATTGATGGCACTTAAATGGTTGGGGGAGATAACAGAGCAAGTTTATTTTGAATTTGCCATTTATTGATTTACTGATAAATTATCGAGGCGCCTCCTCGATGAGCTCATGGGCGATGGTACCGAATGTCTAGCCAGTTTTGATTGGAATTTATGTGAGAAACCAAAAATGGAGATAAACAGGAAAATCTCATGCTGTCTCTTCTAGCTTATTAATGATTTAAAATTTAAATATTTCTATGAAAAAAATGTAATCCAAGCTTCCTGCTGTATACTGCAGCTCAAAAAAGCTTAATCTAAAATCTTTGGGCTCAACTTTGAACCGCTGAAAAGGCCAAATTGAATGCGGTAATAATATTGCGTAAGCTGTGCAACTTGGAGCTGACTCAGACCCATATCACACCCAAAGGAGTGATTAATCAAGCCGGGCATTCGGTGGGTAGAAATAGAAAAGCATTTGTCGAACAAAATGTTTGCCCAAAACATATGCTAATCCAGATTTTGTTCACAAACATGAGGAACCCACTCGCGTTCAAAAGATGTTTTAATTAAATATTTAAATCGCTTGTGAGTAGTCAGCAACTGCGTTGCGATGAGAAATGCTGTTGCCAAATTGCTTTCAGACTGCACCGATTACCACATTTTTCTGTTGCCACAAAAGGCAACAACAATTTAGTTGTTAAAATGCCGAAAAAATGTTAAAGAAAAACCAGCAAGAAAAGTTGCACAAAAGCTTGCAACACACAAATGTTCGAACTTCGAACTAAAAGACTATAAATGCAGTTTACAAATTAAATGCAAAAATGTATTCATTTAAAGTTAAATAAATATGGAGCATAGCAAGTATGAATTAACATTAAATATGCATTCAAATTGTATGTCAAATATAGGGAAATTGCCAAAGAGAAATTGAAATAAATAAGCGTTAAGCCAAGCAGGCATCCGAAGTAATTAATGTCAGCGATAAATGTCAAAAAGGATAAATCCCCGATGGGGAATTCAATTTCAAAAAGAGCTGCGGGGGCCATGAAGAGGCTACTTTAAAGGCTGCCACCGGGGCGGATGAGTAATATTTTGAAGAAAACACTTTAAATCAAAGCAATTATTAAAGTGAGCATTCTATCTAAAATAAACAAAAGATGGAATAATAAATGAGGCCGATGACCATTTTAAATAAAATCTTTCGATATTTATTTCATTTAATTGAAGTTGAGTGTAAGTAAAACGCACTTTGCTAAATAAAATATTCAAATATTTGCACTGCCTCTGCAAATAAGAAAATTCCCTCAGGTCAAAGGCTGGCTTAAACAATGAAAATTCACAGGCAGCAAATATATATAAAAAAATCAAAATATTTTCCTCAGAAAAATTACATCAAAACAAACCCAGCGGCAACGGCCGAGAAATGAAAAATGAAATACCTATAAAACAAAAGCTACAAGTATGAAAATGAATGTGTAGGTTTGAGCCATCGGAATGTGGGTTAAGATACATTTTTCTTGGGAAATTTTAAATGAAGATATTTGTTAAAATTTCTGGTTGAGTTATAAAGCTTACAAGAAGGAACAATATTTATCATTAATCAACAAACTAACTTTAATTACTTTACTCATATGTTGGGCGTACATCAAGTTTGAAATTTAAAGGATTTAATGCTGACATTTTTCTTTAAAACATTTCATTTATCATAGTTTTTTTTAACACAAATTTTATCAACTGTTTTTGGCTCGCTGAAGTCACTTTGTTGGAAAAACTTCAAGGCAGTGACTGTGTTTAAAGTTTGATTACTACCAAAATACTATATAGTATATAAAAGTGAACGTGTATATAATGAGTTTCAAGTAGAGTTGTGCCCGGAGATGATTCCTTCACAATTTTAAGCTCGCTTCCTTTGCGCCTTTCGCTCAATCATTAAGCAGCTGTTGCTCATCATCAGATGTTGGAGCTGGCGCTGCTGCTGCCGTTGTTGCATTCAATCATCAATCAAAATTGTGTGTGCTGTGTGTGCGTGCTGCTGGCAAAAAGAGACAAAAAGAGGCAGGAGGAAAAATGCGGTAACTGAAGGCTTTAATGATGCCAAAATGAGCAGCAAAAATGTGGCCAGGCCAGGCCAGGCAGGCAGCTCTCGTTCGTTCTCCCTGGCTCTGACTCCTTGGTTGCCATTGCAAGTGTGCGCTGCAGGAGCCGCAAAACTGCAGCAGTAAAATTGCATTGCCACAGGCAAATGAGGAAATGCTCCTGCTGCTCTTCGGTTTTTGCTTCGCTTTTTTTTTTTTGTAGCCACCCTTTTTGGCTCCCCCCATTACCCCCCTGTGGCTGCACTTTGACTAATCCATCAACAAATGAGGCTGCCGGGTATATAGCACGCATATATAGCGAGTTGGACCGGGACCATAGCTGGTACGTTGCAATAAAAACGTTCTCCCTGTTTGGGCCTGACCCAAACCATTTGGTCAGTTACCCTTTGGAGCCCCAAACCCCCCGTCCGCAGCCCACTTCACAGTGTCTCCTCTCATTGCTCACTTTTTCTGGTGGATTTTCAAGTGGTTTCTTTCGCATCTTGGCCCAAACAGCAGGAGCGAATTCTCTTTTATTTATATAACATGCTAAATACAGATGCGGTGAAACTAATAGCTCTGATTTTAGGTACTAGGATTGTAGGAATCCTTTTTTATACGAAAACAAAGCACGTTTACTGCCTTCGTTATAATAAAATTTCAATGTAAATTATTTAAAGCTATTAGATTTTGTTATATAGTTTTTACCTTTGTATACTCTGATCTTTAGCTTACTCTGTACGCTATATTGCAATATAAATATTGTAATTAATTTATTTCATATTTATAATTGCAAAAAATCATCTGCAGCTACAAATGCTTTTATATTAGCCGCAGCTGTATTTTCCGTTTTGTTGTAATATATTTTATTTTTTGCCCAGGACTTTGTTGGCTAGATGCTTGGCTTAAAAGTGGCTGCTGATGGCCGCGTCCGCTATCTATATACGCCGGCCACGCCCCCCTTGCCTTGTCCTAGCCCTTTTCCTCGCTGGGCGCATTGATGTGCAAAGTTTTTATGACGCATTCGTGATTTCTCTTTTTCCGCTGCTTTTTTCCAGCACTTTTTTATCTTTACATTTTTCCCCAGTTCAATTTTGTACTTTTTTCCAGCTCTTTCTTATTTTTAATGCTGCAGTGCGTCCATTTTAAGGCCTTTTGTCCTTGACTCAAGTGCTGGGAAAACTGAGAACCCTCAACTGAAATGCAGGTTTTTTTCAGATTTCACAGAAAAGCACAATTTCGGTTGTCGGCTCGTAATGATGGGAGAGAGACTTTAAAAAAGATTTATAGATGAAATCAATGGCTACTTCTTTTAGAAGAATTTATAAAGAAAGAGGGAGAGATATTTTTTGGTAATGAAAATTACTAATTTCATGACTATAAAGAGCATGACAAAAAATGTATTTAAATTTTATCAAATGAAAATATACAAAATTTAGATGGGAACTATCTTTAAATTCAAAGCAAAAAATTCAAGTTAAAAAATAGGAAAATTGCATCTTGGAGATACAGATCGATCCCCGTACCTCTTTACAACTAAAAATGTAAATCCAAAGAATTAAGCAAGAAAAATAGTACAAAAAATTAAAAGATACAAAAAATTGTATCTTGGAGATGCGGGGTATCGATCCCCGTACCTCTCACATGCTAAGCGAGCGCTCTACCATCTGAGCTACATCCCCTTGTGGGAGCTCGCAAGGTAAAGCAAAAGCCAAGCAGCCGGCCAATCGAAAACTATATCAAGTGCGAAAGAGATATAAATAATTGTTGTTGGCGACGATCGGTTGTTGTCTTTTGATTTCATTTTCGTAGCTTTGTTTGTTGTTGGGTTTGCTTATCTATAAATAAGTAGGAAATGCGCTCGCTCAGTCAGCTGATGGAGCATAAGACAAGCGAGCATTTCTGAACTTGACACTTTTTTTGTGTAACAACGCTCCGAATCTCTTTCCTTCTCTTTTTTCTACTTCTCTTTCCCCTCCTTAATCACCCTTATCTCTATTTAATCCCTCACTTGCTTTGCTGGCACTGATTAGTTATGTTGGGAAGTCTCTTCTTACATTTATGATTAGCTAATTAATTGCCCAAAAAAGAAAAGCAAATTTATTGCGTCATTTGGAAAGTGCTCAATTACAGGCTAATTAGTTGGGAAAGCGCAAGAGCTGGAAAAATATGCGATGTACAGATGGCTTTGAAGATGAGTTAGTAGGAGAAGGAAGAGTAGTGCCTACATAATAATATTTATTTGAGCGAATTTAGGTCACAACTTGTGTTTAGTCTCAGTTTCGCTGAACGTGTTGGACGTGTTTTTGTAGCGTTCCGTCTCCCTCTTCTTTCTACACATCTCTCTCACACAGACTAGCTGCAGCTGTTGTGTGAGTTAACTATTTGCAGCAGCTGTTGGCCATTTACTTTCAATATTGGCATGAAACTTTTTAAGTCTTTCCAGCTTTCGTTCTTTATGGTATATATTATATGGGTCACTGTGACGTCATTATCGAGTGATAATCAAGACGTCGAAGCACACAAGATGGCAAATAAGAAGCAGAAACCGAAACAGCAGGCGGCCAGTTAATTTAATGTCCCAAAGGCAAATTGGCCTTATGCGGTTTTTGATGAAAACATTTGCTTGATTAATGCAACAACATTCTGGGCCGGAGACAACAACAGATGTGCGGCCGAGTTCAGGGAATCGAATATTGGCAGATTTATCTGCTGTAATTTCATACATGAATATTGGTTTTTTGGTTACCTAAACAACACTTGTAAAAATCTGTTGAACAAATAAAACGTAATGGTAGAAAATTAATCTTGAATCAACTTTAAGAATGGGTTTACTACAAAGGAAGTAGATATTCTTTAACTAAAAATATAAAAAACTTTATTTTACAATATGTTTTCATTTAAATAATTATTATTATTATTATTTCTTAAATATATTTCTTTATTAAGTCATATTTAATTTCTTTTGTCTGTTGTTCAACTTGCCTACATATTTTCTATGCCTCCTCCTGGCTACACCCATTACACGTGCAACCTACCAAAAAAATCATACACACACACACACACACACAAAAACCATGATTAATCGCATTTACTAATCAATACAAATGTCACTCAAGCCATTTGACATTTGAGATTTGTGGCTATCGCTCCTGTGTTCCCATTTCCCTCCTGCATGTGTCTCATATTACGCATACGCACGGTAGTCCCACCGAAAATCTAGCGCAGCCCACAAGTCTTTGTCAATTAACGAGAGCGTAAATTTTCCGACTTTTGGACATGTCATGCAGGTGGTGCACACCGCAAAATGCCAAATGCAATATGCAAAAGTAAATAGAAAATATTTCCCACATGATAAACAAAAGAAAAATACAAAAAAAAAAGGTTCTCATACAAAATTCCAACTCAGTCGTTCGCACCAGCATTTTTCTTACTTTGTTTTCCGCATATCAGCGATACTTCAACTGGGAATGCTAATTGACATCGCGTGCCAGAATAAATGTCATCAGCCGCAATGGGAAATGGGAAAAAATATGTACATATTTTTAGATTAACAAATAAGTGTAATAAGGTCAGTTAGGGGTTAATGGAGAGAGTGGGATGGCAGAATAATGGGTCAGTTTACAGGAAAAGCGTTTCCACAAAAGGCGAAGTAGGAAAGCGTTTGGAAAGCGTGAAAGTTTGTCAAATAAATTGAAATTATTCAAAGGTGTGGTCACGTACGTGAAGAAATTGTCAAATTTTATTATTTATTCAATATTTGTAACAAGGACAAAAATAAAAAGATAACTCAATTTATTTTCTTAATTTAAATAAATTAAAAATGTAGCTGCACATTCGTTTCACTAAACAAATATTATTGGCAATTTCAATAAAGTTTTTCCATTGGAAAATGCTAAATTTATTTCTAACAAAAAATTACTCAATTTGAATTGCTTTTTCATTTGATTATGGTAATTTTAGTAGACCTAAAAAAATGTACAAAAATTGTTAAACAAATATATGTTCAAAATAAGTAAAGCAAAAAAAGAAGGCTAATCAAAAATACATACAGAAAATTCTGCGTGGAATTAGAGTTTGTCCCATGCATATTTAATAGGCAAACATATTTTTTTTCTTCCTTTTTTGCTGGCCTAACTTGATGTCCTGAATATCCTTACCCTCTTTTAGTTGTTTTTAGCATTACTTGCTCTTTTTCAAAGCATGGACATCATTATCTCGGACGATTATCATTAAATGGTCATCATTTGTCCATCATGACAGCATTGTGAGCGTGTTAAATTTACAATAAAATCCAAACCCAGGCGTGTCCTTGGTCCTAATGCGTTAAAGCAGGACACTGATAAATTGATGAATTAATTTTGGCCTGCCAGAACAGAAGGAGTTAAGGAGATGAGATATAGAAATGGAAAAATATGTTTGTACAACGGGCACGTTGGACGTAATATATTTTCTTTCCTTTATAAATATTCGCATTTGCTCGCGTGGCTGTCATAAATATGAAAAGTGTTTCATAAATTATTGATAGAAGATGCCAAAAGGGATGCGGGGGTGTAACGAGTTATGTAATCCTTTTCCTCTTGCTAACCGAAACCTACCTCAAAGCTAGAAGATAAAGGATAAATCGTGGCATAACGTGGCTTATCAACAGCGAACAGCCTTTCAGTCCGCAGGTCCTCGGGGTTTTCTTTTCTCTTCTCTTCTCTTTTTTTTTTTTTTGTTATCCCTACTAGGATAATGCCTATGCAATCGCCATATAATATATATCCTTATGTGTGCGCCTCACGATAAAGTGGCAACTTCATTCAAATCGTTGTGGCATTGTTTGCGCCTCGAGTATTGAAATTTATTAGAGCGTCGCCCATCAATGATAGGGTTGGATTAGGGGCCCCCCAAGATGCTAAAGGAGCGACGGACGAACAATGGGAACCTAGGACCTTGAGCTGTCGGTTGCCGGTATGGCAAAGAGCTTTAGATTAGGCCCCAGCCATCTTGGCCTCGTTTTTCCCACCCAGCACTTTCCATGACTTCAGCAATTTTCTGCCATATATTTTGTTACTCACTTGAACCTTTTCCCATTGTTATAACTTTCTCTGACACGTACAAAATCCTATTTTATTTCGGGGCTTTTTTCCAATTTGTCAGGAGCAGCGAAAGTGACTGCTGGGGGGAACAAAAATAAAAGGGGGAAAAGAGCTGCGCGAGAGGAGCTATTAACTTATTAGTACAACGTGGCGTATGAGCAACTTGTTGAGAAGAATAAAGTCATGAGTAGAAAGGGGAGGAGAGTGGGGGTGCAAGTGGGGCAGAGAAACGAGGACGTGGCACAAAAAACAATGACAGCTTGTCATGCTTATAACACACACATACACATACATACACGCACTCCACCTGAAACACACGCAGGCACACACAACATGACGCGCAAAAGTCGGCTATACTTTCTTTTGTTTGTTCTCTTGATGGAAGCAAAAAAAAAGGGGGGAAAAGTAAAGCTAAAAGGCAAAGGGAATATTGAATTTGTGCCGGGTTTTCATAGGATATGAAATGTTGATTTTGGCGGGGAGTTTGTGTTTTGTTAAAGGAAATTTAATCAGCTAAAATTTCAAAGAAAACTTTAGCTAAAGGAAAACTTTATTAAAATAATAAAGTTTTGTATTTGAAACCCTAGAAATTACTGTAATTTACTTAAAATAATTATTTATTTAAGTTAACTGCTTCAACTATTTCTTTAAAATATTTGAATAATATCATATGTAATTTCAAATGTCTTGTGACGGAAAATAATATATGCTTACAATTAAAACTTCCTGAATTTTTCCTTTTCCCCCCTGTAATTTAATCAAATAGTTAACAACAATTTCTCTAGTAATCTAAAGTAAACATATTATTTTTAAAAGTAACTATTTGAATTTCCCTACGCTTAAGTACATAATCTATTTGGTGCTCGTTTTGCATAAGCAGAGTTTCCCCTTACGTGCAATTTTTTATCGCACGACGACGCTTTGTCTGCCAGCCTTGGAGTAACTGCACACACACCCACACACATAGGTCTAACTCCCGCATCCTTGAAAGGACTCTTTGTTTTCCTTCTCTCGCATGAGAAATGTGCCCGACAACGGAGACGACGACGTTCGTCATTTACATTTATAATATTTTTATGTCACCCACGGCAAGGCCCACCTCTCTCATTTCCCCCTTGCCAAGTCCTTCTCCGTTGCAGCGGATATATCATTAGAGGGTGTTGGCCAACGCCCTTGGGCTGGGCTTAATTTTAACAAATTATTCACAGACGCCACAAGAATTTTTTTCTATTATTTTTCATCTTTTATTACATTTTGTGTGCAGCCCTTTTTTAATGAGCAGGCAGTCGCGATATAAATGCACAAGGGAAATTCATACGCTTTTTCACCTGAAGAAAAAGGAGAGAGAGAGAGAGAGAGAGCGGGTTACCTTGAACTTTTCTTTGGCAAATCTTTTCGGCGAACTTTCCCATGCGTGTTGCCAGGAAAAAAGAAGAGCGGAAAATGAAATAAAAATGAATAAAAGCTGGGGGACAACGGTAGAAAGCGCCAAATGAATTGGCTTAAAAGCTCAGCCAGGTGTAAAATATAAATAGCCCGGAATGATAACATAAACAAAAAGTCTTGTCTTATTCCAGTACATTTTCCTTGATCGATGCGTTGAGGGGGGACAAAGTCCTGGGGGATTTGCTGGAGTTATAAATATGTGTGAGGTATCACTTTCAGGCTGTGTTTTCAAGGTTTCCTCATACCATTAAGTTAATTTTTAACATTAAAACACTGTACTTTAATTCGATTAAAATAAATAGAAGCAAAAAGAATATTTTTTCCTGGAAATTAAAGCCAGCTTGTTATGAATAACCGGGACAAACTATTTCCACAGCTTTAGCCCGGTATTCCACTTCCTTTTTTTGTTTAACCTTCCCTTCCCTTTCATGTTGTTGCTGTGCAATAATTAGACAATTAAGCGCATAATTAATTTAAAAGTAACCCGAAGCGCCCGAGGACTCCGGCCCTTTGCAATCCAAAGCCCAGTCGGGGGGACTAACTAACGTCCAAATGGACGGCACAGGACTATCCTTTTCGGCCTTGGCCCCGCGGCCATAAACCCGAAACATGTAAATGTTTTTTGAGAAGTTGAGAAGCTGTGGGTGGCATGGATAGAGAGAAAGGTAGAGAGATAGAGAAAGAGAAAGAGAAGCGCCTAAATTAAACATGCGAAGCACAACAAGAAATCGGTCGAGCATGCAAAATTGCCAAGGGGTGTGAGGGGGGGTTTTGGGCGAAATGCTGATGACGGTCTTAAGAATGGAGCAACAACAAAAGAAAAAGGGAATAAATTAGGCTCTAAAGGTTAACTGAACCTAAGAGATATCCAGCAGAGTTGTAATTTCATAGAGCAAAGATATTAAATGGCTTAAATCACTTTGCATTGATGTATTAATGAATTAATTAATTAACTAAACTCAATTCTCTTGCTAAATTTAATGCTTTTACTATATTTATCACACAACTCCATCTGATATCCCTTTGCTACCTATTAGCAGCCTAATCAACCCAAAATATGGGTTGGCAATGGGCGGTGGCGGCGGCTACTGTTGTGTTGCCTCCAGTGCTTTGTCCTTTGGCTATTTTTGGCCATCACCGCAGAGCCGAGCCGGGAGCCGCATCGCATCGCTCTCCATTGTTTGCGGACAAATCCGTATCCGCATCCGCATCTGAACAAAAACGTAAACGTAACGTAACGAAATGAAATGAAATGATTTTGCCTGGGCGCCCACACGCGTTCTTTTTCGTTCACAAGTTTTGGCGGCTGTGAAGGCTTTCAAGGGCACATCATCGTCATCGTCGTTGTTGTCATCATCATCATTATTTTTGTATCCACCCACCCGCCGAGGGTGGCAACGAAAGTTTTTTGTTTTCTGGTTATTTGGGTTTCATTTTCTCTCTTTATTTATTTTTTTTTTTTTTTGTTGCCATGTGTCAAATGCAAACTTGTTTCTCCTATCTGGCGCCGATTTGGTTTTGTTTTTGCCTTTCTCCTCCTGGCATGGCCTGGCCTGGTCCTTTGGTAATTTTCCATTACATAAATCCCTTGCCTGCATATGTTGAGGCGCATTTGCGTCAGCAGTTGGATTTTCAAGAGGGGGTGTGGGAAAAGTGTCATAATCAATCTGGGTGAAGGAAAAGATATTCCCCCAAAGCGAGAACATAAAATTTAAATTTCCATCAGATTTTTACATAATTGGTTGCGACAACTTTGGGGCTTACTTTTAGGCATTTTGCGACATTGCCGCGACCTCTGAATAAGCACCGGGAAAGTGTTCCCCTAAAGTTTTCCACAAACATAAGTAATTTATTCAAAAGGGGCCGCAGGTTTAGTCACTGTTGTCCAAAAAATCAACTTAATAAATTGCTGAATAATAAAGTTAAAGTTGGTAGCTGGAAGGGAAGCATTTTTTGAAAGGAAAACAAATTGTGCGGTCTTGAAAATGAGCCAGAAAGCCATAAAAATTATGTCAAATCTATAATAATTGAGTAAATATTAAAAGAACACATTGATAAATTATTTAATAGCTAATTTACTTAATCTTATGAATAAATAAATATTACTTTATCCCTGAATAAGCAAATTTACTAATCATACCATTTTTCTCTTTTCTTTTTAGGTAAGTCGTCTTACACAAAAAAAAAACAATGGATCTTTATAAAAATTAAATCCGGATACCAGGCTAAGTAGTAATTAAGTAAAAAATCCTTTCATATGCTTCATCCATTAGGTCAGATTCCTTTGATTGTGTCATTTCTCAAACTGCCCCTTAAAAAAATAAAGGCATAAATCTATGTCAAGAATTTCACTTTTCGCGAAACAATTACACAAAAATTATGAAATTATGACAGCCCCAAGCCAAGGCCTCCCTACCAACCCCCCTGAAGGCCATCACTCTTTCAGCTCATATATATATACGTAAATATTTCATTTAATGTCTTTGGCAATTTGGCGCTCTGCTGTTTTGGGGCTGTTGTCATTTTTCATTCCGCCACCACCCCCTTTGTAGGCCCCTGAAAATCCAGCAAGGAGCAGCAGCACTGGCAACAGCAGTTTCTTTGGCATTAAAGTGAAATATGGCCAAGAACTCTCAAAGCCAACAAAGAAAAGCGGCACCGGGCTAACGACATTGACAATGACTCTATTGTTTTGCTTTAGCTCCGGCGACAAATCCTTGAACAATTTTAATGTGTTCACATTTTTCATAGTCTACTTAAGTGCGAACGGAGAGCGAGTTCTGCCGTCTGTTTTTTTTTTCGGGAATTTTTATGGCAATCTGAAAGGTGGAAATTATGTATAGTGGGCGGGATTCGAGGGAAGTATGCAATCAAAATGGATTTTAATTGATTTTAGCTTCATTCGGCTGTAAAAGTCATTGACTGCACTCTAGGGCACACACACATACAGACACATCCTGGTAGATTTCCCACCCTTGGAAAATTCTAAATTGCATAAATTTATTTCTCTCGCTCGCTCTCCCTCTCTCGTTCTCTCACCGGAAAATGCCACGCCTACCACCTGCCTTAGCCTGCAGGCCATTTGTAAAATTGATTACGCGCATAAATTGAAGCAGACGACGACCAAATGGAAATAGAGAGGAGGATGGGGGGGGAAGGGACAGACACCACGATGGACAAGGAGAGGGAAAAGGGGGGATCGGAAAAGCGGAGATTGGGTTTTTCCCTAGATTTTCCATAGCGCCACATGCTGTTCAAGTGGCTCCGTAGGGCACATACTGACTTAGGAGTCAACTAAAAATCTTTTTTGAGTTTAAAACGATCTGGAAGGAATTAAAAATACAAAATTCAGGATTTTCTTTCAATTTTTGTATATTTTTTAAGATAAAAATAACCTGTTTTCATTGAATGAATTGAGATAAGATTTTATTCATGATTTTTGGGCACTTAAAAAAGTAAATTTAAATAAACTATTTATTATATAAATATTTATTGATTCAATTTTCCATTGATTTCCCGTTTTTCTATAACTTTTTACAACTAAAAAATAAAACTTTATTCATTTAATGAGAAAAAAATGTTATTGCTGAATTTTAGATATGTTATTAAATGCTTTTAAATCCCCAAAGATTTAATTAATCCAAAAATATGAAAACATTTAAATATTTTTAAGTAAATCCATATTTTTATAAGTTCTTGGCATAAACTTCTCACTGTAAATATTCGAAATTAAGTTTTTTAAAGCTATTCCCAATGTGTATTTATTTTATATTGCTTTAATATAAAATATTCATATAATCAAATTCAATTAAGCCTAATTGCTTTAGCTAGTGTGTGTTTGTCAGTTTCCCCCCCAACTCTTTTTTCGGTTTCTATCCACTTTCCCCCAGAGGAATCCGCCCCAAAAGTTATTAGTCAATTAACAACAGCGAAAATGTTGCAATTAATGTTTCGTATTCCGCAAACAAAACAGAAATTCAGAGATGCGGAGAGAGTTAAAGAGAGGGGCTAAGGGGGCGGATATAGGCATTAGAATTCCCTGCTGCTATTGGCATACATTGCCATAATTATAACAGTGTGAAATGGTTGAAACATGCGAATTAGTTGCTGTCGGTGGCATCAGGGGAAAACTTGGCCCAAAACATGAGTCATATGTGTATGCAGACCAGGCGACAAAAGTGTAGAGAAGGATTTTGAGATTATAAACAATATTTCAAGTAATTATTTAAATGAAAAATATAAATAAGTTATATTTAAAACAGGAGCTTAGCTCTTAGTGGTGGAGATCCTTGTGATTTTAAGCTTCAAACAGAAATAAATATCTGTCTTAACACTTAATATTTTTTGCTAGGTTAAAATAAACTTCTAAATAGTTAAAAAAATATAAAAATTTGTTTAATTAAAGAAAGAATTTATTTGATAATTAGTAAATTAATTTATTTCTCAATTAAAATAAATTATTCCCAAACCTTCGTGACCTTTACCACCCGCATGAATTTGCACTTCTGTTAGCCTGTCTTTTCTATGTTCTCTGCTGTTGGTGACCGACCAAAATAATGGACACCGGACTGAGAAATGCCGACATCAGCACAACAATTGGCTGGCTCAGCCCAAAACGCTGTGAGCAAACAAAGAGCTCTTCCATGCTGGCTGGACGGAGATAGATAAATGTACATACCAAGTGAGTGACAGGGACAATCAAAGCGGTGTCAGGACAACGGCAGGAATTAGTAATTTACACGCAGGCCAAATGCGAATTGCAAAATGCCGCCCACCCATCCCACCTCCACCCCACAGCTGACACATGGCATATATAATGAGGCTATAATTATGGCAAAAGTGCAATTAGTAATTGAGCATTTGAATGGTTGAAATGTGAGCTAGCAAGCGGTTTTAGTTATTAAAGAGATTTTAAAGGTTTATAATGGGGGGGAAAATAATATAATTCCTTGCAAAACCCCGTCTTAAAAATACAGTAAATTCGCTAAAAATACCTGAGGAGAGTCAGGCCCAGAATGCCAGCCGAGGGTTCAATGAACGACAGAATCTGGAGGGAGAAGAAAAAGGCAGTCAGACGACGACGGCAGCAGCAGGAAGTTAAAGGCCCAAAGGCACAAATGCTCACTTGGATGGATCAGCTTTTCTGGGCGGAGGATGGAGCTGGAAGATGGAGATGGAGACGAAGTCGAAGGAGGAGTGGCTGGGCTGAGCCAAGAATGAGTATGTTTTTTGATGATGAGTGCACAAGGTGATGAGTTATTCAAAAAACATGTGCAAAGTGTCAGAAGAAATCAAAAACGAAATTATGCAAGCTTGGATATAACGATACGAAGAGATACTGACAGGCAGCTTCTACAGGCTCACAACGCCTCCGAAAATCATATATATATTTATTTATATATAAAAGAATGCACCTAAAGGGAAAAGGAATGAAATAATAATGTAAAGTTAAGGCAGATGTGACCCGCAGGCGAGGTCCGAGAACCAAAAAGTCATTGAAAAGTTATTTTTTTCGGGTTAAGCTGCTTAAAAAATCCAAAAGGAATGTGCAGTGAAATAAAATAATATAAAAGGTGATAGAATGTTTAATACCTACTTTACAAAAATATTAAATAGATTACAAAATAACTCTTTTATTATAATTATTTAAAGTAGTTAAATTTTCAGTCTCTAAATTTCATATAAAAACGATTTAAAGCAATAAAAAACAGATATTCCTTGCAGAAATATATCTAGCAATCAATATACCCTAACTAGAAAATCATTTTCCGGCAGGGACATCTTCAAACTGGCCAAGAGTCAATCGAAAGGATATTTGAATTTGTTTGCGGCAGAGCACATCACCAAAAAAATAAAATAAAAACGGAAAAGGAAGATGGCAAAAGACGAAACTTTTGTGAGCATCGAAATGGCAATTTCAAGTTTTTCCACCCTTTGGCGCTTCCGATGCCTTTTCCTCCCAGCCCGCAAGCTCCCTTTTCCGGCCAGAGTTTTCCCCTGCTAAGCATTTCCATAACCCCAACTGATGCGATTCCGATTCCAAGCACTTGAACACGAACACACAGCACCTGGAGATAGGTTTCCTCCATTGTAATCCGTTGGCTCCGATCAATCAGATATATTTTGGGTAGGGGGAAACTATAACAAATTTTCAAGTGGAGTGGAGAGGCCGTGGAAAATTGAAGGACGGTCAGAGCGAGCGAGCCAGTGAGCCAGTTCTTGGGTCAAAGAAGATGATAAATTATTGAACTCTCGATGCGTTTAGGTCTCGTTTCAGTGCAATGTCTTGGGTAATTATCATTTAGTTCTGGCACTTTTTGTTTCGCCTCGAATATACAGAATATATATACTATATAGCCTTTCTTCTCCTTTTACGCTGGCTCAGAAGACACGCACATGATAAATGATTTCCCATTAACTGGCATTGAAATGTAGCAGCGAAGAGGCAACATCAAAAATTGCAGCAGGAAAACTGGTGGCGGTATGGGGGGAAAATTCGTTTTGGGGTGGGGCCAAATCAAAAGGGATGGCCAGCGGGAACACACACACAGCACACACATTCTTGGGCTACGATGCTCTGCTCCTCCTCAATGGATGGACGTGCCTGCATTTTGTCATCCATCATCGTCATGCGATCTCTGTCTAGCCTAGCTCTAGCCTCTCTGTCTGCCGCCTTTTATCATTCCGCAGCATCCGACTTATTTGTCCATGTTTTTGTGGTCTTATCTGTTGGCTTTCTATAGCTCCAGTCGTAAACAATTTTTGATTTTAACCCAATTCAACGCAAACAAAGTGAATTCTTGATTTTCAGATCATTTTCTCGCGACAGAGAGAAAGAGATACAGAAAGACTTTGATAGATGACCATGAAATATTAATGGGTGTGACTTTATCTCGATGTGTGGATGCCTTCGTTCCTTGGGTCAATTATGAAAATATTACAGGAAAAGATTTACAAAAGATTTGCTATTTATTTCTTTTTTTCTATAACAATTCAAAAAGCTATCATAAAAGTAAGGATTATTTTTTTATGTCTCCCTAAAACGTGTGTTCATAATATCATACATTCTGATTTGTTTGTTTATAAAGGGAATTTGGTTTTAAATGGCATTGTTATAATAGAAAATGTGCCTTTATAATTCAAAAAATTTAAGTAAATGTTAATTATAAACATGGATTTTAAACAACAAATTATCAATATGTTGATCTTCTGCCACATTTGATGACAGCCTCAAGTGGTGTTGCTCAACATTTTATAGCAACATGTGTCTTTATTTGTCTACATTTTCTCCTGCCTTTCTCTGCCTTAATTTAAGTTTTATACAAATTGTTAATGTTCTTAAAAAAGATATATCTTTTCTGCTTGTTATTATTTTTATTGATTATTCCTTTCATTTGATAATGAATGATAGACACAATTTATAATTATATTCTTATTTATACTTATCAGTAAATATTCTTATATTTTTAACATCCTTTCCATTGAATAACAATTGAATAATTAGTGGTTTTCCCTTCAATGTTTATTTGTTTTATGCATTAAAATCAATCAATTTCAAAGCATTTGGATTTAAATTTCCCTTTTCCGGACATGGTTTTATTGCTCTTTCACATATCAAATTTTCGCTTTAGGATAACAACAATTCTCTGTCGTTACGCGTCATTATTCCTTTATTCAGTCCAGAGTCTGCCATTTGTCTGCCTATTTTTTCCGTTTTCCCGTTGTTTTGTTTTGTTTTGCATTTTAGCATAATCGTTTCGTTGCTCATTATCATTAACACTTCTGTTCCGACTGACATTGTGCCTAGACGACGACGACGACGACTTTATTCGTTCATTTCCACAGACTCAGACATGCAAATGGCTTTCTCCCTGTGTGAAAAAGCGCCCCGATGTAAGCTACACTCGGAATGGGATGTTGAGTCATCCAATCAGAGAAACATATACACACACACACACACATGAAGCACAAACCAATTCAATCTGCAGCAAATTTGCCATAATTTTGAACGCTTAACTGTCGTCGGCCAACTAACAGGGCCAAAAGATTTACGGCCCTCAACTTATCACATAGCACAAGCAGATTTCCAAAAAAAAAAAAAAAAAAAAAAAAAAGGAGAGAAAAGGGAATTTTTCTTGGTAACCGTAGAGGCTGCTGCGCAGTTTTCGGGACACCAAAATAAACCAAAGACCATAACAAAATATATATACATATATCTATATATATTTTCTCTGCACAGACAAGGCAGGGCTAAAGGCCTGGAAAAGTGAGGAAAAATTAGCACGCAAAGAAACGAAGTATATGACAATGTCTGTCTTTATTTAAATACTTAAAAAATATTAAAGAAATATATAAAAACTTCTAATCCTTTTATATATTTAATATATGTTTAAAACAGGTCTAAGAAAATTATTCCAGCATTATTTTATTTTGCATTTCCCCGGGTTAAATAATTGTTTAATATTTTTGTTACAAGAACCATAAATGTATTGTTTGGTAACGCCTTTTATTACATTTAATAATCAATTTATTGAAATACATTTAATCCATATTTTATGTCCAAATTTCTTCAATATTTTTCCATCTGCATGAAAGGGAAGGAGCGCTTTTAGGGCAGACAGACGACAAGGACTTGGGCCCCAGACAAAACAGGACGCTGACTAACACACAGCCATGGCCAATGGCATCATAAAAGTTCTCCATAAGCTGGCCCGACGCCTCAGTGTCGTCGGTGTTCGACTGCCACTGCGACTGCTCCTTAATTTTCTTCTTAGCCGAAAATGAACCAAAAACTGAACGAAAACCATACCCCAAAAAACCCAAACTCGCCACGTCTGTTGTTTGACCTTTTTTTCGGTTTTTGTTTTGCGCACAGTTTGTATTTGCTAATTTTGTGTCTATGTCTCCGTGCCTTGTTGTTTATCAATTGCGAGACAATAGAAATTTGCCTACTTCTAGGCGCCATTTTGTAGGCCTGAATGGGGAAAAGCGATTTTTCCTGGGGGAGAGAAGAAGGGGTTGTGCGCTGCAAAACAAAAGGAAAATAATGCTGGCATTGTCATTTGGCCAAGGCGAAAAGTTGAACGAACTTTTAAACTCCATCGAATGTTTGTTTGCTTCTCAGTCTGTCTGATTTTGACTGGGCTTTGTCTGCCGAAGAGAGAGAAAATATAAAGTGACATTCTCATTCCGGGGAATGTGGAAAATCGGCTCTGTGTTTATAATGCTTGACACTTGAGCGGTGAATGAGAACTTGAAGATTATCAACAATAAGATTTAGAAGGTGTCCAGGGAAAAATGTAATAACATTAAGATCAAGAAATAATAAGAAAGCTTTAAGAATTTTTACTATAGCAAGGAAAGTATAGAAATTTGGGAGAAAGAAGTATAAATAATGTTTAGATTTTATATCAACAAATTCTTTCATCCAATATATTTATTGCGCAACTTATCAGGGATTTTTAAATGCTAAATTTTACACAATTTTGATACCTTCAAAATTAAGTGAAATATTTTAAGACTCCTTTTTAAGTGCTTTACAAATTATGTAAATTTCTGAAGAAACCTTAGAAGAAATCTTTACACTTTTAATGTTTTTCTGATGCATATATAACTAATTTAAAATTTTCTTTAATTTCCAGGGCCGTCACAGATCCTCGGGATGGACGACGCGTGGCCTTGAAGAAGCTGCCAAATGTGTTTCAATCGTTGGTCTCATCGAAGCGCGTTTTTCGCGAACTGAAAATGCTTTGCTTTTTCAAGCACGAGAACGTAAGTGGAAAATTCTTAACCGCAACTCCCCCGCGTGAACTATCTTTACATTGTCACTGGTGGCATAAAAAAAATTTAATTAAAATATTTACATATACAGAGGCACTTTGATTATTGTCACAGCGGGAAGCAGCATGTGTCTGTGTATTTATCCTTTATTTCTTTTTACGTAAAATATTACGTATACGCCGCGACAGCCCGACTGCTCGCTTGCCTTTGGCTTATTCTCCGCCCTTTTTGTTGCACTGAATTTATTAACAATTATATTTTCCACTTTAGCCCCAGCGCTGTTTTTCATAATATTTACAACTCCAACAGGCGAGGGAAAATATAATATCCTTTTTTCGCAGAAACATTTTCCACATTTCCCTTGTCTCCCAATGTTTTTTTTTGCTGTTGTCTGTTGTTGGCTGCTCAAGTGGAATTATTGTTCGCTGGTATGATTGTCATTAATTAAATGTTTGATATGGCACGTTAATTTATTGAATTTATAAAGTTGTTCTTAAAGGGCAAAGCCTCATTTCATTTCGGTTTGTTTGCAAGGGTTTCTGTGATGGTAATTAATCTGAAGACTCTTGTAAAGGAGTGATTAAAATGCAAGATTAACTGTTGTCCTTTCAAACAATATATATTAAATATCCACTTCCTGGCTCAATTTATTGTTTCAATAAATAAATACCTACCTGAAATATCGATGTGGTGGCCCACGCTCCGTCACCATGTTCTACTAACTTTACCATAAAATTGGCAAATAAAAAAATGTGGCTACTAAACCGTAAAAAACCCGCGAATTGTTCAACATTTTGTGGCAGTTTTAAACGGCCTTAGGCCATGGTAAAAATGCATAAGTTGCATGTTGTAATTTTTGGCTGAAATATATTAGCATACAGGCAACAAAAAAAGAGCACACAATCTGCCAGCGAATGTTTTATAGAAAAAATATATAAAAAATAAATAAATATTCACTCTATGAATTGTTGGCATTTATAATTTATGTACGTATTCATTGCTATAGCAACTTCAGCATGTGCTGAGAGCCTTTTGAGATTCGCTTTGTTTGTTTTAGAACCTTTTGTTGTGTTTTCCATATTTGGCGCAATTGACATTTTGCATTATTTTTCCCCGCAGCTAAAAAAGTCAAGGAAGAGGTGGTTTTTATGGTCTGGTTTTTATGTTGCCAAACTGTCACATACAATTCGTTGCAGTCTTAAATGTCACGGTCCCTCCTCTCTTTCTTATATATCTTTTTTTTAAACATTTCCCAATCATTTTCGTATTGGTTCAACTTCATTAGACACCCAATAGGCCGTGGGCTGTCTGGGAATCGAATGCTTAAGGTGATGGCCAATACACACATCCAATATACATATGTATATCTTTACCATCTCGGTTTATCCATCATCATCATTTCCATCAGCCTACATGATTTCCTCGTATTTTTCTCACTTGGCTGCGTGTGAATTTCGTAATGCAATAATAATAATAATAATAATAATGAAGAAGTCTGGGAGAAGTGGGCCTTATAGAGAAGACAGCCAAAGTCTCCTCTTCTCCACCTCCTCCTTGGCTGCAAATCGCTATTCCATATGTCGGGGGAAACAACAGCAACAACAACCACAATTGCTGTAACACCTTGCCCAATATGCAAATTTTCTATTAATATGCATAAATTGCTAAAGGTGGGTGTAATGTATGGGTGGTAAGGGGGAGTGGGGGAAATAAAAGAAGCACAGCGAAGGCGCGACTTTGTTGTCAACGCTTCCAGCGATGTGCAGGCAAAGAAATACAAAGCTAATACGTTTAAGTTGGATTTTTATATATGAAAATCTATTTAAACAGCTGCGTGTTTTGATAATGAATTAAGATTGAATATATTTTATTTTACATTTACATTTACCTAATAAAAACTTGACAAGAAATGCTTGCCAAGTTTAAAATAATGCAGTTTTGGGTTAGTTAAGACTTACTTCTAATAAGATTCTTTTATTAAAGAGTATACAAGCCTAGACTTCATTTGGCTACCTCTCCCCAAAAGTGACCCCTTTTCTGTTGTTCCAAAATATAACTTTTATATCCCGCCCATATTTATTATTATTTTTAGATGTTTCTAGTAAAAAAACTATTAAAAACGATGACATATCTCTCTAATTTTTTCCTCTGTGCACTTTTTTTTGTGTTTCCTGTTTCATTTCCTACATGACAGACATCATTCAGAGAATGGCAAACAAGTGCAATCAACTCGGAACGTTTAGATCGCAGGAGACAGGGGCTTCGCAATGGGATGTAAGAGGGGGAGTGGTGGTAATACTAGCCCCCAGACAAGTTGCTAACTGAGAGGGGTGAAGAGGGGGGGGGTTAAGTTTACTGGGCTCGGCACGTGGCTGCCTTGCATTTTATTGCAAATTGGGCGCTCTGTATAGCAGTTTTCATATTGGCCCGAAACGAACGAACGACTCAACTATTTATAACTCAATCAATGGGGGTTCCTCCGTTTCGAAAAGTTGTAAGTTATCGGGAACCGAAGGGCAAAGGTGGAGAGGAAATTATTTTCAAATTGATTTTCGGCTATGAGGTCAACATTGACTGAATATTTGACTTGATAAATTGAAGCAAATTAAAGGTGAAGCATTTTTAAATGGTGCTTGAAGAAAATATTTTATTTCTTGAAGTTATTGTATCTAAATAAATATAAAAATGCAAACTAGTAATATGATAAATCTTTTCAATTTAAGGAAATATTTTCCCTTTAATTTCAGCCATTACCTTGACCCTTTTTCCATCGATCAAACTCTTTTCCGATTTGAAATAACTCCTCCTCATGGTTTATGCATTTTGCAGTTTAACAAATCGCTGCAAAATGTTTGCTCTCCATTATCCATTGGTATTATTGTTGCTGTTGCAAAGACACAACAAAAATAGGAAACCAAATTTCAATAAAAACCGATTTTCTGTTGATTTTCTGTTGTTGTTGCTGTATTTTATTTCTTATTGCAACGCGTACGTGGCGCACATTTCAAAAGCATTTCTCACATGCAACTCGGGGCGAGGCAGAAGTATTTTGTATATGTTTTTTATTTATTTTCTTTTTAACCTCGAAGCTGGCTGTCCCCCCCAGCTCATCAGAGAAGCTCTCCTCTATCTTGACTTGGGCTCCCTTTTCCGCCCGAAAATGATTGAGTTTGAAGCGCTGGCAGCATCAATTGCATGCAAATTTTGTTATTATTCACATTGCTTTTTCACTCTTACGGCTCTTTGCAATTGAAATGTCAATTTCATTTGGATTTTTGTGAGAGATATATGTATGTCAGAGGCTTAGAGTGATATATGCTGGTTTTAGGAGGAAAATTGCTTAGCTCTGAGGCACAGGAGTTAAGCTTTTGGGAGGTGTAAGTGGAAGAAAATGAAGATATATTCATAGGAGAGCATTAGGAAATCTGGGACTTTGAATATTAATTTTATATCAATCAGAACACCTCAGAGAATTAATAATAAAAGGTTTTATAATTTAGTTTTTACTGAAAAGTATTTTCAACTAATTATTTTTCTTGCTTTCATACCTTTTATATAAATTATGGCCTAGCGTTTTGTCATTCTCATCTTGTTCTTTATTTTAAGATACCTATCACACAGGAAATAACCCCGAAAATAAAACCACAACAAAAAATAACAAAACAAAACTAAACTTACTTGTAAAGTTTCTCTGTAAATTGTAACTAACAGCGAGTAATCAAAGGGAATTTATATTGTTGCTCTTCCCAAGGTTTATACTTGTGTTTCTTTTTTTTTATCATTTTATTTGTCTCCAAGTTGTAATAGTCAATTTCGGTGGAGTTCCCTCCCTACCCCCTCGCGGCAGCTGCCCCTCTTCTCATTTAATTAGCCAACAAATATGTGTTGACAGCTGCTGCTGCTCGACAATCTTTTAGCTAGAAATTTGTTCCTCAGCTTGGAATGAAAATACTTGTGAAGTCGAAGCGGTGACACTTTTGCTTTTTGTTTTCCCAAGGCAGGGGGGAATATTCCCTGGAAGCTCAGAACTGGGGGAAACCTGCAAAAGAGGAGGAAGTTGTCCACAAGCTGCTCCCGCGCCCACTGAGTTAAAAGAGGGGGGCCTTAGGTGGGTTAAACAACAACAACAACAACAACAACTGTGGCGTCTCTGTGCCACAGCTGCTGGTTGCAAGTTGAACACAAGTTTCACTTGTTTCTCTGCCTGCCTACCTCTCTGTGCTTAACTAGAAACTGTTTTGATATAAACACAGAAAAAATCGAGATAAAATTAACAAAATTTTATATTAAAGTGAAAGAAAAATAATGAATTTATTAATTAAATTATTAGATATTTTCAGAGACACTTTTAATGCATTTAAAATATGTAAAATAATTGTATAAAAACGCCTTTGTTATTTGTTGAAACACTTTTACTGATTTTGCTTGCCTAAAAAATATAAATAATATTTTTTTTGTGCCTATGAAGTTTGTGAGGTTTTCAAGTAGTTTTAATAATTGATTTAACTTAATAATTTCAAATATTTTAAACAGTTTTTTAATAATTAATTACCGCCATTAAAGAATTCAATTGTTATTGACTTAAAAACCTTCTTATTTTCTGTGCAACCCAATTTAGAACTCAACCCAGTTAGCTGCTTCTAATTGCTTTTCTGTCTTTTTCTGTTAATACTAAGTTGGTGAGCTCTCCCCCCTTTGGGTTGCCTTAAGCCAACCCCCTTGCCTTTGTACACCACTTCAAGGACACTTGAAGCTGCCTTCGGTGGTGCACAATGCATAAATTTGGTTTCTGATTGCAAGCCCAAGCCAAAATGTTAATTAGCTGCAAGCCGCCGTGCTGTTGCACGTGAGACCCAAAAAAAAAATAATAATAATGCAGCCCGGGCCATAACAATAACAACTCCGCCGCGGCAGCAAATTACGCGCCTGCGCTGTTACGTTAAGTGGAGCTGAAGTGCAGTGCAGTGCAGCAGGGCAGCGAGGTGAAGTGCAGTAAATGAAGTTGACCGAAAGAAACTACAAAAAGCAATCAGAAAAAACTATAAATTCGGTTTTTTATATACTCTAAAAAAAGGTGAGATGAAGAAATTTGATCTTGATGACTGTGCAAGAGCAATAATCCCCAAAGAAATACACGAATTTCAAGGTGATCAGCTTATTAATTAAGATCCTAAATTTCTCTACATTTTATAAAAAAGTTTTAGGTGTAAAAAAGAAATTACAAAAGTAATATAAATAATTATAATAAAATATTTGGAAAAAGCTTTAGATGCAAAGTCAAAGGTTTAGAGCTTAAAGAACATTAAAGAAAAACTTGGAATTAAATTGATTACTGACAAAATATTAATTAAATCTTCAAAATACAGTTAATAGGTTAATTTTAAAAAGTTTAATAGTATAAAAATGTTCACTGACAAAATGGAGAGTTAGAAAACGATTGAAAACTACTAGATAATCCTTGATAATATAGAAATGTGACTGGATTATATATATAAAAAATATAAAATCTAATAAATAAAGGTCGCTGCATCAACTCAACATAAACCTAAAACATAAACAAAAAGGAATACAATATGTTGTATCCCTGAATTGTTTTTAGTAGAATTCAATTCCCTATATAAAGTAGATTTTGTAAAAAGCTTCCTAAGTCTTTGGTATTTAATTTTCCCAGAAATCTATTTTCGAAATAAATGTTACTACAAAAATTTCCATTAAGACCTAACAAACATTTAAGCAGAATCTTTTCTTCAATAACCAATAGAGTATCCAAAGAATCAATATAAATCATCGTCAACTCTCTTCTTTTTTTTGTATTTTTTTCAAACCGCAAAACGCAACAAATGCAGTCGCTAAATTACAGCAGCGGCAGTCTCGAAATATTACAGAATTTACAGACAGCCGGAGCCGAGTTGAGCGGACAAAGAAATAAATATAAAACAAAGGCAGCCCAAGAACGAGCGCTGGGGCAGAGGGGGAATATCACGTCGCTCCTGTGGAGTAAAAAAAACTTTGCCACTTAAGACGGCGACGGAGATTCAGACTTGAAGACGGCAAAGGCTTACCAACCAAAAAAAAAGAAAATAATATAAAAAAAAAAACCAGTAACCAACAGCCAAAGTTGTCGGCACTTTTTGTTGTTGCCTTTGCGTTTGCAATGTCCCGCGAAAAGTGCTCAAAATTGTTGAACTGCTTTTGGCTTTGGCAACTGCCGACAGTCGGCAAGAGGGGGTTAAATGTGCAACATTGTGGCTGGCAACATTTTTTGCTGCCGCAGCGGATTTAGCTGTGCGCTTTTTACTCCCATTTCTTTATTTTTTTTCACCTTTTTTTTGGCCACTTTACGCATTTTGCAGCCTCCCAACTGGAGTTGTATAAATATTGTAAATTGATTTTAAATGCACACAAAGAAAATGCATTATTTAAGTTTATTCATAAAAAAAGTATCATTGAAAGATTACATTTTTTTGACGAAGTTATAATTTCAGTACACATTGTAGGATTAAAAGAGAATACAAAGTAAAATAAATTACAATGCCTACATATTTTATAATTAATTTACAATTATGTAGGAATTTTTATTTATTATATTTTATATTGTATTTTAATTCTACAATGTGTAGGTTTTTTGGAGGTCAACTTTAGCTTTTTTGAATTTATTGTTATGTTCCAAACATAATATTTCCCGCCCAACCTTGTGTTATACTTTAATATATTTATAGTTTGTAAATTTCTTTTAAAATCTTGTTGAAATTATTGAATTGTTAATTATAAGTCCTTGAAAATTAAATATACTTTTTAATCTTCAACTTTGAATTTTCTTTCCATGCAAAAACCTAAAAATGAGGAGTTAAGCTGCCTTCCTCCTGTTAGATTTTTTGATGTGATTGCTTGCAGTTCCTTCGTCATCTCTTCACCGCAAGCGAAAATAAATCAGCGCTTGTCTGTCTGGTTCTGCCTCAGCCCCGGCTTTTTTTCCCCCGGTTTTTTGTATATATGTACATAATGATATATAGATATATATTTTGTATTCTGCTGTCCGTCAGTTCCTTGGACTTTGCGTCCTCCCCCAATGTGGTAGCCCAGACTTTGGCATGCTTTTTGTATCTCTTTCCAGCGGCCGGTAGTATGTAGTACAACATTATCAGGCAAGGCAAGGGGTCAACAATTTCCTTACTGGCTTGCCTTTGTTCCTTTTTTTTTCGTTGTCTGCCTGCCAGGCATTTAATGTCCCGGCAGCGACACTTAACATGCAACTTGATTTTTATTGCAACTCCATAATTTATGGCCGTAGCCCCACGTAATCCGCTTTCAAATGAGGTGTAAACTGTTGAGCCACCGTATTGTCTAGGGATTTCATTTAAAACTTGTCGCAGGTTGAATATGAATATGAATATGAATATTGATTAACTTTGCTTGATTTATTTAATTAATGTGTGAATTTTTTGGTTTATTTTACAGGTTCTTTCGGCCCTGGACATTCTACAGCCACCGCATTTGGATTTCTTCCAAGAAATGTATCCTTTTACAAAAAGAAAAACTCTAAAAAACATTTATCTACAAGCTTAGCAAAGCTAAGCTGTGGAAATAGGAAAATATTTTGGTTTTTAGGAAGCTGTTTACCATTTTTAGATTAGTTTTTAACATTTTTATACCAGAAAAATTGTTTTTAGATTAGTTTTCAACATTTTTATACCAGAAGAATTGTTTTTGTATTATTTCATAATATAACTTTTATATGGCCTGTAATTATAGGGTACCTAAAGCATGTCCTAGTCACCAGCAACACCTGTCTGTCCGCCCGTCTCAAAAAAGAAATCCTAAAGCTACCAAATTTAGTAACAACATTCTTATCTCTGGCTTAGCACATGTTGCTAAGTACATTCTAGCAACATATGCCTTTATTTGGATGTTTCGAAACATTCTACTAGCAACATTTTATTCTCCAGTGTCTTTAGAACTGTTTAATTAAAGTTTTAATAAATTGAAACCTAATTAGACAACATGAATTTGCTAGAATATTGATTACAAGTTATCCACACTCTTTATAATAGTTTTTCCACTAAAAATCTTTTATTTTACCAAAAGTTTTAGGAAATTACGTATAATTTGCATCTTGCTACCCCCTGAAAATATTTTCCCTAACAATCAACTGCAAATATTTCATTAATCCTTTTCCAAAGCCCCACAAAAACCCAAAAACACAAAAAAATAAATGTGTTTGATTTTGCAAAGTGCCGGCTTCTCTGAGGCGTCGTCGCAGTGGAAAGTTTTTTGGGGCTAAAAGCAAATGCAACTAATTGAAAAAGTTTTAAGCACAAACAAACAAGCCAAAAAAGGGCCAGCAAGAGGAGGTAGTAGTGAGTTGTTAGCTGCAAAGTTTCTGTTTGTTCTTTTCGCATGTCAAACTATCGAACTGGTTTCCACCTTAACCTCGTCTCTGAATCGATCTATAACAGCTATGTGATAACGGAGCTGCTGCAATCGGATCTGCACAAGATAATCGTGTCGCCGCAGCACCTGACCGCTGACCACATCAAGGTGTTCCTCTACCAGATCCTGCGCGGCCTCAAGTATCTGCACTCGGCCCGCATCCTGCATCGCGACATCAAGCCCGGCAACCTGCTGGTCAACTCGAATTGTGTGCTGAAGATCTGTGACTTTGGGCTGGCGCGTGTCGAGGAACCGGATCAGGCCAAGCACATGACCCAGGAGGTGGTCACTCAATACTATCGTGCCCCCGAAATCCTCATGGGCGCACGCCATTACTCCTCGGCAGTGGATGTGTGGTCGGTGGGCTGCATTTTTGGCGAACTGCTCGGCCGTCGGATCCTGTTCCAAGCGCAGAATCCTGTCCAGCAGCTGGAGCTAATTACAGAGCTGCTGGGCACACCCACCATGGAGGATATGCGGCATGCCTGCGAGGGAGCCCGCACCCATATGCTACGACGCGCTCCCAAGGCGCCCTCCTTCTCGGTGCTCTACACACTCAGCTCACATGCCACGCACGAGGCTGTGCACCTGCTCTGCCAGATGCTTGTCTTTGATCCGGTAAACAATGGCTATTAAATATAAATAATTACTGAATTTTAGAGATTTCCGAATGGGAAATCAAGTTTCTAAAATTCTGTAATTTAGTCCCTTTGATTTTTTATGAATTTTTAACTAACAATCATTTTTTTCCTATTCTTAGGACAAGCGCATTTCCGTAACAGATGCCTTGGCGCATCCGTATTTGGATGAGGGTCGTCTTCGTTACCATTCGTGCATGTGCAAATGCTGCTTCACTACCTCGGCCGGAATGCGCCAATACACAGCTGACTTCGAGCCCTCCGCTGGCCAGCCCTTTGATGATCTTTGGGAACGTAAGCTAACCTCTGTGCAGCAGGTCAAGGGTGAGTAAATAATGGCATAATATATATACAGAAATATATATTCATAATACTCTTTAAAAACTTGCAGAAGAGATGCACAAGTTCATAGCCGAGCAGCTGCAAACGGGTCGAGTGCCGCTCTGCATTAATCCGCAGAGTGCGGCCTTCAAGAGCTTCGCCAGGTGAGTCTGCTGACGAGGTGGAGCTTCCTTGCAACTAAGCCTCGAAGAATATTCTCTTTTTTATCCCCGAAACCTCATTGAATTTCCCCCCAAAAAAAACTCTGCACGCAGTTCTCCTGTCCAAATCCCCCCTGTATCCTTATGAACTTTTATTGAAATTTACCTACTTTTAGTCAAAATTGTATATCTAATTTTGTTAACCTTTAATTCTTTACTTTTTCGTTATTATAAAAAATTGATTGATCATGGCTTCCGTGTCCCCCGAATTTCCGCTTTAGTAATGCTCCCCCCTTTCCCACTAAATTGTTGTACCTGTCCCCCCTCCCCCCTAATACCCGATCTATCTATATATCCTCTTTCCAAACTCTTGATTATTATTTATGTAAACTTGATTTTGAAATATTTTAAATCTCTTTTTTATGTTTGTTCTTTTTTTATTTTTGTTGTTCAACCAAATGGATATTAATCTTGAAATTTCTATTAAATCGAATCGTTATATTTGCGTTGTTAAGCCAATGAGAATGAGAATATCTACTACTACTACCACTACCACTACTACTACCACTACAACTTGCACTGCTGCTCCTGCCGCTGCTCCACACTCCGCCGCCGCTGCTCCAGATCGGGATCCTAGGCGCGCGCTTCTCCTCTCTTTCGCTAGAACGAATCGATATATAGAAACGATACGCAGAACCAGAAGATACTCACTGACTCTGAAAACCGAATGAGTCACCGAAGCGAATCGAATGAATGAATGATTGTGAGGAGTCGCGAACCAAAAGATAAAAAGATACAATTACAGATAAACAAAATACAGAAAAGAAAAGAGGCCACCCGGGCGGCAACAGTCTCTCTCTCTGCTCCTTCTTAGGTCTGTTGATATATCAAGCGAAAACCTTACTAAATATTTATTTATTTAGTTTATCATATTTTTTGTTCATATCTTCTGTTTTTTACCTCTTTATTCTTATGCCTATATGCAAATGTGTATAAAAAAAAAACAAAGCAAGAACAAGAAAATAATAACTTATTTAGTTTTAACTTTTTCCCTTATGATTAACTTTTCATTTTCGTTTATAATTATAATTTTCATTTCTTTTTTAAATGGGTATTTTGCGTAACTCTTTTTTGTGTACATAAATGTTTTCCTTAAAAAGAAATACGGACATCTAACCAGAAATATTATAAAATTGTTTACAAATGTCGGAGAAAAGTAATACCAATATTGGCAAGGAAACCACATGTATAAAATGGGAACAGGAAAAACAAAAATTAAATAGAAACCGAGACATTTTCAACTATTTTATAAAGCCGACAAATCGAACCACAAAATTAAACAACAAAACGCATAATATAGAAAATCACGCATAATATATATCCATCCTCAGCTCCATAATCGAATTTTGTGTTTATGTTTTGTGTTCACAATCAACTCATATATCTATTATATATCCATATATAAATATATATTCGTAATTCGTGTACAGCATACAGATTCCATCAAGTAAATATTAAGCCTCATTTCAACATTGACACACACGCCCACAGACCATTTCCCCCTCCTTCCATGTTCCAAAAATTGCACCGAAACACCGGCAAAAAAAAGGATTCACAAAATGCCGACAACAATAGACGTTGTAAAACAATTTAAAAGCTTCTGAAATATTAAATATTCATTGTTTTTTGCCTCACAAAAAGTAAAAGCCAAAAGAATTTCATGCTTTAGGGTTCAACTCTCATTGAAAATATCGAAACAATTATGGAAAATATAGAGATTAAATGGCAAAGCTAACAATTAAATATGAAATGATAAATTTATAGTGTAAATAGAATTAAAATAATGCACAATATCAGGCAATCATTTAGCTTTTGTCATTGTCCCTTCAAAAACGCCTCGAATTAAGCACTAAACAATAACAAAAAAAATGTCTTCATGCTTGGTTTCATTTAAAACAAATTTAAAGAAAACTGCACAGAATTAATCAACCAAAACTATATATTTTTGTACAGCTTACAACAAGTGCAGTTGAGCAGCAGTGACAAAGCCAGAAAAAAAATGAAATATGAAAGAAAGAACTGAAGTAGATTTGAACGCTGAACAACTTACCACTTAATGAATTAATTGATTAACAAACTTTTACTTTGTATTTTGAGACCCCCCTTCTCCAAGCCCTAAAAAAACTCTACTCTTTGTAGTCTCCTCTTTTTGTACATTTTTCATTTCATGTTCTTTGTTTTTAGTTTTGATTTTATTTATGGGAGCTATTATATATGTATATTTCAGTATTTTGTTTGTATTCCTTGTGTTTGATCAAAGCTTTAAGTGTGTTTTCTATCGATATTATATAGTATATGTATGGCATGGTCAAAACTAATCTAATCTAGATGTTTCAGTAGATATTACTCTATGTTAAACTCAATATTAAAATGTGTTTCTTATCTTCTTTCCCCTCGAATATCCAGCTCGACTGTGGCACATCCTTCGGAGCTGCCGCCGTCGCCTCATCAGTGGGAATGACGGCAAAATGAGGCGATTGCTGCCTAAAATCGAAACAAAAGCAACAACTCAGCCAAATGATAAACACACTCGCCGAAAGAGGAGAAAGGAGGTGACTCCAGATCCCCATAAAACCCACACAGGATCCCCCCATAATGATGCAGCCCAGGAACAACGATGGAATAATAATTTGTGAGGCGCCAAACGGCTTTTAAGCGGGCCCTTGCTGCCTGCTTAAGGGTTAAAGCATTCCACCACCGAAATTAACTTAAAGAAAACAAAAATATTTAATAGTAACTGTAGACGAAACAAATATGTAACGTAACTCAACTGAAACTAGTCTAAACAAACAAACAAAACTGTAGTTAAAGCAGCAGCAGAGACACAAAACCAGCAAGTTTAAAGTGAAAGCATAATTAATACGCATTACAAGCAAAGCGTAGAATCTATAAACAAAACAAAAACAACAAAAAAAAACAAATATTTTCGGCAACACAGCAAACATACATTTTGTTGTGCTTTTGACAAGAATTGGAAGAAGAATTTGATCGAAATTTCAAGCTTAAAATTAATACAAAAACCCACAAAATCGCGTTTTATGTTTAAGCTCCTAAGAAAACTCTATGTATATGTAAATTAATTAGCAAACACACACAGACAACATCGTATTCATTATATATATATATATAAATATATGCTTAACTATTAAATATATCGATAAATATATATATATATCTATATATTTAAAGAATAAAAATAGTAACAAGAACTGCACGCAAATCCACAAAGTTTGTTTGCCAAAAATTTACCTCAAAGCGAGCAACAAACCCGAAGGCGAATCTAATTTCTGTTAGCTAACTAAACAAAAAATAAGAAGAAAATCTAAAGATTATGCCACTATATATATTTTCGATTAAACACAACACACAACAAACTTTTGAAGCTTCAATTTTGAAACTGGTTTCTAGATACATATATACTCCAAAAAAGGCCTCTGACTCGACAAGAAGTCAGGGCTAAACTCAATATTAGATGGAAAAGGGAAATTAGTTCAAAGTTTCAACTGTCGACTGAACAAAAAATTATGATATAAATTAATATAAATATAAACTAAAATATAAACTAAACAATTTCAACTTAACCTTAGTTATGACAATTTTTCGCTTTGATAATAGTTTGTTAGGATTCTTTTTTAAAGCATATTTTGTATAATTAAAAAAAGATGGAAAAACCAACAAGTGGACGACACACTGCCCCCCAGTGAATGGTTCGGCCGGTTCGCTACCAAGTTTGGGACCCCATTCAAAAGGCATCGCCCGAATCAATTCGATTTTAGTTGCTATAACGCATATATACATATATACCTTTTGCTTTTAGTTGATTTACCAATGTAATATAGTTTAATTTTTCGACTTAACTACACACACAAAACACAAAAACACACACACCTCTGTCTCTCTCTCAATGCTCATCGCTAAGGTGCAGGACAGGATCGGTTATAGAGGATCAAATTGCTACGGAGAACATTATATATATATATGTATGTTTAAGACTGAGTTTTCTCATTTGACCTTGATTCAGATGCAGATCGAAGATTAATTGATTGATTAACTAATTTCGAGGAAATGCAATATGTCAGCTTTCGGTTTTACGAGTTTTTACGTAGCTTAAGCCTAAGCACTAAACAAAATTTAAAGCTAAAAATGCAATGTATACCGTTTAAAAAATATATGTATTAATGTGTGGGTGTATTTTGAATGTATCGTTTCGTCTTTGATGTTTAGAGAAAACAAGAAAACACAGCGCATGAACATATATGTATAATCGGAGGAGATACTAAAGAAGAAGCTCTAGAGCAGGAAACTAAAAACCTAAACTAAAAAAAAAAACACTAAACTACTTTTCCTCCAACTCTTCGATTCTCTTAACTGTGCTGCTTTCTTATGTATATGTATATGTAGTTATTAATTATAGCATTATATATATATTAATCGAGATATATATACATACATGTATGGATTAGCTTAAAACATAAACGAAAAACGAAACGACAATGAAAAACAAATATGAATTCAAAACTTTCACGGAGATCTCATAGCAAAAACAAAACAAAAACGAAATGAAATGAAAAGCAAAAGCAAAGGCAGAAAATCAGTGTGCAAAATGTAGAATTTCTTTTCACCTTTTTTTGTTTTATAAACTAACGTTTTTTCTTAACCATAAATAATATATAGAGTACAGATTTATCCCTCATTTGACCAGAGAGACACACAGACACACACTCGAATGCAATTTAGGGTTTTATACATCATTTGCGTACCACATCTTGAAGCACATATGTCCCCCTATATAGAAGAGATCTGCTACTTATGGTACTTATGGGTAGCAGATAGAGGGATAGTTAGTTTTCGTGTACATAACATTATCTCCACCACCACCATCATTATCCCCACCAATAATTAGCACACATTTCTCTCCTCCCACTCTCTATCTCTGTGTAGATCAGTAAGTACGATTGCGATAAGTAATGGACATGTACATTATACGACACACCCTCGATTTGGGCAGGTCTGGGAACTAAAACATAAAACATAGAGCCTAAAACCTAATACCTAAAACCTAATACCTAAAGTAAATCACACACTCGATATATACATTAGGCGATGTATGATTTCATGTTCGAGTTATGAGTTCATAAGTTAAGGATCTGTAACTGTAAACTGCATTATAGTATTTGACTTGTAAACCGATTTATGGATCATTCTTAACTATATATATATATATTAGATACGTATTACGCATTATTTTACGAATAAAAACAAGAAAACACTGTGTAAACTGTTTGTATAAAAAAAAAATAAGAACAAAACAAAAAAAGAGAAGAAAACGAATCCAAATTGTTTCATTTGTCGCGCATTACTTGAAGTGGATCCAACTCAACAACCCAATGCATTTGCTAATTAGAATTTATAGCTATATGTATGTAACACTGTGAACAACCAACTATATACGATATATATACATATATATGGGACACACGATATTTACCTGTGGACAATATTTCGAGATTAAAAGCAAAAACACCCTACAGATTTCTTCAAGTTTGTATTAGAGATACAGGTAACCCCACAGCCACACACATATAGTATATATCTAAACCCTTGAATAATATCCAAAAATATATATAAATATATATATTGGAAGGCAAAAATATATAATTGGTAAGGAGAACGAACAAAGACAATTGGAAGAACATTCGAAATTTGAATTTTTGGTCACGAATTGGTAGAGTGAACCATAAAAAATGATTGCGCTCAGGTTATAAAATGTAAAAACTAAATAATAATCATATAAACTATGATATCTATAACTCTAATTTGCTAAAGTATAAATGAAATAATAGATACTCGTATAAATGTACGTTTA
This sequence comes from Drosophila mayri, assembly GCA_008042485.1. Lineage (NCBI taxonomy): Eukaryota > Metazoa > Arthropoda > Insecta > Diptera > Drosophilidae > Drosophila > Drosophila mayri. The sequence goes on along the minus strand of VNJN01002110.1, from coordinate 506,715 downwards.
ACATGTTTAACAAAAGGCTGTTTGTAGAAATTGTGACACAGTTTTTTTAACCCGAAACCCACACACACACACTCCCAAGATTAAAGATCCGAAGCGAGGATCCTTTTCAACTTGAAGCGTAGCCTGTAGTTTTGCTTACACTGAAGTACTAATCCCCAGGACACTCTGAACACAGAAAAAGATATGTAAATATATGTAATCAACGTACATAAACGTAGAGAAAAACTTTGTGATGGCTTCTCATTGACGATGAATGCAGGATGATGGACATAAATGTTTCGTAGAAAGGCAACTATTTTTTCTTAACAAAAGCATGTAAAAAAACACTCGATACGCTAACCCCAAATGCTAATTGTAGGCCGCAACCAAAAAGTAGTTAACAAACACGAAAAATATATTATATAAACTATAAATCGAAGGCAAAGCAGCTTAACCGAAAAAATATGATATACGAGTTCATGTGGGAAATTTGCTAAATGTTGTAAAAAGAATATATATATATAAAAGAATATTATATAATTGTAGCACTCGAAATGGAATTAAAATTCTCCTCTCATGTAGAAAATCTCCTCATCCAGTAAAAGCACGCAACAAAGTTCCCTAATAATTAAAAGGTCACTCAAAGAACACAATTTGGTTTCCTCGATTCGCAAGCAAAAGTGTTTAAATTTAAACATCAACTGTTTAACTGTATATATGTAATTAACCAATATGCATACATATGTGTGTGTTGTGTGTGCGTATTAACCACATATTAGCCACATGGCATTACTAACGCAAAACGAAAACGATACTAAGCCAATAACTAACTTCTCTCTGCAAGGAAGTGTAAATTAGAAGTCAAAAAAATCCGAAAACCTTGCATAATTTACATACACACCAAAATCGTAACGACACACACTAACCATTGTATTAACTAAACTAAACACACACTAAATAAACCCGCATTAGACTTACTAAATATTATTATAACGTAACAAGAAAGGATGAGATCGTAAAAAATGCTTTCAAACTAAATAAAGTTCTTTGGAATTACAATGCAAAAACAAAAAACATAACAACAAAAAAAAAACCAAAAAGATACGATAAAAGAAATCAAAATGTGTTATTAATTGGGTTCTCGGGTTCCCTTAGTTACTCCCCAAATAAAACACATTTTATTTGAATAAAACTTAGCAAATGCTTTCATATAATCAATATAGAAAGAACTTAAATCTTAACATTTAGTTTATGGCTTTCAAAATCTATCCAGCAAACCGCCATTCATTTGGGTAATATCAAATTTTATGGAGCGACTTATTACATATCTAAATGGGGGAACTGCTGCAGCTCCGTACACTGGCTTAAAAAAATGAATATTGGTTCTGCTTCAGTCTTGGGAAAACGTAATGAAAAATGCCGTCTTTTACGGGATATGATAATAAAATATCAGCTGCCTTGCAAATGGAAATGAAATCATAGTTTCAATACTGCTTAACCTCCTTCATGGAATCAATCCTTCTTGCCGTAGATACTGTAGCTCTTGTCCACAAATATCTGAATGGATCGCTTCACGTTCTGCTTGTGCGGCTCCGGCAGCTGCTCCAGCTTGGGCAGGATCTTCATGAGGAAGCGAAAGTCCGGCGACAGGTTAATATTAGTCTCGATCTCTTCAGGATTCATAGGTTCTCCCTCCTCCACTTTTATTTTAGGCTTGCTGGTGTTGCTATTATTCTGCATGGGAAGTGGCATCTGAACGGGCAAAGTCACAGTAGGACTCGGCGACATGGGTGCAAGCTTTACAAAGTTTGTGGGATTCTTTTTGGGCGGCAGCGTTATGTGGGGCCTGGTGATAACCGTGGGATTGTTAACCACCACCATCGGCTTCGATTTGACCAACACTGGAGTTGGTTTAACCTGCTGCTTTTGCTTGTCCTTGTCCTGTATGCGATTCAGTATTTCGGGTAGCAGCTTCTCCAAATGCTGGGTGAGATCGGCCTGTGGTTTGTCCGTCACAATCATCAGTTTCTTGCCAGTCGACAACTCCTTCTCCTGCTCCACAACCACAAACATTTTGCGCTTTTTCGGCTGTCCGTTGGTCTCCAAAATATGGCCATTACTGGTCTCATCGGATTTCTCGGTGATCAGGTAGAGTTTCCTCTTCTTCGATTGCCCATTCTCAGTTCGATTATTACTCTCGTTTTGGGTATCCACCAAGGTGGACAGGGGCAGCGATGCCTCGTAGTCTGAGTTGATGGACTGCACATCGCTAGAGGCCGAGGAACTGATTGAATGGGAACGCTGCGGCATAGTGGGCACAATGTTTGTCGTCTTCTGGGACTGATGCTGCTGCGGCTTTTCTGTATTTCTGGGAGGACTCTGCAAGAAAAATTAGGGTTTTAATTTAAATATTGCCCAAGTTTAAATTTAAATTTAAAAACTCACCTCTAAAATTTCAATGGTTTTGCTATCCACCACCATCTTGGCTGCAGCTCCTCCTCCTCCTCCTCCTTGAAGTCCACCAACTCCTGTGCCTCCCAAATTATTGGCTAGCACAATTCCCTTTGTACTTTTGCGCAGCGGAGTCATCTTGATGCGGGTCTTGGCCATGTCTTGGCTTTGGCTAAAGTGCCGGGGGCAGATGCGCAGCTTGTGCAGGCCGCCGAGCTGATCCAAGCGTTTCTCGCTGATGCCAAAGTGACGCAGCCAGAGTTTGCAGCTACAATTCAAGAATTTCCACAATTAAAGCTCAGTTCAATTCTTCGTTCGATTCGTGAAAAGCTTTCTGTTATTTAAGACATCTGCAACAACAACTTCGTTCGGTGAACCCACAACACACCAATTGTCGGAAGGAAGAGAGCGTTGCGATCGGTTGAGCGGTTCTTTGTTTACTGGAAAACTGCATTTGGATTTGGATTCTTTTTCCGCTGCAACACCAATTAGATCCGACTTGCTGTGGCTACACTCTCTCTCTTAAAAGTTCTGCAAAAAGCTTGTTTTTATGCTCCCCACAATGCCTTTCATTCACACACACATTGTTTAATGCCAGAGTATGCGAGGGAGACAGTGCTGTGTGCTTTCGCCAGAGCGGATGTTTTGCTGCAAGTTTTTGTTGCGATTGCATTGGTTCTAGTTGTTGTTGTTGCTGTTGCTGCAGCTTCTGCTCAAGTCAACTTCCTCATGTTTTGTTGTTATTGTTTTGCTACTCGCTTTATTATAAAGGTGAACCCAATTTTAATTTTAGTAAACTAATAAATAACTAGTAGATACATTATAAATAGTATATGTATCTTTTTTAATAAAATTTTAAAGGCCTTTTAAAAAAAGCTATATTTTTCAATCAAGAAATTATTAATAATTCAATTGAATTACTTTTTCCCACGCTCGAAAAGCTTATAAAGATAATGAATCGCACAAAGAAGCCATTCTAATCTCAGTTTCTTATCTCAAGTAAGGCACATTTTGGGAATGTCAACAAAAACGTAAATTTTAGATGACGAAAGTGACTATGTACATATTTCTTGATAATAAAAAAAAGGAACCGTTCAATGTCAGATAGATTGGCGAAGGTATCAAAGTTCATCGCAGGTCCACCCATGGCCAATGCCAAGTAACTTTGGCAGACGGAACAACTGCGAAACTGGAGACGAAGAAAAAATGTAAGAACTTCACGGCCAGCAGAGCAGAGCAGAGCATCGGGGGCGGTGGTGAGGGGAGGGGCAATCTGCCTCACGCATTTGTTGCATTTACGGGAGAGCATGAGAGTTATAAATAGACGCGAGTCTGCGAAAACACCCCGACTACCACTCCCCCATAATGGCGGCACCATCCATACAATTGCGTTTTAGCTGCAGTTTCTGCACCATGGCATTGAAATTTCCCCATTAAAACGATGCACTTCCAGGCGGAGAGCAAGCGCAAGTTCAATGGCCTTTGACTGCGAACGAACGAGGAGGGAGAGGGTGGGCGACAGCCAGAGGAAGAGCTGAGCGGAGGCCAAAGCTTGTGATTTGATGGGAATGAGGGGGAATTGCGAATGGGCATTAATTCTGAGGCAAGCTTCGATCGGATCGAAAAGCTCTCTTCACTGGATAAATAAACTGGTTTAAACTGAGCTCAATGAGAGTATCTAAGGGGGCTTGTTGTTCTTGGTAACTCACCGATGGGCATCGTGGACTGGAAACCGTCGCAGCTCCTTGGGATTTTCCAGTTGGCAGCCCATCAAACAGACTCTCGAGGATACAGATTCCAATGCTGATGAAGGCGTCTTGGGATTCAGGGACATGGCCTGGCAAATTCGCAAATTGCTCATGCTAAAAAAGGGTAATAAAATCATTGAATGCCTGATCTTTGATAATATTCTTCCTTGTCTTATCTTATTGATACCTTTTGTGATTGAAAACTTGGAAAATCCTATAATTAATCATTTAACGAAATAAATAGAACTCAAGAAAGGGGAACGTAATTAGTTGGGAAATGCGGACAAATTATATGCACACACATACATATGTACTTGCTGCAAGAATAAAAACAAAACTGTGGAGACCTGGGGAGCTTGGTGTCCCCCTCTCGCATCTTTTTCTTAATCAAATGGGAAGCTTTTGTGTTGCAGCAGTTTAAGCCAAAAAGCTGTGGCAATTAAATGCACAGCCATGAAAAAGCTACAAGTCGAACTGGAGCTTACTGAACGGTCCCCGCGTGGTCAAACATTTACAAATTGCCATGAAATTAAGTAGCTGCTTCTAATTTTCCTTGTCCGATATCTGGGCTGACTAAGTAAATACGCTACCCACCTGTCACCTGTTGCGTTGCTCCGTCTCTGTCGCTCCTGCTGCACTGGAGCTGCTGTTCTCGTGGGTTGAATAACCTTACCCCACTGCTGTTATTGTTACGGATTCTTTTCGACCGCGTGCTTTTCAAAAACTAACGATGCCGCAAAGCTTTTACTCGAGGGTTCGTTGAATTCAATGGGCGGCTCCGATTGATGCCACTGATTTCAATGGGATCCAATATAATGACACTGCTAATCTACTAATTACTTGGGGGCTCTACTGGCCCTGTTTTGCATTCTGCCCTACGTCACTCCGGCGCGCCGACTGGCTGAAAGCTTGTGTGCGTCACCTGAAGGCACTTCATAGCCGAAAGTTTGGTGCTTTCTTCACGTTCTCGCACAGCTTTTGTGGCGGCGTGGTAAGCTTGGTTTCAGGTTCGGCAAGAGAGTGCGCCCAAAGAGGGTGGTCCACGTTCGGTCAGTAGCTTTTTATGCGAGATCTGTGAAAAGCTCCAGGCAGGCCAGTGAACACTCCTTAAAGGCAACATAGGAAATTATATCTTCCAGATAATAATATTTTGTTTTGAAAAATATTTTGAATTTTAAAGTAGTAAATATTTTATTATTATACAAATACAAATTGTATACAAATTTTTAAAAATCCGAAAAATAGCCTTCCGTTGCTTCAATTAATTCCAAAAAATCCTTGCATCCAACCTCTAATTAACAACCATAAAGTCTCGCATTATCTTACATGGTATTTTGACTTATAGAAGCTTATTTCAAGATTGTAGAATCTTATAATACATTTTAATGTCTACATCATAAATAAAGACAAATAAAAATAGATAATACCAATACCAACTAGCGCATTTAATTGATATTTAACTTTTTTGCTGCCGCTTTAGAGCGTTCCGCCAGAAATTAGCATTTAGATAGGAATTGCGCTTATCAATTTTGTCTGCCATAAATTTGCAGCATTGCTGCGGCGACAAGTTCTCCATCTCCAAATTAATTTTTAAAATGTTTTAAAAGCTTTTCCATAAATAAATACTTAAAATACAGAGGTGCTGCAGGTGTTGGAACGGGCGTTTGCGTTCAAGCGATTTGTGGACATTAATTATGGCTTTGCAATTTGCGAGTGGCAGCATTCATTTGGCTGTTTAAAAGCCAATCAATTGGCGGTTCGACGAAGTCATAAATTTCAATGGACACTCATCAGGCGAAGGAGGAAAACCCCTTGGAAAAAACAGGGGCGTCGAGCCGCCGATAAGCATCCACTTGTCACATCACTCATATTCCCGAGACGTCCATTTGCATTGTCTGTGGTGGAGACTGCAGCCTGTCAATTGACCCATCCGCCGGTTATGGCCAGACCCGCCTTAATTTTCCAAAGCCGCACTTAATGCTAAAACAAATGCAATAAAAGTTTAACAGCTACAATTTAATGATGCTGTTTTTTATAGAAAAATGTTGTTTTTTTTTTTGTTTTATAGCTGGCCAAATTGTCAATTGTCTGTGGACAGTTGATTGCATTTTACGAGCGCACAGAAGCATAATTACAGATGTTCCTGATCTGTTTTCCCAAGAACGATTGTGAAAACACACGAACCACTTACTGAGTGGGCCGCATCAGAAATCGCGCTCAGTCAGCATTTTAATTTCTGTCTGATTGAGCCGAATGGGCATGAGTCCGACTTGGAGTTGTGTGTTTCCAGCGATGCCAGAAGGCGATAATTCTCATGGGATCGGATCGGAGCAGACCGGAGGGGTTATGTGTGTGTGGTCTCCATGTCTATATCTATATCTGTCTGGCCGACAGCCGGGGGCAATCGCTGACTGGCAGCCGATTATGTGATTGGAATATTGACAATTAGGCGGCCACAAATTGATTTACTTGTAATTTTTATGGCGCCCCTGAGAAGAGTATTCGTTTACTGGATCTAGCTTATTGATATTTTTAAATAAATGGCTATCATTGTGTCAGGACTCTGGGATATGCTGGGAAAAAAGGCAGCAAAATAAATTTGTCAGAAGTGGGATTCGAACCCACGCCTACAGAGTAGACTGCGACCTGAACGCAGCGCCTTAGACCACTCGGCCATCCTGACCGTTAAATTAGCGAGAGCAAAATACACATTTTCATACAGTGCTTAATTAATTCTTAAGTATTTATAAATTAAATAATTAAAAATTGGGAAAATATTCGAAGCTAACATTTAAGTTCATTAATAAATATAATAGAAGACAACTACTGCCATATTGCCCTCTATAATTCTAAATAAATACAAATAAAAAATAAAACTTTTAAAATGTCATATATTTTTAGAAAAAAATATAAATAAAACCAAGAAAAACAATTAAAAGCAAAAAATCTTTGTCAGAAGTGGGATTCGAACCCACGCCTACAGAGTAGACTGCGACCTGAACGCAGCGCCTTAGACCACTCGGCCATCCTGACTGTGCTCGCTGACGTGTCAGAAGGCCAATCCGATTCACTGGCATTGTCGTTGGGAGCGACATTAAGCATACGCCGTGTATTACACATGTTGGCCAAATCACATTTAACACTTTGAACTTGCTGCCCACACCCGAATACGAATGAGCGAATGAGCTTTCCCAATGAATTATTATAAACGGCGCCCCAAAGGCAAAGACAAATTGCCGGTTGGCGCGTCACGGAAAGGTGTGTGTTGTTGGTACTGACAGAACGGCTGACAGCCAGAGAGACGGGCGAAATCAACATGCAGCAGATGGAAATGATAATAAAAAGCGGCCGAAATCAGGTCAACGTCATACATCACACCATGCAGATTGGCAAGGTGTCACTTTTTCTATATGTTTCGACTTTTGTTGTGCAACAAATAATGGGAATGGGAGTTGCCGATAAACAATGTTAAATTTTCGGGACTCTGGCAATCGAAGGGGAGTAATTAAGTTGTTGTTTTTAGCCACCGAAACTTTGGCAAATGTCAACTAGCCAAAGTCTGAAACGGTTGACATTTCACACGCAGCTGCAGCAAACATCAGCTTGTTATTACACTTGAAAAATTGATATGACAACTTTTATAAATAAAGAAGACCTAAAAGTTACTTGTAAAAAGTATTAAAATTTGGTTAATCATTTTACCAATACAGTTTTCAGATCAAAGGTTGGAAAAATATAAATAAATCGAATGCAGAATTTTTCTCCAGTGCCACATGTTGCAGTTCCAGTTGCAGTTACTGGTCTCACGCACTTTCAATGCATTTCAATTAGTTGAAGCCGCTGCCGCTCCACTTTGACTTTGAGTGCGCCAGTGCCGAGTCGAGTGCTGCGCTGGATACGCGTGTTTTCCATTTTTTATAGACTGATGGCAGACACTTGATAGGCATGCGCGTATGTTAATCGCCCGACTCGACCTGACAGCCCAAGTTAATTAAAGTTTACGCTCTTAACAGCCACCCAGCATACATAATTCTTATTAATTTACTTGTTAGCAGCGGCTAACAGCTGGCAGATAGCAAATAGCAGCAGCCGCAGCCCCTTGAATGACTACCTCTGGCCGGACAGCAATTGCACTCTCGCATTCATTATGATTAATGATCGCTTCACTACAAGAATTATTCCCAACCCAAGAGCATAAACCACACAATGTGACCCACAAAAAAAAAAAGCGACACAATTTTCTGGCTGGGAGTCGAAATAGAATTAGCAAATTGCCCGAATGTCAATCAGGCGTCATCAATCAAAATTTGTGCTACTGTCAACTCGATCACAATACAAGTAGACGCGTATAAACAACCGCACAGCGGGCTGCAGTTGGGTGCAGCTCAAATATTTAACTGGAGGTTGTAAATTACCATAACAATTCTGGGGAGCTATGTGGGTCAACAATGGAAAATGGAAAATCCCCTCCCGGCCAGAAATGCCACGAGTTGTCAGTGGAGTTGTTAATGCAGTTGCACAAAGGTTAAAACCAACTGGGAGTCAGGTTCGGATTAAGCCAACACCGAGATTAATAACTCGCTTAGAGAATCACCTGCCAGATTACCTTGATTCCGGCTTTGTAGAACCAATCGTTTAATGAAGATATTGTCCAGTTCACAAAGATTTAATCTGTCTTGATTTTGAGGGGTGGAAGTACGTCCTTCTTAATTTATTTAATTCTGATACCAGGTGATAAATTACCATTCGAGAGCATTGGACAGCTTAAACGACATACGTTCCATGGGAGACTTGATTTATGGAGTTTTTCCATAATTGCATTCATATTTAAATTTGGTTTTAGATTTAGAAAAATAGATTTATTTATTCGATTGGGAATTTGACTTTCAACAAAGAGTTGTGTCTTTGGGAATGTTAAAGGTCATTAATATGAATAAGTAAAGAATAGGGCATAAGATCGAATAGATACATTATTTAAATAATTATAAGAAATGCCTAAAGATATTAATTTATGTAAAATATCTTAATATTATTGCACTCATAATTATGTACCTTTTTATATTATTAATCAGGTGTTAATATTCCCCCTCAAATAATATTCTAAGCTTTAGCAAAAATACTCCCCATGACGTTATAATTAGTGTTCATTTAAACCAACTCTAGTGCCCAAGTCAATGCTCCATTTCAAGTTCAAAGTCAAATTTAAAAAAGCCTCGAAAAATATAAAAAAAGAGGAGGGTCTGAAATAACTGAAAACTCTGCAGAGCATTAATCAATGGCTACTCCCTCTTCTTTTCGCTTTTGGCTATTTTGTCGCGACACTTTTCTGCCAAATTTGTACAAAGTTAATTAACAGGTTTCATTGTCTCGCTTTTTGGCTGCTCAAATGATTTTTGTTATATTTTTTGTTTGCATTTTGTTGCTTAGTTTTTTTATTGGCTGCAGTAAAACAAATTATTGCGGGGGCGTATGCGTTATGAGAGGCGAAATATGTATATTTTTTTAAATTTAAAATGGGTAAGACGGAGTGGAATAAAAGTTGAACAGCAGTTGCATAAATAAAGCTTGTTTCCACTACGGGAACACAATTATTATTAGCTCCTCATAATGTTTAAATATAAAAATATAACTCTTACTCTGACAAACATTATTCAATCAGCAGATTTAAATACGCAAATAAATTATTTAAATTTTTATACACAAAAAGGGGAAATATTCAAATAGTTCTCCTGAAAAAGGGACTTTTCAATTTTAATTATTATCCAAAAGGCATCACAAGGCACTTAAAACTCTTCTACTCATTAAATACTAATTACAATTTAAAAGACTTAATGAAAAACTTTCGCTTTTAAAGATCCTTAAAAGCTTACCCTTAAAGTATCTTTAAGATACATTTGTTTTGGTTATTTACTTTTTGTTGAGATTTCGCATTGCACGTGCAGCGGTTCAAAATAAGCATGTATGTGTGTATCTGCAAGATACTGGGTGGGTGTGTTTGTGTTTCTGTTGTCGTCGCCCACGCATTTAACTCGCTCTCACTCTCGCACTTTTGGTGAAGACGAGCAATAAACAACAAAACCTGAAGCTCTCTCGCTCACCCACTCTCTGGAACTTTTTGTCGCCCCCACTCTCGCAGCAGGTTGCTCTCTTGCCGCTATCAGTTGCCCTCGCTCTCCACTAATCCAGTGATCGCACAGTGGACCTCAAAGCCCATGAATGAGTAATACTTAAGCATAAAATTTAATACAAACGATTTAAAGAAAGAAACCTTTCTTTCTTTATATATGTTTGGGGGGATGGCTACCAAGGCTCCACAATAGAAAACTGTTTATGTTTGTACGAAAACCTAGCAGCAGAAATTGTATCTAATAAATATATTTTGTATCCCATTGTGCGATCGCTTAGCTTTTGTGGCACTACGCCGCGGCGCTGCCTGCATTCAGCTGGCGGCAGCGTCGCAGTTAACATCGCGCAGTTAAAAACAAACTAAACGCTTTCGTTGAGTGTTTTTTTATATTTCAGCTGGCGACGATTATAAAATAAAACGAAATGCGTGTTATAAAATGTATTTAGTAATGTAAGAAAGATTTTTTGAAAACCCAACCGGCCGTGCAATTACGAAATTCTGTGTGTGTCTGTGTGTAAAGAAATGTGTGTGTGGATTTCCTATGGTGCGTACGCTTTAATTTTGGCTGCGCCTCCATGTGTGCGGCTATAAATACCAGCAACAAAAGGCGAAAAAGTCGAGAAGCGAAAAGCTAAAAATGAAATATCAACAGCATAACTGACGGGTTGATTGACTTGCAGGAATTTTCGGAAAGTTAACCCCGCCGCCCCCTTCAAGATAATCCTTCGTTTATCCGGAATACCGAAAATCCGAAAGCTACAGCTTCCGTTGCTTATCTGAAAAATGCCGACGAGTTGCCCATGAATCGTGTGAATTGTAAGTTGCCTACGACCCATAATGCAGATACATTTACACTGAAAGAAACGTGCATAAACGGAGAGGTGAGGTATCTATGTATCTCTCAGATAGATTTGGTTGCTTTCAGAGATTCTACACAGAAATATCTATAATAAAGACAAATTCTGATTGAATAAAACCATTGTTATTGATTATTTGTTGTAGGAATCCGAAGAAAAAAGATATTTTTTGACCCAAAAATATGAAAATAAAAAAAAACAATCATTTATAACTGATCTTATATAAATTCCAGTTTCACAGATTAAATTCTTGGTATTATTTAATTATTTAGCTATAAGATTTTCATGGACAAAAATGTAGTATAATTATTCGTAAAAAATAAAAACCCCATTTTTAATAAACAATTTCTCAACCTTCAAAAGAATTAGTGTGAGATTATTTGGAAACTATTCATTAGACCAACATAAAAACTGGTATGATTAATTTTGGGAATTCAGCAACAACAAAATGACTTAATTTATATACATATTTATTTCGAAAATTACAACTGGCTGTAACCCTGTAAAAAAGTCATCTTTTTGGTGTGTACACTTAAGATTCTGTTTGTGTGAACCGAACATAAAGCCGTATTTCTGCAGAGTCATAAACTCCAAAAACTGTATACAATTTGGGGGATTTTTGGACTTACACACGTCAATGCAACGCCTATAAAAATCCACATAAAAGTCAAGTCAATCATTGAAAGGGCAGCCGATCAATTCCACGAATAAATTACCCACAAAAGAGTGAAAACAACGGGTAATTTAAATGTTAAACACAGACGGGCGGAGGCGCCATGAGTTATCACCTCCCCACCCATGCAGAGCAATGGCTGTAATTTATCAGGGCAACAAGTTTATTAAAATCAAATTAAAATCGAAGCCCGCCCAAAATGGCTAGCATTGATTTTCCCAAAAAAATCTAAACAGACGCGACACCCACGTAGTCTTAGAACTGCGAGCCCCAATGGAGCCGCAATTGCGAAATTTTGGCGAATTCCGGGAAGCATACATATGTTCCATCCGCATGACCTGCCGCCTGCGTTCTTTCGCCTTTTCGGCCAAACAATTTGTTTTGCGTATTCCCACATGTTTTTCCATTTTCATGTTCAATTTCCATTTCACTTGATTGAAGTTTTTGGCCTTTTGCACATGGTTTTGTTTACGCCATAAACTGTGGAACGCTCACACGCGCCTATTTATTTACATGCATACGATCAAATTGTTATTCTTGGCCCCGGCCCACTAAAAACCCACAAAAATAACCAAAAAAAAAATACACATTTTGATTAAATCGATAAAAAAAAAAAAAGAAAAAAGTTCTTGTCAGAAGTGGGATTCGAACCCACGCCTACAGAGTAGACTGCGACCTGAACGCAGCGCCTTAGACCACTCGGCCATCCTGACACATGGGATGAGCAGGTCAAAAGCACGTTTTGCTCAACTAGCTCAATCAACCGCTTGCTTGGCTGTGGCAATGCTATAAAATTTTATAGTAACTCGCTAGAAGGCAGTCTCGCTTTTGTTTTCTGGTTTTATGCAAATTATTATCCAACTTTCTTGCTAGCCATTGCACTGGGTGGTAACTTTAAGAAATACATATATACTTTGTCTCTGTAGTTCCAGCTAATAATTGTGAACGTTAATTTGCGGGTATTACAGCGCTAATTGGAAGTTAAGTAACAAGAAGTGGGCAATTTTATGGCGGAATAATTGCAAATTAAATCGATTCGATCAGCTGCTTTGTCGCTGCACTTTGTACAAATGCCGACAATCTGTTTACAAAGTCAGTTTCTATACAGATAAATCTTATCTTTCTGCGTTTTTGGGGTGGGGCGGCCACAAACAAAAGAGAATACGAGCGGCATATAAAAATAAGGCCTTTTTAAGAACTGCTGCGGCACGGCGCTAATATCTATATCTCTCTGCGGGCTGACTTCCCAAAAAGCGTAGCTGGAAAAGAGGTCAAGACCCGCAGCATTTCTTGATTTGGGCCAAAACGGGCTAATAATAATCCGGTTGAGGTGGGCGTGGCCCTAGCCATGGGAACACAGCAAAAAACCAAACCCAAACCCTTCTCATTAGGCGGCCGTCTCTTTTGTTGTCTTTTAATATTTCGTATTATTTATTATGACTGCTTGAAGTCTCTCGCTGCGAGTCCGGGAAATGGATATTTTAATGAGTTTGCAAAGCAGCAGCACTTGACGACAGTTTTCCCCTAAGAAAGTCATAAAAATACGTTCGTGTTGGAAGAATTCAAATTAGATTTTGACACTGCTCAGTAAGATATTCGTATTCGTACAAAGAATAGATGAACATTGTTTATGCCTTGCCTTTGACTAGACGCCGACATCTTCCTACGAGAATTTATATATATTCTCATAGTTCGAATAGAGATATGGCCAAAGACAGAGCCACAGACATCTGTCTGTGTCTGCGAACGGACGTAATTTGCATTTGCGCATTTTTCCGCTAATTATTTGTTTATCGAAGGAAAATAACCAAAGACCGAACGAAGGAGCACAACTCGATGCGGAAAATTCAAATTCAAATTGAAATTCGTACTGAAAAATGTTTTGACAAGCTATGAGAAATGATTTTTGCCATTGAACTTGTTGCCTTATTTCCTTTCCAGTGATATGGCTAAAATAAGCAATTATTATAGTCAAGTCAGAGGGTTGGAGGGGTAGAAAGGGGAGGCAGACAGCTAAACCCAGTTTAGTTCCAAGGCAAAAGAATCGCTTGATAAGTTATACTCATTTATAATCATCGAAATGGGTCAGCAGCAGCAGCAATGCTCAAGTCGAGCAACAATTGCGCACGCAATTTTTATTCATTTAGAATGCATCAAAAATCCATTAAAACGAGGGAAAGATACACCAAGGAAAATTACAAATTGTTATGGTATTCCATTCCATTTAATAAAATGTGGCAGTGATAGTTTTCCCCCAAAGGTTTCATAAAGATTTTCCAAACTTTCTCTAAAAAGTTATATTATACTTTCCTCTTTCCATATATTTTTCTAAAATATTTTCCAGTGTATTCCCAATTCTCTTATGACATTATTGCTCGAAGGTGGGGAGGAATGCCAGTTGGCTTTGGTAATATAAAACTGACACAATTTAAAAGGCAAAAATAACAATAAAGCAAAGTGAAGTTTGCTTTTCTCTTTCTCTTTGCCATGTTTGTTTGTAAACAAAAAGCAAATCAAAGCTGACACAGTTGTATTCCGATTCTGATTCTGATTCCGATTTTGATTCCGATTCCAGGGCAGGGGCTCAATGCCATCTGGCTGGGTCAGTTCCGCTGATACTCTATATATGCCATTTATGCAAATGCAGGGAATTGCGGAAACTGGCTGCGTCAACATTCGAAACGGGAGACGGCAGCATTTTTCGCACAAGGTCTGGACGGGCTTAGCAGCAGTTATCAGCTGGTTTCCAGTGTTTATCTGGGCGGGGATTCCTCTGGTCATAAACCTGAATGCGTCGTATCTGTGCCATTAATGGCCTGCCAAACAAGCCACCTCCTCAGGGTCAGACATTTGATGAATGACTCGCTGCGGCGCAGCCATGTTCACCTGGACGTGATAAGCCGTTTGCGGCACGCCTAATGCACTTTAATGCCCCCTTCGATTGCCCAATATCATGTGAACAAAGCGAAAATACACGTACCTACACATTATCAGTGTGTTCAAAGACAGAGGCTTGTTTCGTTGATTAAAAAACAATCCTCAGCTGGGTGGGAAAATTTATTGTTTAACTAGACCAATGATATTGTTAAGAAGTCGTAACAAATACGCATTTTCTTTTTTATTTTAAGAAAAAGATTATTTTCAGCACATAAAAAGAAGTAAAAAAATCATAAAAGGCTCAAAAAAAGTTTGTCAGAAGTGGGATTCGAACCCACGCCTACAGAGTAGACTGCGACCTGAACGCAGCGCCTTAGACCACTCGGCCATCCTGACTTCTAAAGTAACGAGAGCCAAATACAATTTTCATTCAGTGCCTAATTAATTCCTAAGTATTTATAAATTGGATAAATTAAAAATTGGAAAAATACTTAAGACTAACATTAATATTTATAAAGAAATGTCAAAGAAGTCAACACCAGATTTTATTTGACTTTACTAATTGTAAAATTATAATTTTAAATATTTTTAAATTTTAATTTTCAGGAAAAAAGAAAAAAAAAACAAAAAATAATTATTTAAATTAAAAAAATTCTTGTCAGAAGTGGGATTCGAACCCACGCCTACAGAGTAGACTGCGACCTGAACGCAGCGCCTTAGACCACTCGGCCATCCTGACTTGTGTCTGAGGGGTGCCAAAAATTCTAGCTAAACAGCGGCTGCCAGAAAACAAAGCAAAACAAATCAAAGCCAAAGAAAATTGTGTTTGGCTGATGTTTACTTTTGTAGGCCATATTATGTATTCCATAATTAGTTCGTTGACTGGGCAGGGGCAGCCTTAGCGGTCATAGACAATGATCAACGTCCGCAAAAGCTGAAAGATGAACGTGCGCCCAGTGCGTCCTTTTTGCCTTGTATAATCGTATTTCCTCTATATGCGTTGTCGAAAAAGAGGAGCGAGGCTATAGAAATCGCTTACAAATTTCTTCAGATAATCCTAACTTTGACTGGTGGGTATATTCAGATGTTTGGTACCGATTTGCTTACATTCTCTTTTAGTATTGAGTTTGATTAATAACACGAATCAGAAATTAATACAAATTCCAGCATTACTACCGAGAATTTGATATTCTGATTTAAAAATCTGCTGTGGACTAGTAGTAAAATCAAAGAAAATCCAAGAGTGAAGTATCATTGCTTGCTTTGTTTAGATTTTATTGATAAGATATTATCAAAGCAAAAGCTTCACATATAAAACGTATAACTTTCTTGGATGTGAAAGTTTCTGCGAAAAAGAAGATCCACCTTTTATCTTACGGTGCATTTTTGCATAATAAAAAAATTACTTAAAACATAGAATGATTAGAAATTGTTCCAATATATCGGTTTTCGTTTAATGATTTATTTATACTACAAATTTACATCCATAAAATGAATTTGAGCCAAGCGTTTTATCTGCCCACTTTATTCATATGTTTAGATGTTGTTTAGATGTTTGGAGATTATTTTTGATTTTGTTGATTTGTCTAATAACCACAGCGCCATTTTCAAATTATTGGGACTAAAACGGGGCGTGGTTTTTGTCCAATGTCTAAAATGATGTGCAAGATTGAGCAGGGAGTAGCACCTCCACATACCCATTAAGGCTTGTTCTTTTTGTGATTTCTCCGGCTATTTTTCTTTTTTGATCCTGAACTTCCCTTCAACTTCCTATGGAACGCCATCGGATCAGTTGGATACTTCAAATATTTACCCTCCTTAGCAATGATCGTAGCCATGGGGAAGCGCTTTCGCCACTGCCTGAAGTTCTTGGGCGTCATCAACAGAAAGAAATTGTGCCAGCTACTGTAGGAGATAGCCACTAGGACAGTGGCCAGGACTTTTGCCAGGTGTCTGGGATGACGAGACATGTTGAAGTAGTATCGCCGTTGCCTAGTCCTTAACCTGTTTATCATGAACCAGTTGAAGTTGAGGCTGGCGGAGAATGGATTACTGGGAACGGGCTTCAGCAAAAGCATAATACTTCCCGGGATGTCTTCCTTCTTCTGGATCCTCTTGGCTTCTGAATTCAAGCTCTCCATGATCGGATTTATTTCAAAAACAAATAATGTACACTTCTACCCAGACGGCAATTAACACAAGGCCAACTAAAGTTCCATTTGCCTTTGAACTTGACCCCTCGATTAATCGAATCGATTTCAATCAAATGCGAGTTGCAAGTTGGAGTTTTTTTCTCCTCCAGGGCTGGAGAGTATACAAAATAACGCCAAAATCATTTATCATTGCCCAGCTATTGACACGCCCCGTCAATATCAATAATTGCTAAATACCCAGCGTGATTAATGTCTGGCATCTTTGGCTCCGAATCGCTCGAAACGCAATTTGCATAATTGCAATTTATTGTAAGTCCGTGTGCAAATATGCAAGAAATCTGCAGCTCTTTAAGGCAACTAAAAGGCCGACGGCTTTTCACGATTCGCATTTGGATTTGTTTAATCTCTGACTGTCTGTTGGCTTCTCAGTGTCTCAGTGTCTCCCCCCTGTCATATGCAAATGGCTTCGCCTCTGATTTCGACTCTAAAATGTAGCCCCACTAATTGCTGGCACCCCTCAAGATCAGAGAACGAGAAACTCTTTTCAGTGCCAATCGCTTGGCAAATCAATCAGTGTGTGTGCACTCCATCTGACATTGTTGCTAATTAGTTGTCACAGTTCGTTAACATGTTAAAATGCTGCAACATCAAATGCTTTCTTATACCCTTTAGTAGGGTATTTTAATTTTTAAGGCAGAAACTTGCAGCGCCAGTAAAAATTTCTGATAAATAAATAGTAAATATAATATTTCTGATTAGTTCCAGCAGCTAAATACTATGGCTGCCATTGGCATTATTAGTAAATTAATTAAAACAAAATAAAGGTTCACTGATTTTCCGCATATTTTAAGAAAATACAATATTTTATATATTTAAGAATTACGGCTTCAGTATTATCCAGATCAGATGACAATACCTATCCGCTTTGAAAGCGATCCAAGATGTTTGGAAATTTCACTGGCAATTTCACTCAAACTTAAATATTTACCAACATAAAATATGAATCGCTGTTATATAAACTCTATAAAAGATTGTATCTTTATTGAAATTACCTTGAAAATATTTATTTACCAAAATTCTCAGATTCAGATTCATTTTCCTCCACTGACCCCCAGCAATGTTCTCTTTACCCAGTTCAAGGGTAAATCCAATTCCGACAACGATCTCTCAGTCTTAGTCTCACAACCCACAGTTTTCTAGACAAATAAAGCCATTGCCTAAGATTCATTCACGTTTCCAAGTAATTTAACTAAAACGAATTTCGCTATAACATATACTGATGCCCATATGTGTGTATATATTTATTACAGATTAACCCGAGAATTAAATGGCGTGTGGCTTTTATGGTCGCTGGTCCCACGCAAAGTCACGAAAATTGGTCGAAGATTTCTCATTGTCGGAGATTTCTCATTTCGCTCAGCGACCACGTACAAAATTCTCAAGTTTAACGCTGGAAAATTGAAATGCTTTGTCTAACCGATTTTCAAAATCAGCGAAAAAGAGCGTGGGAAAAAGTCTATGGGTGGATATTTTAAAACAAAATAAAAATTAAATAAATAATAATATTTTCTAATGTTTCAAATGAATGAGTAAAATAAAATAATTAAATATTATTTAAAATAAAATAATATTGACTTTTAAAAGCATTTTATAATTCTTTTTAAATATTTTCTAATGCTTCAAATGAATGAGTAAAATAAAATATTTAAATATTATGTAAAATAAAAAAATATATTGACTTTTAAAAGCATTTTATAATTCTTTTTAAATGTTAAACATTTTTGTAAATGTTTCCCTTCTGTCTTTCAAATTAATTGTGAAAACGTTTTTGATATTTACTATTTTTAATATCATTATTCTTTCTTTATTAAGTTTAAATCCGACAAAACAGAATACATAATTGACAAAGAAGTATTAAATAAAAATATTTAATAATGTTAATTATATTTTAATTTAAATCTGGAAAATGGTTTTGTGGTTCAAGTATTTTTTAAAAACGCTACCGACTGATTTGTTAAATTTTAAAAGATCAACAAAAGAGGAAAAATATATTTAGGGTTTTTTTTGTAGTTTTTATTCATGCCAAGTGGGTCAAAACAAGAAGAAGAGGAAGGTGTAGGAGGGAAAGATGTAAAAAATGGGCATTGACACGTTCCAAGAAATTGCATTGCAAACAACTGCAGACGGCAATTTTAGCTTTTAATTTATTATACCGCTTTAGCTTTTGTTTACACACGCACACTTATATAATATTGTTATCGTTGCAGTTCCCTGAAAAGCCAACGCAACAGCAATAAAGCGAATTCATTGATAAAAGCAGCCGCTCAAGCAGCAACGGACAAGTGTGCAAAAAAGAAGTGTAAATAATTACAACAAAAACTGCGATAAAAGAGGCAGATAGTTAATGCCAAGATAACAGCTGTTACGTGGCCAAAACAAAAAGGCAGAAATAATCAACAAAAAGAAAGAAAACAAAGCAAAAGTAACAGAGAAGTGCTTAACAGCTAAAGCAAAAGTGATAACAGTGATTAGCAGCTGTGCTGTTAAAAAGTATCCACAGTAAACGAAAACATAAACAAAAGATTAACAACAGAGAAAATAACAGCAAACACAGATAACAGAACTACAGAGAGCGTGAGAGTAACAGCAGCGGTAGTGACAGTGGGAGTGTTAACAGCATAAGAAAATAAACAAATATTCTTTAACAGCGAAGAACAAAAACATTAACAGCTGTTTGCAGAGAGCCACAGTATTTACAGACAGCAGCTGCGAGATAAACAGAGAGCAACAGGTTTCCCTCGCTCCCTCCTGAACCGATCATGAACCACGATCAGCCGCAGCCGCAGTCGACTGCGCAGCCGGGAAATAAGTACGCGCCTGGAAGAAGGCTAGCTGCCAGGCAAACGCTTCGATTGGCCATTCCCAAGCAACAGGGTGCTGACCCCCTGGGCAATCTCCACCCAGTTGGGGTATTCCGGCCTTCGCCCTCCCAACTGCCACCTGCGCCGATTCTGAAGAGAGTGCCCACGGGATGCATTAATTCCAGCAGTGGCATACCCAAGTCCGCCTCTCCCCTGGAGTCCCATCATTTGCCCAATGCCACGCCTACTCGCCTCAGTTATGGCCTGCCAGGAGCTGGTTCAGGTGGCAGTGGGTGTTCCAGTGCCGCCTCGGCCAGTACCAACTTTTTGGGGGTTCGCAAACCCAGCTTGACTTTGAACTCATCGGACATAAGGAATAACAACGATCTGTTTGCTTTTCCCAAGGACATGTCGCCCGTTTTGAGCGGTGAGTATGGGAATTTATGAGCTAAATTATTCAATTAAATAGAGCTAATAGAGAAATAATTATTAGAAAAAAAAAATATAGCCATCAAATTCTGTCTGAAATAGTTCCATTTCTTATAATATAAAAATGCTCAGCTATAAATTAAAGATGAGCAATGTGTTTTATCTGCCTGTTTTATTAATATTTTTAAATGTCTATAGCTTATATTTATCTTATTAATTTGTCTATCAATCCTCATCCTCATCTCTTGTTCACTACCTTTGCTTAGAAGCTTATTTTGATTTTGTTTGACTATTAATTATTCACCTTCTTTACCTTCCTCATCTCCCTCACCTTCTTTGTTTAGCAGTTTATTTTGATAAAGTTTTTATATCTAGGAACAACTAACGTATGCTAACCGACCGGGCTTTAGCACGTGCCTGAAATGATGTACAAAAAAAAAATGCAGAAAAGAGTAGTTTCCTTAGCACCTCCATTTCCACTGCCGTTGATCACATACCAATTGAGATGGACGACTACGGGAAAGCGTATTATTTTTGATTTGCCTCTGGCCTATATTCTTTTTTGAACTTCCAATCACCCTCCTACGGAAAGCCCTTGGATCAGTTGGATACTCCAAATAGTCAAAGTCACCCTTCTTTGCAATGATCGGAGCCATTGGGAAGTAATTTCGCCACTGCCTAAAGTCCTTGAGCGTAATCAACACGAAGAAGCTGTGCCAGCTACTGTAGGAGATAGCGTCTAGGACGGTGGCCAGGACTTTTGGCAGGTGTCTGGGATGACGGGACATGTTGAAGAAGTACCGCCGATTACACTGACCAGACCTTATACTGTTTATCATGAACCAGTTAAACTTGGGGCTGGCGGAAAATGGATTGCTGGGAACAGGCTTTAGCAAAAGCATAATTCTTCCCGGGATCTCTCTCTTCGTCCGCTTGATTTTCTTCTCTACGGAATTTGAGCTCTTCATGATTTGATTTATTATAACAACAGGTGCTATATAGTACTTCTACCCAGGCGACAATCAATTCAAGGCCAACTAGGGTTATATATAATTGTTAATTATTTATGTGATGTATTTATTTCAATGAAATTAACATTTTTTTATGTTACTAATCGATTTTGAAAGATTTTATCTCTAAGAATATATTTAAAATGTAACATTTTGTGGCCTAATATTAAAAACCTGTTCTGCTACAATTAAAAAAAAAATAATAATTAATATTAAATATTAATATAATGTAATATTTAAATTCCCCCTCGCAGAACATTCCCACTCGCCCATGTTTACGGATATATCATCGGCTCACAGCAATGGATCCCCAACGCATTACCAACAACTGGGCCGATTGTTCAGCCTGAGTCCTTCGAGCATCAGGAGTTACGGAAATGTGAGTGCTTATTTCTTAAATATTTATTTTTTAAGGCAAGGTTTTGAGGGTATTTCAAGCACGCATATGAGACTTCATTCGGCCCTTCTGGCTTTAGAAATTCACACTCGTAATAATTGCCGATGGCTATTTATAAATAAGCAGAGCGAGCAAAGGTCATGACTCACTTTGGAGCTCTTCTCTTGCTTTAATGGTGTCCATAAACTCTCGCTCAAGCTTTTGTTGGCCCCTCATTCTTTGCCTTTCCCAACCCCTTCATCGCGTTTTAGGCCCATTCTGATTATAGTTTTGCATGCACTTAAAAAGAAAACTTTCAACTTTAATAAATAAATACTTTTGGGGCTAAATTCTTAAGGCACATTTTGATGGCAGCCTAACAAACTCTTTGAAAATTAGTTGTAAAATCCAGAATTAATATTTTGAATTTTTTTTTTTATATTTTACATAATATTTATTCTAGAAAACTATTAAACAATCTCTCTACTTTTCCGAGTGCCCTCTAAGCAAACCATTCCAAGCTTTGCAGTGCCATATTTAAGCAAATACATAACTCACACCTCACACGCGACTCTTTCTGGATTGGGGAACTGTTGGGGATGGGGTCTGGAACCACTCCCTGGACTTGGCGACTTTCCTAAAACCGGCTCTGGGCAGATATAACTCTCTCCCTCGTAGGAACTCTCTCTCTCTGTCTCTATCTTACACCTTGCCTAAATAGGTAGAAAATAGCGTCAACTTAATTAATAAATACCATTTAGCACGTTTTCAAAACGTAGACGCAGAAAATAAAAAGAGGGAAGAACGAGTTCGCAGAGTATATAGCGTTATAACCACATTATTGGATGGATATACCGGGTATGAATAATCGGCATTTGGCGTTGATTTTTAGCATGGCTCGTGAGTCGTTAAGCAAATTTCTTGTTAGCGAAATACGCTATGTGAAGTATATTGATCATCTGAATAGGTTTGTTGCTAAATATTATTATTTGTGATTAAGTGACACATAAAAATAACATTTTTTAACAGATCATAAAGATTAAACGAGCCAACAACCTTTTAATTAATAAAAACTTAACGTTGACCCATATATTGGAGGGCATTGTTTAAACCTTTGCTGATAAGGTGACCAGCTGTACATTTGTTTATATTTTGATAATAAATTATTTGATCTAAAGGGTATGATTTATGGCATAAACAAAGGGAGGGGAGTTTGAATAAAATATAGGTTTAGGTTTAGGTTTATTTTTTTAAGTTTTAAAAGTTTATAAAAATTAAAAGGGCTTTTGAAATTCTTAAAAATGAATCTGAAACTATGAAATGAAATTTTTGATATAATAAATTTCTTGGGATGTATTGGGCAGTTTATAAATTTAAAATTTTAAATATTCAACTTCAAATGTAAAATCTTTTAGTCTAAACCCATTTTGCATCTATACCTTAAGAAGATCCTCAATTTTTACTCACCAAGCATAATTATGCCACATATTAGTACCAAATTTTATTATTTATAATTTGTATTCCCCCCGCATCGATCTCGCAGGGTATTCCCATGGCCATGCCCCTGGCTGTAGATCAATTAATTTCTTTCTCCTCGGTGTTCTTAACTATTTGACAAGCTCTTCATCGCCAGAACGTGAGCTGCGTTGTCGTCGCAGAAGATTGTTGTTGTTGAAATTATATGAAGTTGGGCCCTGTGTGTGTGTGACAAAGGGGGGACCGAGCATATTAATTAGTGCCTGCCTGGGTTTGTCGGGTTTGCCAGTGGGTTTGTCGGGGAATCTTCCCGGAGAGCTCAGAGAGTGTTGTGCTGTGTTTTGTGGGCTCTCCGTCAGGCGACTCAAAACCAAAAAAAAAATCGATTAGTACAAACAACCGAGGGGCGAATAGTGCCCAGTCGAAATACAAACAGAGACGTCGGGCTCGCGGCTTGTTCACATTATAAAGCTAAAGCTCCCCAAAGGCAGCAAACACACTGAAAAACACACAAAAACATATATAGAGAGAGGACAGGGGTGCCTGAAAGCTACTTATAAACGGATGGAGACGGACAACTGTGTTTTGGGTCTGGCATTCTGTGGTTTTCAGCAAGAATTCCGTATTCAGTATTTGCCGAATTGAGATGCGCAGCGGTTCGTCTTCGATTCCCCCAGTCATATCTCTCCCCCGCTCCGAATTCTCCCTTGAGAACACACATTTTCGAGACTATTTATCGTTAGAAGCCGCAAAGAGTTTATGTGATATATCCATATAGCATGGGCAATCGTTTGAGCGGCTTGTGGTGCAAGAAGACAACATTGAATATTAACCACACCGATCCCCAGGCGAAAGAAAGTGAGGAAGTGAGCAGAAGTGTTAAGGTCCGGAGGAGTCACAGGAAGTCAAGTATCGGTGATGGTAGAGGCATCTTTCGCATTGGCAGCGTGCGACGTTTATCCCTAAAAGATAATAATCCCAAGAAACCCCTTTGTCCCGAGATCACAATCTCAACCGTAGAGAAGACCTACCAGGAGCTCACCACCAACCCGGCTGAGATCGATTCCAATATGAAAGTTAATGCACAGCTAATGCCCACTGTCAAGGTGAGTATCTCCCCATTCGAATTCCTTTGGTTAGAAAATCCGAAAAGCAATTATGTCATTTGTTTTTGTTGTTGAATAGCCATAGAAATAGATATGCTGCTTGCCGAGTTAAAAACAAAAGACAAACTTGAATTATTTTGATATGCTTCCCAGTTCACGGCCAAAATCAAAACAAATTGTGTGGAGTTTGTTTTTTTTTCGGATGGTGTCATTAGCATTAACCTTTCAGGTGGAAACTGTGTTTGTGTGTAAATGCGGATGCTTGTAAGGTGTCGTGGTCGGGTTTAGCCGACGTAATTTATGACCAGCATCTAATTGAAATCGTAAACACATTTCTGGTAGACATCTTGTGAAGGGGGAACTGGCCAAGAGTTTCCATAATAACTTGCTCGATAACAAGTAGATAATGACGCAATTCAATCGTTTAATAGATTTTCCCTCAGCTTTTAGCGTTCCATAATGACCTTAAAATAGGTTATTGCCATAGTGTTAAATACTACAGAAACTAGTTGGGGGAAAAAGGCAAGACTCTAAATTATTTTTAAAATAATGAACATAACTAAATTCTTTAATTCTTAAAATAGTACCAAAGAAGACAAGTGCCAGATAATTTTATAGTAAAAGAAATGGGTTTTCTGGCCTCCAGGAAATGTATCCTAAGAGGAAAGATTAACAGAGTTCTGTTAATCATCGAAATGTTCTGTAAAATGCAAATAAAATTATATGTAATCCCTTCTCTCTTATATAAAAACCAATTTTTCTCATTAGAGCCTTATCTGCCCTTCAAATTTTTAAAGTTGACCCTAACTAAACAATTTTTAAATACAAATTAAAAATGTAATATAAATTCTTACACTAATATGCCCTCAGAGCCTTGTTAATCACTGAAAATCCCCCCATCAGAAGCATAAATTACATAAATTCAAAAACCAGAACCCCAATTTCTTGTACATTTCGATTTAAGGTCTGTAATCAAGGCATTATATTCCCTGGCCAACGCTCAAGTGACCCAATTCCGAGTCACAAATAAATCACAAAAATCAAGAGAAGTAAGAGAGAAGGAAAAAACGTGTTAAGCACGCTTTGCATATAAATAAATAAACAATCTAAAGGCGGGAAGCAGGGGGGAAGTGCATAAAAATCAATTACGCATGAAAATTCCAATTGAGAGAAAATAAAACGATAAGCCTGCAGACGATGATGAAGCGCATGCGTGGCGGGAAGAAGGCGTGGCAAATCTTTTTTTCTTCTTTATTTTTCCTGCTATTAAAGATATAGTAGGTAAGGTCTTGGCAGTTACGTCTTAGATGCGCGGATGCAAAGCTCCCACGATGGTGACTCACAGCTGAAAACTTCTTCGTCGGTGCAAGTTGTTATTGGTGGAGATCCAATCACGGCTCTCATGATGACTCACAGATGTTTTAGGCGAAAGCCTGAATGAATTGGATACATAGATACACCAGCTGGAGATACAGATACAGCGACACGTAGTAAAGAAAATACAGATACAGTGGACATTCGATTTAGTGAAGGAAATGGGAGGAATTAAATTAAATTTATTGGGAAATTAAAAAAGAATTTTATGTAGAAGAACATATAAAATAATATTTATAAATAATATTATTATTAATTAATATTATTATAATATTATATTATTCTCCATTTTAAATTGCGGAATACATTTATTTTTATTTCACAGATGCTTAAGATAGCTTTCATGAAATAAAATTAATTTATTATTCAGAAAGCAGCATTTTTTCTCTCCAATTCAAATAAAATATATTAATATATAATCATTTAAAGGGCTGCTATCTAAGAGACTCATCTTATATTTTATCTAAATGTTAAAGAAACATTAAAATAATTTCAGTTTTATTTCGAAGATTATCATTGTTCCTCTTCTCTAGCGTTCACTGTTAATTGCGAATAAACAAAAGTATTATTCCATTTTGGCTGGGATTTCGCTGAATGGGCAAATGACTCAGTTGAAGGACTTGGCACTTGACAAAGTTGTGATTAATTTAAACATTTCTTTAAATATGATCAAAGGCAAGGGAAAAGTGTGCCATTTTAGTGACTAATTCGCTGACCCGAATAGCGAAAGTATCTGAAGGATGCGTTGGATTTGCGTGAACAGATTGGTGTGGGGAAAGATGATGGATGAATTAGCTCAGATGGATTGCATAAGAGTCGCAAGCAAAATAGCCTTGCGGCGAGTATCTGAGGCGGACGCAGATACAACTTGTTCAGGGTATCCGACAGATGCACAGATACCAGCTGTAGGTGGAGCCACCCTCGTCTAAGCAACGAACAACGAACTCTTTACATCGGTTCAAGGTTCCTTTTTTCATTCAATCGGCTTTATTTTTGCTTATTTTCGCTCCACTTTGCCATTTCCTGGAAATCCGAAAGGCATTCAATAAACAAATGCCTACAAATCAATTAGATTGAAAGAAAGCCAAGAAAATACACAAAAAAAGAGAAGCGGAAAACATGTTAAAAGATTTTTAGCCATTTAAATCGCACGTGTCGGACGAATTTCGAATCGATTCTCGAGATGATTTTCTGTTTGCTTAGACCGAGTAAATAAAACAAAATAGTCGTACAAATAAATAAATACGAATGGTAAATATAAACAATGTGCTAAGGTGGGGGCATGATGATACCTAGATTTCCGCGAAAAAATACCTTGCAAATCATTGCCAAAAATGTGGAAAGCGAAAAGATGTAAAATATATATAAATAACAAGAAATCAAATGAAATGGCACGAAACAAAATGCGCCAAAACAAGTTGTTTTAGCCCAGACTCTGAACAAGAGGATCACCCACCACTCTTGGCTCTCACAATCGGTGGATTTCTGCCTCTCTCTCTCTATATATATATACATATATATCTTTTTCTCTCTCTCAGTTTTCGAGGCATCGAGTCAAAAAATACAATTTCAGGCCTCAGTCTTGTGTCGAACCCTCAAACGTCGAGTTCGTAGAGCTATCGAAGACAACGACAAATACAACAAATAAAATAATAATAATAATTTCTACAAAGAAACCACAGCGAATGTCTTAACAAAAAATATACAATAAATCTTCTGTATATTATTGTGAAATAGTGAAAATGCCTAAAGATCGCTATAAATCCAAGTGAGAAAAGTGCGTAAAGCGAAAGTAGAAAATATTTCCAATGAAATTTATCGAAAGCTAAAAATAAAAGAAACAAATATATGCTTAAAAATAAAATTAATTCTTTTTGTCGTCACATGTGTGACGCTTGAGATACAGAAAAAAAAGCATGTGGAAAGTGTCTGCTAATAAATACACATAAAATTATAAATAAAGCTTTGAGCAATTGCAGTTTTTGTTCGAGGTCTTCCCAGAAAAACTAAAGAAAAAATTCAGATATTCGCGGAATAACAATACCAAGAATTAATTTATTAAACCGACTTTTAAATAACCTATTTAAAAATTGATAACATTTTTTTGTACAACCCATAATTTACATGTAAATGCAATTTATAACAAACAACAAGAATGGAGTGCATAGGCTTACAGAAACTTCAAGAATAAATTTCCATAAATTGTTAAAATACATCTTAAGTGGGCTAATAAAACGAGTTAACAACAGAAAACCAGTTCGATGTATCTAGAAGCAAAACGAAAACAAATGTCCGACCGCAAACAGCTTGGAAAAACTTAAAACCACAAACTCAAACTGAACAGAATCGTTGCGTAGGCTTTTCGTCGCCTTTGGCAGACAAGAAATCAATCAGACGGACGCCCACAGAGGCGCAGTAATACCTGAAATACACTCAGTAACTAATACTTGGGCATAAAAAAATAAAAAACAAATAAAAAATGTGCAGCAAAGAGCGGTTAACGCCTTTGTTGGCCGAGGCAGCTGCATTAGCAAGCGGAAACTCATTAGCCAGGTTACATGAAGACCCCCGAACGGAAGTGGGGAAAAACCCAGCTCACGTGGGCTTTTCAGAGCTGGAACTGTGCCTCAGTGTTTCTCTCGCTTCAAAAGGTGGGCTTTGAACTTGTCCCACACGCCCCCAGAGGTGTGAAAAACCAGACCAAAGTCGAAACCGAGTCAAGGTCTGGTCGGAAAGAAGCTGTAAAATGTTTGGCTATTCATTTGGCCAGAAAGATTTTGAAGCTTGGATCGTAGTTAAAATCTGGAATTTCTGTAATAAAAGGCGTGGAATTTCTAGAAAGGTTTCTATTTTTATAGGGCATTAAAAAGATCGTAAAGAAATAGAAAAGCTAAAGGTTAATCCTCAAGAATTAATTCTCTATTCAAAATGTTTTTTTCTTTGTTTGATAAAGGGTTCTTTTCATTGTTATAAATATTTGTTTAAATATATATAAATAGTTTCTATAACAGACGCACTTAAAAACCTTTTTTCTCTTTTAATTACTTGGCTATTTCACAATTAACGAAATCAATGAAGATAGCTTAAATGTTGCTTCTCTATTTTGGCAATGCTATGTGGGGGAAATTCTTAGAAGTCTGGGCCTTATAAGGAGGGCTTAATCAGCCGCGATTATTGTGTATTATGTATCTTGCAGATACATTTGTCACCAAGCCACGGGCACCGCCAGGCACGGAAACCAGTTCTGTGGCATTTCTTGTGTAAGCCTTTCCCTGCTGCTGCTCCTCCTCAACTGGTGGCTCTTTGTGCGTGAATCTTTTGTGGCTCTCGGTTAACGGTTGCCAAAATAAAAATAAAGAAAACAGACAAAATTGGAAATACAAATAATCATAATAAAGCACGGGAGAGCACAAAACCAGATGCTTTATAATTGTTTATGCCGAAAGAACGAACGAACACCTTTCTGAATGCGATTATGCGCGGATAAATTACACTGTTTCATCTGCTGTTTTCTGTTGTTAACCCCCAAAGGAATGCTAATTGTTGCGGTTGTTAATAATTATATAAATGAAAAATGTTTTTGTTTTTGGCTAGAATTTCTAGGAAAAATGCCAACGAACCCCTTAAAGCAAAGCAGCTCCAAACATAAATAAAAGTAAACAAAGCGGAGAGTGCAGAGGGGAAAAAACCCCTTAAAACAGTGATCAAGTGATAGTTTCTATATCAAAATTAATAATTAAGTGAAGTGAATAAAGAAATAAATCAGCTACGATGGTTGTCACCTCAACCAGAAGTCCGCTCTTGGCGCAAACACAACCTGCAAGTGCCACCTCGAGTGGCAGCCACACGGCAGCCGCCATGCGATCGCGTCTCATATTTCCCCGGCAGCATTATCAGGTAATTGTCAATCAATCCATCCCCTGCCCCCTCTTGGAATAGAAATCAGAAATTCAACGAAATGTAGGCACAATTGTGAGAGTCAAGGGTTTAGTGTTTAGGTCGCTGGGTACATTAACCCCGCGGCGCCGACCAAGAACCAGACGACGGCAGCGCTTGGCAGCGCTCCTAATGGCCAGTGAAAGGCACAAAAGATTCAGACGCTCGCCACGGAGGTACCTACGTATATAAAAACATGATTTTATTTATGATTCTTGTATGGTATTTGTGACGCAATGGCATTCGGGAGACCAGACATTTTATATAGAAAACGTAACATCAAAGTCTCACCTAATTGACCTGAACTGCACTGCGGGTGGAATTCCAACGAAACTGCAGTTTTATTTTTGTTGTTTCCTTAATAGGTTTTTATACAAATTAAAGGAAATGCATCCGGTTGAAATATGGAATAGGAATAATGCTTTTAATAGTTTTACTCACGTTTCCTTTGATAAAAACATTTTGTTTATTGGATTAAATATTATTTTTACAAAAAGAAATCAAGTAGAGTTTTAAGAAATTAACATGTAACATTGCTCACACGTTTTTGTATAAGTTTAATAGGATTTATGATTTGTATATTTCTTATTTTTTTAGCTTTTAATATGGAAAATTAGACCCCGTTGCATTTATAAACTATAAACTGAAGGTCAGCTCTCCTCAGGCTGTAAATGTCACTTTAAACTTTAAAGTTTAAACGCTTTGCAAGCCTCTCTGCCACCCGATATAGCCAAGATAAAACGCACTCAAATTGAAAGTTGAAACGCATATATATCTGTGCTTAATGCCACGCATTTAATAACCCAAAAGATGTGGAAAATAAACAACAATTTTCAGGCTTTCAAACCGGCGTATCGTTGGCAAATCCGTAAAACAAAACAACAGAAAAACACAAACCATTAAAATTGCCGGCACATAAATCGAAACGAAATCGTGTCTATTTGTTTATAATTAATTTCATGCGGCTTTTGTTTATTGAGCACCAAATGCGTCGAGTGGAAATGCGTCAACTGCAGTTTCCAATTGTTCAATATATAAAAAGGGGTGCCCACTTATGCATAATATATATCCATTTATATATCTATACAGATCGAACGGTACCAGAAACCAAGCACCAAGCATCTGCCGATTTGCACTCTCGACCTGGCCCAAGCGAAAGGCTGGGGCCCCCACTTAGATTGCCCTAAGATTTCGTATCTGTTCTCGAAATATATATATATATTTAGTTGCCAAGATCTGGATCTTTGTTGTGCGCATTTGCTGGGATTTTGTTGCTTTTGGTTTTTGTTTTTGGTCTCGTTCCAAAGTGGAACCGAATGTTTTATTTCTGTATTCTGTTTTCCATAGCCTGTTGCCGTCGACTTTGTCTATATAATGTAGAAAACTACATAATTTGATTTCCAGTACGTGCCTCTTTCGGCCTGCCTCACTGACTGTCGGCGGCGCCGTTGACGTCAATTGGGGGGAGAGATGGACAGGACAGGCAGATCGTCGGACAGATGAACGGATGAACGCACGGTTGGAGTAAGGGACCCTGGCTGGGTTTGGGGGATTTACTTTTTGCCCCCCCCCCCCCAACCATTGCTCATTTTGGGGGAAAACCAGGGCCAATGTTAAGATATATCATTATATCTTTTGGATCGCCTTTTCATCTGTTTATAAGACTAAAGGCGATCAGAGGAAGTAACTAAATTTTAAATACTGAACTTCAGACTTTAAGGCTTAAAAAAATGGTTCTAACACTTTAAGGATATCATAAAGAAGTAATAAAAAAAGTAATAAGAACAAATGGCTTGCAGTAGGTTAATAATATAATTATTATCATATTTATCTTACTAAATTTATAGTGTCATGAATTATTATAAGAACATATTTATTTAAAAATTATTTAATATAATTTTTATCATATTTATCTTACTGAATTTGTAGTGTCATGAATTATTATAAGAACATATTTATTTAAAAATGATTTAATAAGCAGCATAATGTCTCAAAGAACTCTATTCCCTTTGCAAACAATTTAATTTTCTCAAATCTCGTCAATAAAGATCTTATTTACAACACCATTAAAACCACAAATTTATTAAGGTTTCGCTACAAATAGATTAATTTCTGGGATTAATTTTTTGTTTACATCCATTTGAAAAGCAATTGGACCAGCGATTCAGATTCTGAATATTTCCAGTTCAAGCGAAACACCACATCAATAAAAACCATTTACCGAATAGCCTTTCATTTAATTTGCTGACTTATGGCACCAATTTCGTAGATGTTTTTCCCAGATAAAACGACTGGTTGAACCAGTTCAAAGATGTAATTTATGAATGAATTCAATTAAGATGATTTTCCGTAGATGGGTTGGATGGGGGGAAAACCCCTAGAGATCGGAGGCGGCGCCTTCGTGGATCTCACACGGTCCACTTAAACTGCGGCTCAACTCAATTACGAGATCATAAGGGAGAAGCCTTTAATTCAAATTTGCAACGGTTGTGCGGGTGAGAAAGAGATCGGGCAGAGTGGGAGAAAGATAAGTCTGGTCTTTATAAACAAACTGGGAAAGAAGTAATTAATTATTTTGTGCTATCCTCTCTTGATCTTATTTTCTACACATGATTTGTTTTACTGCTCTCACATTAATGTTTTTTTATGAAATTATAGAGAGACAGAGAGAGAGGGAGGGTTTTTGTAAACAATAACAAGAGCAACAAGTTTCGAAAGAGCTTTTTTCAGCAGCTGGCAATACCTTTTTGCTCTCTGCCAGTGTTGTTAAATAAAACAGGGCTCTCCTCTGTTTCCCTCTCTCTTTCCATCTGTGTTTATTTCTCTCCCTGTCTCTTGCTCTTTTGTTTGGGGTGGTGGCAAGGCGGCAAACAAGTTTACTTTTCGCCCTGCTTTTGTGCTTTTCATTCAGTTTTCATAATTCAGTTGTGTTCGTCGCTGTTGCGCGTGCAAAAGCTGAAATCAAATCGAAACACTCGGGCTATATACTAAATAAAATCGCAGGCACACTTATAAATCACAATAAAAAAATATAACGATTATTTTATTATACGGCTAATGTGCGAGTGCTACTGAAATATAAATAAGAAGGAGATCGATTGAGATCTTTGAGAATGCTAGTGAAGTGTGAAAATGTTGATCTAGTGAAGTGAAAATAAAAGGTAAACCTTTTACTAGAATTTTCAATAAATGGAAAATTTACTAAATAATAAAAAATCCAGTTTTGAAGCTACAACTCATTTTAAAATCTAAAAGCCAAGCAAGTATTGAATCGTTTTAAATTCTAGAATGTCAAGATAAATAGGAATTAGACCATAAACCTATTCTTATGGTCTAAAAATTAAAATATAATTTTTTTAGGCAAATTTTTCGAAATTCAAATACCCATTTTGGTATTAAAATAAATTGTAAAGATTTTTATTGCACAGAAAATTTAATTTTATCTACAAAAATTGTAAACTTTTATCCCCACGGGATGTTTAACACAAAACATTTCCAATATTTCCTGCAAAAGTTGAGATTTTAGCAACAGGAAATTCTGTTGAAAACTATTCCGCTGAAAAGACATAAAAAACGTGTTATTGTTTATATTAGGGGTACACAAAATGCCCCACTATAATATACAACCCCTACCTTCCATCGATAGATAGTCAATGGATAATGTATCTTATAGATAGTTTTGCGTAGTTGGCGGCGCTCTTTGCTTATGGTTTCATGGTCGATTGCCTCGATTATGCTTTTCGAAATTGCACTACTCAAAGAGAGGGGGGAGGGGCCCATTAACTCGTACATTTTGGCACTTTTACCGGGTCTTCGCCACTCAGTCACTCACCTGAGAGATTGCCCAGATTGGCTGGCAGCTCGCCCAGGTGAAAAGAATCTGTGAAACCAGTTTTGATTCTGTTTTTTGTTCGCTGTCTTACATAGATATGAGTTGAGTATGTTGGTGAAATGTTTTCTGGTTCCGCAGTTTATTTATGGCTTATCTCTCAGCCAGCAACGCCAGCAATTGTTATCGAATCGCAAGCGCGCGCGACAACAAACTTGTCCCAAAGACATTGGCCCGGCCCACGCAATCGGGCAATCAAAGTGGTAGCAAGAGCTTCAAGCAAAAAGGAAAACACTCCCTTACTCACACCCCACACACATTGCAGGGATTGCAATCTGACCCGACGACGACCTCCCCACTCCCAAAAAATGTAACATCCCGAACTGGCTGCCAGACTTTCTTACAATGAATTCCATTTCAAAAATGCGTCATTAGGTTCGAGGATTAAAGAGGGGAATGGGAATTGCGTTGAGCTAAAAAACAACCCTTGCTCTGGGGGAGTTCTTAAAGAAATTTGGTTTTTATACGAAGAAATTTAAGTTACTTTTGGATACATTTTATATCCAAAGAAATATGTAATTAATTACTGTTCCTATTGGGAAACTGACATGAAAATACCTTCTCACCATCTTGACCGTAAATAGAATTCTTATCTTAAAGCTGTGTAATTTAATTCAATTTAGTCACAAAGGGAATTTGTAATTAAATGATATTTGTTCAATGGTGAAATTACCCTTTAAAATATTATTCACAACCATATTGACTCAGCAGGTAATTACAATTAAAATTATTAGAGATTTTCTAAAGAATATGAAAAGTATTTAAGTAATCAGAGAAGCGTAAATCCCATTCTAAAGCTACGATAAAATTGCCCAACATTTCATTAAGAAAAGAAATAAGATCATAAAGTTTTCAATATTTTTAAAACCTAATTTCAAGAGGCTTGTTTAACCTTTACTTTGTTATTAAAACTTTACTTTTACGAGTATTATGCGAAGCCCCTAGCGCATGCCTTTATTTCCTCTCGATTTAACTTTTGGCAGAGCTCTCAGGTGAGTCCGCACACCCACGCAGTTGGCTAAATGTAACGTCAAATTCGAGCGCATTAGATTAATCTTTGGCTAATGAGACAAATTGCAGACGCTACTAATTGCCAGTCCCTGGGCCGCAACAGCAACGGCAACAGCTGCAGTTGCAATTGCAATTCTTGAACAGCCAGAGAGATACAAAATCACAGAGCTCTCAGACAATGGCAATGGGCTTTAACCTTGAACTTGTGCGATTTTCCGCTAGCTGTGCCTTGCCTTTTGCCGATTTTCCTTGGCTCAGCGAATATTGCATTATCTATTGCAATTTGAATAGGAAAGCGAGTTTGCTGTCGGAGCGGAAATACCTCTGGCTGCCTGTCATCGTAAATATTCTCCCGCTTTATTTTCATCCAATTTTCTACTGCCTTTGAGTTCTCAAATTGCATTGCCCGCCGCCCAGTTGGCAGGTGCAGGTGTGCATGCAGTACAGGTGCATCGGCTACAAATTATTGCCTGAAAGCCAAGACGCAGACGCTGAGGAAAGTGCAAAAATTGAATTACTGAAAGTTGGCACAAAATAGGTGACTCCCGCAAAGGTGACAGTAGCGAAAAGACAGTGAGTGTGACAAGCGTACATCAAGGGTGTTCATATTTTAAGCTATTAGTAGAACTTGATTTATGGCAGCTCCCCACATTCATAAAAATGTCATATTTATGTGGAAGCTACTACTAGTTAATAGTTTTTTGAGAGCCAACGACGACCTTAAAGGCTTTTGTAAACTTTGTTCAACACTTGATTTTGGGCCTAGTTCTGTTAAGTTTGTAACGAGTTTATAGAGACATAGAGTGGGTTCAATATTGAAAATCAATAAATAATAAAGTATCTGTAAATGAATAGAAGGTTACATGTTTTTCATATTTTATATAAAAACTTGTATTCGTTGAAAAGGCTTTCTTACTTTCCTATAGATATAGATATTTTTGTAATAGGTAAGCCCTTTAAAATAATCCTTTTTACCGTTCATAAAACTATATCTTTTTTGTTAATTTCCTATTACATTTTCTGACATTTAAACAATTAATTATTTAAAATGTTAACACCTAATGTCTATTATTCTCATAAACTCAATCTTTTTAAACCCATTAATAAAGTCTACTCCTTACGACCTTATTATCTTTCTAAATTAGCGAAAATTTTTCCATTTGTTAACAATGTTATGGTTTCTTTATAGTAGTGTTTACTTGTACCTTTTGTTTACTATTCGAAGGGAGCATTCATCAATTTCTTTGCACCCACTGTTTGCACTTCCAGCTTGTTTATCGCCTTCGCGCCCACACAACAAAGGCCTCAACCTACGACCCATTGAAACCCATTGGAGAACAGTCTCAGTATTTGTTGTCTCCTCTTTCTCGAGATGTCACTCTGCCCACACTAGATCTTCGCCTCACAGATGTACTATATATAAATTTTATACTTGTTTTTGCAATTCTTTCCCTATTCTCTGTTCTTGTTTCCATTTCGCATTTGAATTTTGCCGCCCCTAAAACAATAAAATTGCTTCATGAGCAAGGAAAGTCTCGGTGTATGTTTGTTTTGGGGATTAGGGAGAATATACTTTAAAAAAATGTATGAAAACTATTAAAATATTAAAATGTACATATAAAATATACAAATTTCCTGTTAAAAGCAATAAAATTCAACAAAGATCGTAATCCAAAGTAGATAATTTTTAAATAAAGAATAAGAGGAAGTTGGGATAGATTTAATATAAAATTTAAATAAATTGTCACTTACCCATTGTCTTGGTATTATTCTTGGTATTTTTATTGTTGAATCAAAAATTACCATCCAAACTATAATCGAATTTTGGATGTTTTTATTATACACTTTGCACTTTTATATTCGCTTAGCTAAACACGCACTTTAAACACTTTATATTTCCATCTATTTATTTATATTCTCAATTATTTATTTAGATTTTTCAAAGGCCACGTCGTTAAAACACGTAAATTACGAGAAAAACAGTTTTTTCATTTTCTTTTTCGGAGACGTTCCTTGCCGCGAACACACTCACACACACACACACACACACAGAAATCTGCATAGACTTCAACACACACACACATACATAACGGCGGCTGCTGCGATTTGCATTGTCCGCGGGAGTCTCAGGTGTTTTTCTTGTAGTTTTAGTAACTTTCGTTCAATATCCACTTGCTAATTGCTTTAAATCTGCCTTATTTGTATCACGTGTGCAGTTATTTATTCAGTTCACTTCGGCTTTAGCACAGAAATTGATTTTTTCACATTTCGCTTTTCGTTGTTGAAACTCCAATTGGCGGGAAGTGCACTCACTTTATCAAATTTACGTATATTCCTTAAAATTGCACATATTTCACATTTAATTGATGGTCCCCGCATAAAGTGCACTTTGTTTAACCGACTTAATAGTTTTTTAAGTATTATTAAGCGTTTTTTAAGGACGAAAAACCGTTTTTAGCAGGAGCACGCGTCGAGTCTTCTTAATTTTTCACTTTGCGCTCTTTTGGCGGGATCGCTAGTGGCAAGGAGAGAGAGAGACCTAAAAAGTTGCCCTGCTAACTTGTTTGACATTGGACAAAATTGGCCTTCATCTCAATATTTTTTTACTGTGTGTGCGGAAAGTGGGTGGCTGAAAAGGGGGTGTGGCTTTTGCAACGACTGCCAGCAAACACAAACAAAGTTTGGCATTCATAGATGAATGCCAGGGACTAATTAAACAATAATAAAACGCAAATAAAGCAGACAAGACAAAGCATTTTATGGTGTTGCTGCCACCCGCAACCCCTTCCCCTTTCCCCTTTTCCCACCCCTTCATTCTCGTATCAGCAGCGCCCAAAAATTATTGTCACGAATACATTAAAAATCACTCAACCGTTGTCTCGTGTGCCAATTTTTGTTGTTGTTGTTTTTTTATGTGATTCCCTCTTGCAAAAATGTTGTTCTCCCTCACACACCCTCACCTGCCCCCTCCCCATCGGCCAAGGAGACAATTTTAAATGTGGTGTTCATTTAAATCACATAAAAATCAAACAAAAAGGAACATAAAAGCCAGTCTATTACGGGTTCTGTTTTCTGTTTTGCCTCCCCTATTTCGTTCGTATGTTAATTGAT
Organism: Drosophila mayri; assembly: GCA_008042485.1. Taxonomy (NCBI): domain Eukaryota; kingdom Metazoa; phylum Arthropoda; class Insecta; order Diptera; family Drosophilidae; genus Drosophila; species Drosophila mayri. The sequence continues at coordinate 469,271 of VNJN01002110.1, read as the reverse complement.
AAAGTTTTATAACTTTTTAATGAAATAACCAAACGAAAACTGAACTGAAGTGAACCGCAAATCGAATGCAAATCCACACAAAAACGAAGACCGATAACCTTGAAAGGGTTTTAGTCGATGAATTTTTGAGTAGTCCTCAAAATTAATGCGTTGATAAATCAATAAAACTCTGTTAATCATCAAGTTTAAAATTTAAGATAAAATATGACTTTGGAGCTTTAACAAGTCTACGAATTACACTGACTTGGAGATACCCTTGGGTATACTTATTACATTTTTTATGGCCTATAAAAATTAAGAGCTATTTTTTTATAAACAAGAATTTGAAATGCCATTTAAATACTAATAAACATCTTTAAAATGTATACCTTGCAAGTTTATATTTAAAGACATTAATTAATTAACTTTTAAATCGCTTTTGATAAATTTCAAGTACAATTTGATATTTATTCTTATTCGTACCACATAAATCAATCTCCCTGTCAAAATTCCATTATGCGAAATATCTTCTTCGTTTTTGTTTTATAATAATTTTAAAACAAAATAAAGCCATCACTTAATTTATGCAAAATGGCCATAACTCAAAGCGACAGAGGAATTTACCTCTAAAAAGCAAGCAGATAAAAAAATCGTTTCTTTTTTTTGCTTTGGCTGATTTGACAAATGACAAAAATAATGATAATACCAGTAGCAGCCACCTGCTATGGGTTGGGTGTTGAGGGGGAATCTCCACAGATGCGATTTTTATTGTCCAACTCCGACAGCTGTAAACTGTCAACGCCAGCAGCTGCGAGATCCCATCAGATCAGAGATCATGCAAATTAGTTGGCCATCGGAATATTAAGTAATTAAAAATTCATAATTTGTGAAGAGTTCGTGGAAGTGGCCATTGAATGTGGCATTCCTTGGGGCAAGAGGCGTTTAATTGAGACTTATGAGGGGAAAACAAACAATTAAGCGGGCTTTAAATACCAAGAAAAGCGAAAAGCGATTGGGTGTGGGGCGCTCCTCCTTCTTCATGTTTTTGGATAAAAGGTCAAGAACCTTCCTCACCTTCGGTTTCTCTTTGTTTTTTGGGCATGCAAAATACCCTCTAAGGTCGTGGGTAATTACAGCCAAAGGACAGCCATACAGTGGTCATGACATGTGGCAGGCGACAGGCTGTGTAGGCGCCACATGGATACTTGGTTTTGTGTTTGGGGGGATATGGGAAAATCGCGTGTTTCGGCCGCTCCCAGCTGTGAAAAATGGGTCGCGCGTGACAGTCAAGGGGGTGGAGGCGATGGAGAAGGACGGGGGTCAGGACCACGACCAAGCCGAGCCGGCCAAATCCGGCTAAAATCAATAACAAGTACGCAAATACTTAAGACCCTGGCTCAGACTGAATCAGCGCGGCGCTCTTAAAGATATTTCGCCAAAAAACGTAACACAAACAGTTTGGCTGGCTGATACACAGAAAGAAAAAATATAAAACAATCATAATTTAATTTATATGAAACCAGCAAATTTGTTACATATTTTAGGTAATTTTTAATTTTTTTTATAATTTCTACATTTTAAAATTGAAATATTGCCTTGTCTAAACTATTGTTTAATATTTCCAACATCTTTAAATATTATACACATACCTTTTCTCTTACCCTTTAAATTTTTTGACGATCTTAAGCTCTTTAGAGAATTTATAAAAAAGTATTAACCAAATGACTCAAATATAAAGACATTTCTCCAAACCAGACGCTTTAATCTGAGGACATGTCAATCTGTTGTTTTATCAAAATTATTTTTTTAAACCTATCAAAATTGGTTTCTTATATTTTTTTGCATATTGCTCTTATCAACATGTCACCATTTCATGCTGATTTGAATTGATAAGATTGGTTAAGTATTTAAAGGTCTTTCTTTAGATCTAACATTTATTTTTTTCTGTGCAAAAATTGGCAAGACATCCGCCTGTGAACCTAGTTTGGCGACGTTTGTGTGGGCTGAAATGCGTCAATGTTTGAATTAAGTCTGCTGCGGGGTAAAGAAGCTGCCAGAAAATACAGCAAATCTGTGATAAGTCAACAAAAGTCATGTAAACATCGTCAACAGCAGCGGAATCCGTCAAAGATGTATTTTCGAATGCATTGAGCATACTCCTCCTCGCTTGGCTGAGATGGCCTCTGCATACAAATCAGCCGAAAGAGTGTGCCGAATGTGATAAATGACTGATCACTTGAGTTATAGGCACTTACAAATGATGCTTAACTTGATTTACCTTGAGTTCTTTCCCCACCCAATCGAAACAGAGTTTATGTCATCTAATGGGTTTCGTTTAATGCGGGGCATAATGCACTTTTAAGCAGTTACATGTCAGTTACATTTGATTGTGAACAACTATCTCTACATATATATGTACATGAACATAAAAAAGTATCGAGGTATAAGCGGATTAAAAGTAAACATAAAATAATACATAGTATGCGTTGCACAGCAGCATTAGCTTAAATAATACAAACAAGTATGTCTTAACTCAGGTAAAGTTCAGTTAATAACAATAAAGGAACATTAAAACTCCACGTTTACATACCATACACAAGTATGCAGAAAGTACAAAAAGATCTCCGAGTAAATATATATATAGAAAATACAAATAGATATCACACACGCACACTGTCCAGAGATGGCACAGAAAAAGTTAAGGATTCCAAATCGAATTGGTTTGAATTCCACAGCGATTCATGTGAACACCCCTGTGTATAGTAGATCGACTAACACACACATATATTCGTTTTGCTTAAGTTTATGCCTTGATCTTGCGGCCCAGCTTTTGAGCCATCAATTTGTGGCCATCGCGACCAGAAGAGCCGCCACTGCCACCGCTGCTTCCATGTCCCCCGTGGTGATTGTGCGACCTGTGCTTGCCCAGTCCTCCATTGGACTTTGTGCGTGTCTCGAACAGGACGTCGGAATCAGTCTCCGATTCGGTCAGGGAAGTATTACGCGAATCTAAGCGAGGCACAAATGTATATGGTTAGTGTATAAATGGAACTTTCATTGCTAATCGACTTACAACTGGCTGCCTCTTCGTCCTGGTTGCCTATCAGTGCGTATTTCTGCACTTTCTGGCGGAGACGCGGCTTCTTTGACTGCCTGCAAGCGCAGGCAATGCCCCAAAATATTCCCGACAGCAGCAGACAGCCCACAATTACGCCAACAAACACATACAATATAGACCAATCTGAGGGACAATAATTAGTATCAATATACACAATAATTTTCTACACAAAATGCTCTCCGGCTTACTTACCACAATTGGCCTCCTGATTGCTAAAGAAGTAACTAGCAGAGGGCATCCAAAATGCCTCGCAAATACAGGCTCTCGTTGTGGGATTGCAGCTACCGTGTCCGGAGCAGTCGTTCTGGCAAACAGTGGTGCGAATATCCACAAAGAGGGCTCCCAGTATGGAGGCATCCTTCTGGAGTTGAGCCCTCAGCTGTCGCTCAACATGCAGGCCATTAAGGGGCTTTCCTTGGCCATCGTTCACATAGAAGACCAGAACAGCCGCATCCGTGTGCAGATCGTACTTGAGCTCTCTGACCTGGATTTTGTTCTCATCGCCCAGCAGCAGTTGCAGTTTTTGAACCACCGAATCGAGCTCGGATTGGGAGAGCACTGAAACGCCCATGGGCAGGGTCATTTGCACCAGATGGATGAGCAAGGGATCGGTATGGACGTTCACGCTCACAGTATCCGAACTAGTGAGGCCCTGGTCATCGCTAACAGTCAGCTTAAAGACATAGCGTCCTTGGACCAGGTTTGTTAGCTACGGAAAAGAAAGAACTAGATTAATATCAGTTGAATTTGATCGAAAACTTAGCTTACAATCATCACGGGTTGCTTATCGGTGTCCGCCACAATGACACCGGCTGCCAAGCTGTTGTCTTCGCGTGTCCAAACGTATTTGACCACTGCCAGATCATCCCAGGACTTGGAGCCATTGAAATAGATGGCTGTGGCGGGCAATGTGATGCTATGATCCCCTCCAGCATTGGCCACAGGTGCGGCATTGCGTTCTGGTTAAGAAAATAATATTATTTAAGTATTTATAAAGAAATTTATGGGATTTGTCCTTACCCTGCACAATTTTCACCCAGGTGGTGTCTGTGGCCGTATTGTTATTCTCATCAGCTACGCTCAACTCGAACTCATAGAGACCCAACGTCAGGGAGGTGGCATTGGCAATCTGGGGAATTTAAGAAGAATATAAAAAAGAAAATAAAAATCAACTTAAATAATATTCTAATAGAAAGTTTGAGACCAAACTTACCGATGAGTTGGACATCAGGATGACTGCATTATTGGGCCCACTTAGCTGCCTCCACTGATAGGTTTTGATACCAATGTCATCCTTGGACTCGGAGCCGTTGAGCAACACCCAATTGATGGGCAAACTGGTGGTCTATAAGGGAAAATTAATTAATAATCTGATTGAAAAGTAGTTCCACTCTTAACTCACTGTGTTTGTGCCAGCTTCGGCAATTGGCGGCGAATTCGTTGGCGGCTTCACGAAGACATGCACCTTGGCTGTGCTGGACTGTCCACTGCCATCGGTCACTTTGAGCACAAAGGTATACATGCCTTCCTCCAAATTTGAAAGTTGAACGTATGGAGTCCTTGTATTCTGCATATCCACAGCCTTGGCCTCATCGCTGGCATCCTTGGTCCACTCCCAGGCCACAATCTCGTGATCATCCGAGCTGGCAGTTCCATTCAAGGTGACATTATTGTTTGGCAAATACAAAATGACGGCATCCCCAGCATTGGCCACCGGGGCATAGTCGGTTTCCTTGAGGACTGCTATCGTGGCCGTGGTAGAGTTGGTTATGTTATTCGAGTCTGTCACAGTGAGCTTGAAGGTGTAGTTTCCCGGCGAGGTGAGGTCCAGCTGAAGGGTGTTTACCTCCGGCAGAACTGGCTGGTAACCAATCGGACCCGAGATTACCTCCCAGTGCCAATTGGTGATCTTGTCGTCGTCTGTGCTGGTGCTACCGTCCAATATGGCATTCGTAGTGGGCTGTCGGATGATCTGCTCTCTGGGCGAGATGATTACCTGCGGTGGCTGGTTAATTCGGTTTTCCGGTTGCACCGTCACATTCGCTGTTGCCTCGCCAAAGGTTCCGTTGTCTCCGGTTACGGTGACCTTAAAGGTGTACAATCCCTCGGATAGATTCGATAGCTTCACTTTGGACTTGCTCTGGTCGGAAATTGTGCCATTCATCGGCCCCTTGGGCTGCGATATAAGAGTCCACAAATATTTGTACTTGGTATCGCTGGTCTGCTCATCGGGAACCGTAAAGGCGGCGAGTGTCACCTCCTGTTCGGGCAATCGAACCTCCTTGGACATCACGGACACCACAATATCTTTGTTCTGTTCGGTTTTCGCTGGCGGAGCGGCTACCTCGGGCGAGCCGTTCTCACTAGCCGCCGCTGCGACCGCATCCTGCTGAATTGCCTCATTGCTGCTGGTCAGATAGGAGCTATAGGGAATAGCGGCCATCACGCACTTGCGTTGCTTGTTCCAAATAAAACCATTGGGACAGCTGCATACTCCCCGCACCGCATTCGCCTGAAGGGGCACACATTGCTGAGGCGGCGGACACGGTGTCTCCAGGTCGCAGGCTGTGAACTTGGCGTTCTGATCGTAGAAGTTGAGCTCTTCATTGGCCAGCACATCGTTTTCATCTGGCTGGAGGATCAATTGATTCATTCGCTTGTCGGCCAACGGAAAGTCGTCGTCCTCGTAAACGGGAGTTTCCTGTGAGGATAAGGTTTGAGATTATTTACTATAGGTTTTAGGTGTTTCAAGGGTTCTGCCCTTCCAGAACGAAGTTTGATCGATATGTAATCCAAACTAGGTTGAGGAAACCCACCTGATTGCGTGCCAAGTAACCCAATCGGCGTGGCTGCTTCCAGAAATTCAGGGCCGCCTCGTCGTAGGGCAGGATCTCGGCATTCTGCTTGGCTGCCTCCGCCTTCAGAAGCTGTGGCCAGGTGGCGTCGCCCACGGGATTGACCAATACCATTTGCACCTTCTCATTGGGCAGCCGCACCCGTTGCTTGGGCAAGCAGGCCTCGTTGCTCTGGCAGCGGATGTGATAGCATTTGCCCTTGAAGACCAGAACAACGTTGCAGGAACCGGTGGTGACGTTCTTGGGCTTCTCGCAGCAGGCCTGCAGACAGTTCCACAGATAGGCCTCCTCCTCCAGTGGCTCCACCGTGTCCGGCTGTGGCTTGTACTCCTCGAAGACGCCCGCCTGCTGCTCGTCCCGCGGCGTGGCGTTCTCGAAGACATGGCGCAGCATTCTAGAGCAGACGCCATTGCTGGACAGCCCACCGGCTGCCGCCACCGAGGAGCTGTCCGCCGCAGAGGTTTCTTTGTGCGTTTTCTTGCTGCCTAACATGGCATTTTTTTGCGTCGTGACGTCGGCATATGCTGACGCGGCCAGCAAAAGGCAGCAGCCGAGAGTCCACACTCGCTCCATATTTTAATGCGGAGTTCGCTTCACCCACTTTTGCACACTTCTCCGCTGGTGGGGTGTTATTAAACTGGACAAACAAAAGATAACACCAAGAGCTGCGATTTTTTCTTTTCCACAACAAAAAAAGTGAGCAATTACTCCAGCGTACAGCTGATTTATTACGGCAGCCCTGACACGGTCTGCCCTGCGCAGTTACCAGGGTTAGAAGCGATAGAAAAATCGTAGACAAAAGCTTGTCGGAAAAGCTTTCTGCCTTGTGGGTTGCTTGGTAACGGTCTTGGGGTTTTTGCTTTTCATTTTTTACAAAAAGCAATCTTCTATAATTTGCCAAAATATTGATTGAATAATGAGGACTATATATAAGTCTTATTTAGGATAATTAAAGGAGAAATAATAAAGACATATTACATATTTATGGGAATTTATTATATATTTAGTACAATTGAGGAAAATATTGTATATTTATAGGAATTTAAGTTTTTTTTTAAATTTTTTAAATGTTTAAGCTGAATTTTAAATTATATAATAGCTTTATGACCTGTATAATACTTAAACAAAATCGATTTCAACTTGAATATAATTTTTAAACCCAAAAATTGAGGCTTCTTTAACAGGTTTTTTTTTAATTTATTCGAAATATTTAAAAAATTAGCTATTTATTTAAAAACAAAAGAAAGAGAGTATGCAGTAAATTTGTATTCACACATTAGTACAAAATGCAGTAGCTTTAAATATGTATTCTAGCTAAAAACAATTATTTAAAAGATTAAGCAATTTCGTATTGCATATTATTAAAGCCAAATTTGTAAATTATAAATAAAGATCTGTATACAAAATAGTTGTGAAATACTTATAAATGTGTAGGAGTGTTAAATCACAATGCTAATAAGCGTTTAGTCATTGTATTATTTTGACCCCCACTGTTGTTTTTACCATACATTTTGTTTGTGCTCCTGCCCACACACACACCCATCCCCCAACAGCCATATTGACTGATTTAAATGTTAATAAACATACGACCCACGCGCCAAATTGAATTTCACAAATCGTATTGCACAAAAAAATTAATTACATTTGCAGCGAGTGGGAATAAATCAATGCATTGTATGTATGCAAATTTTTAATTGCTCAGCAAGCAAGCCAAAGAATATAAATCAAAGCTGAATCCTATGCTGAGCCTGGGGTCGGCAGTTCCCTTTTGTTGTTGGGCCACCCCCCCGAAATCCGCCTGGAAGTCTATTTATCTCGCCATATCATTTTCCCGGCCTTGTTGAAACGTTTTTTTATGACCAGCCGCTGTTGATAATACCTAAAGCTATGCATTAACTGGGCCCAGAAAAAAACTAAAAGGTAAATGCGTAAACAATATATTGATTGCAGGCTGAGAGTTAGAGAGAGAGAGAGCCTTTGATGGAAAACAACAGTTGGAATATTCAGTTATATTTTTTTCTGTGTAAATAAATATGTGCAACTTAATATTTAAATTATTTATTTAGTAATAAGAGTTATTATTCGATGTAAAATAAATAAAATTTATAATTAAGTTGTGGAAACATGATTTTTGCTATTTAAAATTCCCCGTTTTATGGCCCATGAATAAAATGCAATGAATAAATCTTATTCAATGGCACGTGCTTAACACATGAATGAGAGTTTTGAATACTTCATTCCGCAAGTACTGAATTGTTGGGAATCCACCTTTTCTATTTGTTTGTCATTTATCACTGAGATTTTTTCTCTGGAATCCCAAAGAGAGAGCTAAGTGCTGACGTCTCTTTATGCATAATATCTCTGGGTTACTCATTGCCTTATAAGGGATCATTTTTCTCAGTTATTTTCACTGATAAGCTTGCATTTCAAAGTGGTTTTTCACACGTCTCATGATTCTACCCTTTTCTCCTCTTTTCCCCCCTCAGATGACTGACTTCTCGGATAGTTCACCCAGCGGGGTGCTGAGTCCGGCATCATCGCTAATTGAGAGTTTCCACAAGAAGAATGGATCACCACAGCCCATTGGGGGTGGTGGCGGCAGCACAAACACAACTACAGCCACGCCAACGTCCTTGAATGGTTCTGCAGTGGCTGTGGGTAATGGTGGGGGAGGTGGTCTGGTGGCCACCAGCACAGCGAATGGCAGGCAAATCAACACCAGCTCCAGTTCATGCAGTAGTCTTAAGGAAACCTCACATCAATCCACCTCCACATCACAGCAGGTAAGATTTTAAACTATATTAAATACATATATACAAATATCCTGGACAGGTTTACATTAAATAATATATCATTGAGTAAGGTGAGGTTCAAATGCTGAACACTTTTCCTACCAAATAGCTGATTCCTTATTCAAATTAATTAATTAAATTACTAAAGAAAACCAGTATAATTTTACCTTATACCACACCACACCACACACTTATTCATTCAATGAAAATTATACAAAAAATAGAAGAAAAATGGAACAAAGATTTTAAATCGAGAACTCAAGTGCCTCGATTAGACAAAATAGAATCTGACGCAGCTGTGGTCATCATGGTTCAGATATCGTAACTGAACAGTATGGAATCGGGCGTGGCTGGCATAATGCCGCTATTTTTAACGCATTACTTAAGGTGTAAGGAACCCCCTAATCGAGGCAACCTTTCGGTGGTACTGGAAACCGATAAGTATAGAGGTTAACACTTGATAAAGGAACGCTGCAGCAGTGCCCTTCTACCTTTGATAAGATTACCTGCCCCTTGGGAATTTTATGGCTTCGATGGCGACATTGCGGCTGCTGGACAAGCAACAAAATCGATTTTATTAATCACTTATTTATTTATTATTTGCCACACTTTTAAAACTGAACAATTTAGACAAATATAAAAGGCGGGCAAATACAAAGGAAAACGTGCCATTTCTTAATTACCTGTTAACAAGTTGTTTATGCTCCTTTTTACGATTTTTCACTTAGATAAGATACGAATTTTGGGTTTTCTCTGGAATTTGCATAGCCATCGCACACATGTTTTTTTTTATCTTTAAATTTTCCCCGTTTCTATTTTGATAAGGAAGTTGCCAATCAGATAGTTTGCCTGACGGAGGAGAGTCCCCTAAAAATAGATACTGAGACATTTGAAACTTGAAATTTTGATGGGTGGTCATCAAGAGTGGGCAATTTTTTGTTTCTTAAAAATAGTCGCTGATTTGATTGAGTGTGACGACCTGATAATAATGCTGACCTGTTTGAATTCACTCATGTGTAGCACCACCGCTGACCATTCCTTCATTTGTCGAAAATAGCCTCTGACCAGATCCAGATTTCCCCCACCTATTCATTTATTAAATTAGAACTTGGCAGGTCATAATCAAGGTTCACATAAAAGCAATTTGCTTTCGTAGTAAATACATTTATGACACATTTTCCCCAGTTAGTTAAGAGCCTGAGAGATGCGAACGGACGCAGTTTGTTTGTTTGACTTATTTAAGGCACAAACACGTGAGAAAGGGTGATACTTGTGGGGTTTTGAAATAAATTAATACCCAGTAACTAAAAAGAAAAACCTTAAATATAAATATATTTAATATAATTTCTATTAGTAAGGATACATATTTCATGTGGCCATTTATGAGGCAATAAGAGTTTAATAAATATTTAGAAATAAATATGGCATTGCTAATAAATATTATGAATGTAGCACTTAAACTTTATTGTTTTAAGAAGTTTTTAAATAAAATCTAAACACTTTTAATAGGAAAAAGATTCCCTAGTTTAAATTAAATGACAAATCATATTAATTTATATGTTTTCTGAGGTTGAAAATGTAATAGCTTCCTTTCCTCATTACCTTTGCTGTCTCAGTGTCTTAGATAAATTATATAAATGTTATAATATATCTGCTAGCTTTATCCTAATTATTATCCAAACCAATATCCCCGGCATAAACATCAACAAATACTGGGTAGAAGCATTCGCCATTGAGTCGCTTTAAATGGGGAGGCTGAGTCACTTGCCGGCACACTTCGTCGCCATCGAATTCTACGTCAGCCGCAGTCGGCCGGCAACGTTGCCGGTGCCTCCGATTCCGGCCCGCCTCCGGTTCCGTTCACCTCCATTTTTGCCCCTCTCCCTCGCCGACTTTGATTGTGTGCTCATCATTTTTGCATTATCTGCTTACATCCTGGTTGCGATTGTAGTCTCGGTTGTGGTCCAAGTTCAACAAGCATCTGATTGTTATGTGATTTTCACCCCACCAAGCTGTAGCCTATATAGATAGAAGCAACAAAAATATATTCATTCATGTTCTGGGGAATAAAAAAATAACAAATTACCTTACCTAATGCTTCGGCGAATCGCTGTTTTTTTGTATTTTCATTGGTTCTGCCAATGATTCGGTTAAACGATGACAATTTTTGTTTTCTGGTGAAAAAGAGGCTTTATTTTAGTGGCGTTATGATTTCCCCATTCGTAGAAATTGTTGAGGTAAACCCAACGAAAAGAATATAATGACGAGGCGTAAGAATAGAAAGTGATGTTTATTGGTAGATAATAAAGCCATAATATATGGGTTTAAACCAGTGTAAAAATCAGGCAATTATTACAAATACAAATAAAATAATTAACTGATTAAGTTATTAAAACCCGTATTAATATTTATATCTAAAACCATTTAAGATATATGTTTTTATTAAGATTGTTTAACAGACTGAATAATGAATAATTGCGGTTGATTGGCAATTAAAACTCAAGAATTATTAAAATTGTAATAAATATAACAATTTATAGAACACTTTCTTGGAATAGCTTAAAGTGTATACATAGTATAAACCTTAAATTCATTCAAAACTGGTCCCATAAAAACCCACTCTTAATATTCAATGTTTTTTTAAACCATTTAAAACGCATTTAAATCTATTTAAAAAAATATCTCAATATCCATTAAAATATTATAAAATCAAAGTAAATTTGCTGAATAATTATGAACAGATTAACACCCTATTATTCAAATATTAAGTGAAAACAAAACAAAACTCCTCGCCTCACTCAGGCCCCTCGGTAATCAGAAAAGTAAACAACGCAAATTGAAATGAGCAGAACGAGATACGATCTTCGAGATACAAATCCTCAACGAGCTGGAATCAGAAAATCGAACAAAAATAAACCACAAATCGACCGCAGGCCGATGAGAACTCGTTAATTAGAGAAGCTGAAGCTTGAAAAGCTTAGACTGAAACGTGAACGCAGCCCGACTTAGCAGCTGAATTATGGAAATGCAAATTATTCACGGCATAAATTAAAGATTAAGCGAAGGGAAACACAGCTACACAGAGGGAGAGAGCCGCTCCGACTTGTATTTACAATTTGATTTCCTAGAATTCCTCACACAGATACACAACACACCCAAAGCAGCCACCTCCATGTGTTGCCATTTAGCCACTCGACTGTGCCTTGCTTTTGCTCTCACTATCTCTCTGTTACACTGAGGAAAATATATTGAAATTGGAGCTTAAAGTGAAATATATTAAAATTCAGTTTTAAGTATCAGCGTAAATAATCAAAGTTAAAGTGCAAGACTTCTTTAATAGGTATCTAATGAGAGCTTTTCTAAAATAATATATTATTAAGATGATTTTATTTTTTTTAATCTCAGAACTAGTTGATAATTATAGTGGAAAAGCTGAGAAAATAAAGTTAAAAACTTATTTGAACATTAAGAAGAAATATTTTGATGAATTCCAAACATTTTTACCTAAAATATAATTATTTTATTGACAACAGATATAAATAATAAATAAATAAATAAAAGAATATAGTGTTTTATTAACTTTTTCATAGGTTATCTTCCGTTAGTTAATAAATTTTCCTGCCTAATCTATGAAAAAGTAAACAAAACACTATTTTTTGTTATTTATTTATTTATTATTAATGCCACATAATTACAAATTTTAGCCATTTCCCACATATCTAGCCACTACAAATAACTTACAAAATTTGTATGGGCATTGCGTATACGCCATGTTGGCCAAAGCCAAGGCAATAGCAAACAGCCGTAGCAAACCTTTCGTAGCTTTTTCTGGTAACTGTTTTAAAGAAACCTATAGAAGACCTCACTCATGATTTCATTTTGTTCAAACAATAACAATATCTGTATCTTATACTTAAAAAAAAATCGATCTCTTCAGTAGCTCGTTCGTCAAGTGTATCTTTTGTCGATCGCGCTTTAAAGTGACGCTGACAGCGACGGCGACGGCACTGAAAAAGCTCTCCGCTTTGAAGCTCCCACGCTGTGTGCCTTGCGAAGCTAGAAATTTCGTTCTCAACGCTCATTTTTATTTTAGTTAACGAAACGAACGAACCAGCGACGCGCTACGAGATTCAAGAAATACTATAAGCAAAAATAGTCAGCCGAGGCGGAAATAATTTGCTGTATTCCTAGTCTGCTAGCGTGTGTGAAATAATACAAATCACCTTTTATAATAATAATAATAATAATAATTATTAATAATAAAAAACTCTCGCCGCAACGACGAGTATCGAACGAAATCAATGAGCAAAGAATCGTGGGTTTTTTGCCTATTAACGAACAATTAAACGAACTCTCTTTGTTATCAGTATTGCACAAATAAATAGAAACGACAAACGAAAGAGTGAAACCCCAGTGAGTGGAAAGTGGAAAAGCTGAAACGAAAAATTAAGCATAAAAGTAAAAGTCCTGCAAAAAATAGGTAAAAATTGTGAGAGGGGCCCCAAGAAAAGTGAAGTATTTGTGTCTGTGTGTCTGATAAGCCCCTCATCCCTAGCTGATTATATATATATATATATAGCAAGCTCTATACTATATATGCCCGAGTTAAGTGCTTTATCAAAACGTAGGCGTATACGTAATATGAAATTCAATTGAAAACGGTGGAGTTTTTCAAGAAGTTGCAACTCTTTCACTCAAATCCCAAAAGGTTAGTCTACATAAAATACAAAACATCATTGTGATAAATTAGTAAATGACGCAGAAATCGGGGAGGGGGGAAAAAGAAACAAGACGATATCTAATCTTTGTGATTTCGTGTCCAACGACAACGACGACGACGATTCCTTCACTGCTCTTTGCCGCACTTGTAAGGAAAATATTTATTGATCAGTTGATCAGGCACTATAAGGTGTTACCCATACCGATAAGTGTATGTCAGCTGGAAAGCCAGAAGAGAGTGCGAAATGTTTGCCACGGGTATTTGGCTTTGGACAACATGTCGTATGCGCAACGCCCATTCAAATCGCTTGCGATTTATGTATGTGCACATGTTTTATTGCTTTGAAGTTTAAACAGAAGACGAACGCCTTATAAAACCGATCGCTGCCCACACACTTGGCCACTTTATACATATGCTTATACTATCAGCCCAACTTGTTTGACTTTTTGCGGCTTCTTCTTGCCTTTTCTTCTGGCAGACGTCTGAAAACCTGGCCAAAATTAGATTTGATTCGTAATGCGCGAACATTTGTCAAAAATTCGATGGCAACAAAGAGCTTTGACTTTATATTTTTCAGCAAAAATAAACCATAAATAGAAAATTGTATTCCTTGGGTTTTTCCTAGAAAGTTATGAGTGGAGGCCAAAGCTAATTTATTATAATTAAATAATATGAATATATATATATATTTTAAAGAAATAAAGCGATGATAATTAAAGCTTGATGAGAGCATCATTGGGTTTACTGACCTAGGGTCAATGACTTTAAAGCCAATAATTCAAGAGTTAGTTACCTGGAAACTATATTTATTAAAGAAAAATGAAAACAATCCAGATCTTATGAAAGGAAATTAATATATACAAATAAAGAGCCTTCCATTAAGTAATTTTCAGAGTAATCCTCAACCTTTTCAAGGCAAATATCTTTAATCAAATGAAGCAGTGCCAAACCATAAAGCATTTTGGCTAATTATCAGAATTGTAAAATTTAGATAGAGCGGCCCATCCATCTATTTTCTGGAGGTAAGCTCCCCAGCAAGTTAAATATTATATGGCTTCCCCAAAAGAAAAAAAAAACACAACTGTCGATCCCAAAACAAATGGTTCATTTGATTTATAAAGACCACGCTAAGCGCCCGGGGCCATAAAATGCGAGTTGAGATAGCGCCAGACAGTAAGAAATATTTATAAATAAATACATATAAAAACAGATATCTATATGGTATTTGCACAAAAGCGGAAAGAGACTAAGGAAGGTGTTGGGGGGAGGGGAAAAGTCTACATTGTGTACATTCCTAGCATTTTCCGTCCATGATGAGTCTGAGCCAAAAAAGAAAATATGACAAGCCTTAATAATTGTTTATATCTTTTTTCTTGCAGGTTGTCAACAGCAGCAGCACCACAACGCGGGTGGAGAAGAAGTCCCAGCGCCTGCATCATCACATAACCTCTTCGTCCTCCTCCTCATCGTCGTCCTCCTCCAGCTCCTCCACCACACAGGCCCTGTCCACGTCGGCGGAGATGAAAGCGGCGGCGGTCAAGCGAGATCTCACAAATATCCAAAAGTCCATGTCGGAAATCAACGATCTGGCCATCGAACGAATTGCAGGTGGAGCGGGTTCCGTATCCACAAATACCACATCCTCACCATCAGCACTTACAGCGCCCAGCACAATGGCCCAGACGACGACGACGAGTCGGCTAACACCCAAACTCACATCCGCCCATCCGTCGATCGACGATCTCAGGGGTCTCAGCAGCCAGGACAAGATCACCCAACTGCAAAAGAAGTAAGTTTTGCTATCATTGAAACTGTAGAGACTTTTTACCAATCAATGATGACTCGTTGGAAAAATAGCTATCTTTCTGTTGGGTAATCATCTTCCAAAGATAGGCAGCTCTGCTGATTGATAGTGACACATGGAATAAGAATTCTCTGGTCTCAGTTTTTAATTTTGATTAAAAATTAATAACAGAAATGCTAAAGATTTTATTTAAGTGAATGAAAAGCTACCAGAAAAGCCTCTGCAAACAATCTTTAAATAAGAAATTAAATGTCCACAAATTTATTTTTAGATTTTTAATATGTTTAATTAATTAAGAATTTCAAAAATGTAACAATAATTAAAAGTGCCCTGACCTTGCAAGATTTAAATTTACCTTCAATTAACGTTTCTTATTCTCTTTGGCAGACTTCGGGCCTCGTTCGAAAATCTGGATGACGACGACAGCAATGTGATTGTGACCCTGCCCGACGACGATGACTGCCCGCATAATCATTTTGGCAGCGCCCTTGACATCACCCACCCAACCGCCGCCCAGCTGAGTGCCAGCGGGCTGAGTGGTTCCAGCAAAACGATCGATACGATCAAGTTCCAGGAGAAGCGCATGAAGACCGAGTCCAAGACCAAAGTGGTCACAGATGGCTTCAGCTCCGAGCAGGCCACCAGCAATTCGGCGGAGATGAAGCGCCTCCAGGCCGGAGATATAGACTACAAGGAGAGCAAGGGCACGGCAGCGATGCGGAATCGATTGGAGGTTGATGGTGTTAAGACGGAAGAGAATGCAGCCATAATTAAGGTGGGTTTTCGAGGAATAATATATTAAAGAATAAGAATAAAGAATAAGAATATATTAAAGTTTTTGAGAGATAACACTTTAATTCCTAAAGATTTTGTGTTAGTTTTAATAGTATTTATAGTTTCCCTGACGCCCAGCTACCCTTTGCCATATCCCTAACCCAAAATCAAAGCTAATAACCTTTTACAAATTGTCATTGAACTCTCGCCGCCCTTGAAATCTGTCCTCGAAGCCAAAGCTTTTTGTGTCATTGAAGCTTCGCCGCAGGGGTGAACGGAAAAACAAAGGGCAGTTTGGTCGAAAACCCAAAGGGGAGCCACCCCCATTTGGAGAGCTTTTGCTAACTGTTAGACCATTCAGACCACTCCTTTCAGTTGGGAGTTCATCGCGTGCATGTTAAGGTCGCATAAGGGACACCAGTGCCAAGGCGTTAATACCAAATTCCTGGCCAGTCCACAAGGAAAATTCTTCAACAGCGAAACTTGCCAAGTCGCGAAAGTACTTTCCTGCTTACGCATATTTTCAAGAAAATCGATTGTCTGGCGCCAAACTAAAAACTAGACAGGCGATAGTAATGTGAAATGTTCCTTAACAAGTGCCTGCTCCTGGGGAGCCCCAGCAAATTCATCCGCAACTACTGCAAGTCCAAGAAGGAAAAACCCATTGGAATGTTTCGAAAAGTTCAGGTACATTCGAGATTTTCATTGTTTGCCCTTACACCTGTTACCCGGGTTACGTAGGAAAGGTAATGTAGGGGAAGACCGCAGTTCCAGCGACAGATTTAATCTAATCAGACTTAGTTACATCATAGTTGTTGATTTGCATATGTACATATATTAGTATTCATTGTTTTATGATGACGAATGGCAATATATCTGGGGTTTAGGACCTGCAAAAAATACGCAGTAAATGTCAAGGATGGCAAAAATAGAGCAGAGTATTATTAAGAAAATTAGAGAAAAGGTTATAGATAAAGTCATTAGAAATATATTTTATTAAAGGTTTTAATAAAAGCAATTAAAATTTTGAAATTTTTAAAACTGTCGCTGAAAAGTATGCTTTAAAAAGTAACAGCAAAAAAGAAAGATTTATTTTCACAGAAAAAATATTATGAAATGCTTTCGAAAGACTTTTATAATTTAAAGTTATAAAATTTAAAGGCTGCTATCAATTTCTCAACTAAAACTTTGTGTGATTTTGGTTTTAAAACATTCAAAATTCCACACTCAATAACTCTCTATCAACACATTATCATTATCCCCATCCATCAGACATAGAGCACCCATATTAAGTAAATAGCAAACTCAATCCATCCTAGAAAATATCTATATATAAAATCTCACACGAGGGCATTAATTTAAATGGATGCTTGTGCCTGGGTCTGTGCCAAAAAATTAGGCCGACAGCCACGCTCCATGTGCGGAGCCAACAAGTGCTTTTCGGTTTAAACAATAATAAAAAATCCAATGAAAATACTTTGATACGATTTTTATGGATTGCCGAGCCAATCCGGAATGGTCTTAGGACATTTGCGTCAATTGCTTCGAAATCCAGGGAACAGCACGCACAGCTTCGAATTATTTCCGAGAAGATCGGGTGGAGAACCGAAAACCCCACCTCCTCTCACCATTTTTTGATTTATTTCCCACGACTCTGCGCGCTCCCCCAAAAATTTTCATTTGTTTCCTATGGCTGTGTGTGCTCTCGTTGTATTATTTTTGAAATTCTTTAGAATAAAATGCCTCAGAGCGGTACGCGGACCTCAGTAGCAGATAGACAAGCGTCGCGAGCGTTTCAGCCAACCGAAATATATGTAGTTGAGAATGTAGAATAGAGAGCATTATAATCATTTGCATATAGTCGAAACTGTGATGTGTGTCTATGACTAAATCGAACTAAATACAAATAAAGCCAGCGCAAGTGACAAGCACTTCCTAATTAAAAATACATAACAATTGTAAAGCGATTTTTGGTTACGAAAGCGAATATTGTCGCAGGTGCAACGATTGAAAAAGTGGAACAAAATAGTATATAGCTGACCTTCAAAATTCTAAAAAATCTCATAGATTGTATAGAGTCAGTGGTGAAAACAAGTAAATAAATATTTAAACAACGAAACTCAGTTTTTAAATAACCCTTCAAACCTTCTGAGAACCCAACGAATATTCAAAAACCTAACGACAGATGGCCTATCGCTTTCGCCGCTATGTGAGCTCCTTTCACCAATAATGCCTCCTTCGTTAAGTCCTCCTTTTTGATTTCACCAGCCACAAAGGCGGTGCAACAAGTGTTTGATTTTTTTCGATTCGGTCATCGCATGCTTTGTGGTGTCAAGTGCCTTGTTAATTACCATTTAACTGTAAAATATTACAAGTTCTATTTGTCGGTCAGTGTCATACACACACACACACACATAGTATACATAAACACAATATATAAAACACAGATACAAAATACAGCGAAAGAAACACACAGAGAGAAAGTGACGACGACGTCGACGCAGTCAATTTGTGCGCTATTTTTATGTGAATGAAAATAAATAAAATACAAAATACATAAGACTAAAGAAAAAAATAAGCAAAAACGAAACAGAAACAGAAACAGAAACATACGTTTGCTGTATATACCACCAATATATAGAGTGATCCCAATCGTTCCGACTTTGGCATTGAAATACCTGCCCCTGTCGCATACGTCAACGTCTCTTCGGCTGAGCATTTTTAAGGAAACAATGTCCAATCAGGCCCCTTGGCCCGTCCGCAAGGGCATCTTCCGCTCGAGCGGCCAATCCGACTTTACGCCCACCCGCTCGCCCAGTCCCATTGTCGAGATGCCGCTGTCGCCGCCACCGGTGGCCACCACATCGCCAAATCGTTTTGGTATTAACTCTCCGCTCTCCCCGCCACCGCAGCCTATACAGGTGGTGACGGCGGCGGGCTCTACGGCAGCCACTACCATGTCCGCTGCCAGAATGTCTGGAGCCGCATCGGCCACAGCCTGTTCCTCCTCCGCCTCCTCCTCTTCGTCGTCGTCTCAATCCTCTTCGAGTTCTAGTTCGCATACCAGAGTACGTAAGAGTTCTAACCCGCCCCTACAGCCAATTAGCAATTGTCCACTGTCGCCACCACCTCCTTCTCAGCAACAACAACAACAACAGCAACCACCACCTATGCCACCCAACAACAATCACAACAATCACTCCGCAATTACAACACCCAATCACAACAACAACAACAACAGCAGTAGCAACAACAGCAATCATATGAAAAATGTGCGAGAAATTCCCATTGAGGTGGAGCAGAGCAAGGTATAGCAGGGCTTGCGGGGGCGTTGCTTTACAAATTAATTAAAGACTAAAAAGTGACTCACTAAGGCTTGGAAATGAATAAGCCTGCATTCAGCTAGCAGTATTTCCAAATATATATAAAATATCCAATGCAGACGTATATTTCATAAGGATTTCAATGAGTTATTTACTGGGAAAGAATTTATTTTTATAAATATCATTTTTAAAATAATAGTATTTTTATAAATAATAATATAATTGAACAATATAATAGGTCAGTTTGCAGGTAAACCAGTTTTTTAACAGTTAAATCTTATACTTGGGTATTTAATTTCCATAAATGTTGTATTTTTAATATATTTTAATAAATATATATGAGAGGTCTAAAAATGGAATTTAAATAATATTTTTCAAATTAAAATGTGGCTCATATTTAGTCTAAAATTTACCCAGAATTACAAATCATTTCAAGATATAACTAATATCTGTTATACTTGTTAATAATACTTGTAAAAGTCTTATATTTTATACATTAAACATTTAAATATTTAAGCATATAATAATAACCTTTCAAGAGTCCTTCTATAACTCGTGATCATTTACAGCATTTTATTAAGTTTCTTCCTTATATTTTTATATATATTTACAAATTTAATTTACCATCATAATTAACCCTTATTTTCCCTTATTTCCCCCTTCACCTCGATATTCCAGGAAGCCCTCTCCCTGCGCACCGGCGACATCACACAGCAGGCGAGCAACAATGTGGCCGCCACCAGTATTACGGTGCAGAGCGACAATTTCTCCGCGGACAAGAAGGCCATCTCGCAGTCCCAACAGTCACAGATGATGACCTCCAATGGTATCATCAGCCAGGAGAAGCATGTGTCCTCTGCCTCGCAGGCCAATTACTCGATGACGCACAAGGGCGTCTCCAGTTCCGGCAGCAGCATGATCACCAGCTCCTCCCAAATGTCCGCCATGAACGGGCAAATGGTGAAGCTCACCGATCTCAAGTTAGATGACCTCAAATCCCTGACAGCGGGAAGCGGTCAGCAGGAGATCGAGCAGACAATCAACAAGTATTCGAACATGCTGACCTCGATAGTGAGCTCCTTGCAGGAGGATGAGCGGGGCGGTGGCAATGCATTGGCCCACTCCTCGGTTGGCGGCAAGGAGAAGTCCCAGTACCTGGAGAAGATCAACGAGGTGATACGACGAGCTTGGGCGGTGCCAACACACGGCCACGAGCTGGGCTACTCGCTGTGCAATTCCCTGCGCCAAAGCGGCGGCCTCGATCTGCTGATGAAGAACTGCGTCAAGCCCGACCTGCAGTTCTCCTCCGCCCAGCTCCTGGAGCAGTGCCTGACCACCGAGAACCGCAAGCATGTGGTGGACAATGGCCTGGACAAGGTGGTGAATGTGGCCTGCGTCTGCACCAAAAAGTCGAATATGGAGCACTCACGCGTCGGCACTGGCATCCTGGAGCATCTCTTTAAGCACTCGGAGGGAACCTGCTCGGATGTGATAAGGCTCGGAGGCCTGGATGCAGTGCTCTTCGAGTGCCGCACCAGCGATGTGGAGACGCTGCGCCATTGTGCCAGCGCCCTGGCGAATCTGTCGCTGTACGGTGGTGCCGAGAACCAGGAGGAGATGATTCTGCGCAAGGTGCCCATGTGGCTGTTCCCGCTGGCCTTCCACAACGACGACAACATCAAGTACTATGCATGCCTGGCCATCGCTGTGCTGGTGGCCAACAAGGAGATTGAAGCCGAGGTGCTCAAGTCTGGTTGCTTGGATCTGGTGGAACCGTTTGTCACCTCCCACGATCCCTCCGCCTTTGCGAGATCCAATCTGGCCCATGCCCACGGGCAGAGCAAGCACTGGCTCCAGCGCCTGGTGCCCGTCCTGAGTTCCAATCGCGAGGAGGCCCGCAATCTGGCTGCCTTCCATTTCTGCATGGAGGCGGGCATCAAGAGGGAGCAGGGTAACACCGATATCTTCCGGGAGATCAATGCCATCGAAGCCCTGAAAACTGTGGCCAGTTGCCCCAATGCCATCGCCTCCAAGTTTGCCGCCCAGGCGCTGAGATTAATCGGGGAGACGGTGCCGCATAAGTTGTCCCAGCAGGTGCCCCTGTGGTCCGTGGAGGATGTGCAGGAGTGGGTGAAGCAGATTGGATTCAATGATTACATCGACAAGTTCCAGGAGTCCCAGGTGGACGGCGATCTGCTGCTGAAGCTCAATCAGGACAATCTGCGCGCTGACATTGGCATCGGCAATGGAATCCTGCTGAAGCGATTCGAACGCGAACTGCAAAATCTCAAGCGGATGGCCGACTACTCATCCAAGGACACGGCCAAGATGCATCAGTTCCTCTCGGAGATTGGCACCGACTATTGCACGTATACGTACGCCATGCTGAATGCCGGCATCGATAAGTGTGCGCTGCCGCATGTCAACGAGGATATGCTGATGACGGAGTGCGGCATTCACAATTCGATCCATCGGCTGCGCATCCTGAATGCGGTCAAGAACCTGGAGAATTCGTTGCCCAGCTCATCGGAGGAGAATATGGCCAAGACACTGGATGTGTTTGTGAGCTACAGGCGCTCTAATGGATCCCAGTTGGCCAGCTTGCTTAAGGTGCGTATACTTGATAAAAACATTAAAAATTACGTATACGCAGGGGTGACTCTCTTGATAATAGTTTCCACTTGGGTTTACATATATTTTAAAATATATTTCCATTTAGGTTCACATTTATATTTATATTTATTTATAATAAAACACTTTTCACAACACAATTTGACTTACAAGATTTTTATCCCTATTTCCAGGTTCACCTGCAGCTGCGCGGCTTCTCCGTGTTCATTGATGTGGAGCGCCTGGAGGCGGGCAAATTCGACAATGGACTCTTGAACAGTATTCGGCAGGCAAAGAACTTCGTCTTAGTATTAACTCCCGAGGCCCTGCATCGCTGCATCAACGACGAGGACTGCAAGGATTGGGTGCATCGTGTGAGTAGCCCCGCAATCAGAGCTTCCTCCTTTCTCCTTCGGTACTCAATAATCGGTTGCTCTGCTCTGTGATCCTCAGGAAATCGTGGCTGCCCTGAACTCGAACTGTAACATTATACCCATCATGGACCAGCACTTCGATTGGCCGGAGGTGGAGCGTTTGCCGGAGGATATGCGCAGTGTGGCGCATTTCAATGGAGTTAGTTGGATCCACGACTACCAGGACGCCTGCATCGATAAGCTCGAAAGGTACATAAAGCGACGCATTTAGACCTGGATTAGCCTGGGACTAGGATGGTGTACTCCATAGCCAGATAACTGAAAACTCAAAAAAAAAAACTGAAACTTAAACGATTCCCATTCTTCTGATGCGGCAGATTTTTGCGCGGCGAAAAGAATATCGATCGCATTGCGGCCATGGTGCCTGGCACACCCGGTTCGGTCTCATACCAAAGAATGCACAGCAACGACTCCGATTACCAGGGCGGTGTTGGAGCTCCGGTCGGTGGAGGCGGTGGAACAGGAGGATCCGGAGGTGGTGGCGGCAACGGCGGCGGCGGCGCAGGCAGTGTGGTGGATGGCCTAATGGCCACGGCCAATGGCAGCGGACAAGGTGGGCCAACGAGTACAACAACAACTACTATTACTACTCCCAACTCCAACTCAAATCCAAGCTCAAGCTCAAGCCAGGGTCCCCAGGCGGCGGCTCCAGCGTAGAGTGAGCGAAGTTAACCTAAAGATTTACAGAGCTAGCCAACTCGAATACTTATGTTTTAGTCCTAAGCAGAGATCCTCAAGTCACACACACATACACCTACTCTCTAGTACAACTCTCTACTCATCCTCAGTCATCCCTTACTCGATACTTGAAACCCGACACTCACCACCCATTACTCTCTTTACTCTTACCAATTAATAATTGATTTAATTCTGATTGCCACACACACACACACCCACTCGAAATCGCTTGAAACGCCGACTCACGCGCTCACAGCTAATCACCAGGCAAATAGGTACCGCCAATCCCCCTCGCCGGCCCGCCAACGTGGCAGCACTTCGCAGCTGAGCGGCTACTCGCGCGCTCCCTCGAAGCGCTCCCAGATCCTGCCCCCCTATCGGACCCAGCAGGCCGCTCTGCTCCACAAGTCCGGAGCTGGCTCGGCCTCCATGCAGAATATGACGCCGTTGACGTATCTGCCACCCAGGCGAAGCTCGGCGGCAGGACTGGGCCATGGATCTGGCTCCGGGATGGGCAACGGCTATCGATCGCACAGCGTGGATGGGTTGCTGGATCAGGCGGGCTCGGTGACCGCAACTCCCGAGCAAAGGATAGCGGCAGTTGCGGCAATGGTCACAGCGGGCAGTACAGCTTTAACGAATGCCAGTTCCACGTGCACCCTGCAACCGGAGGAAGAGGAGGTGGAAGCTGTCATCGAGCCGGTGACCCGACGGGACAAACACAGCCTGGCCAGTCCCGCCAACGTGCAGCAGCACAGGAAGTCCCGAAGTCTGGACCACATCCTCAGCAAGCAAACTCTGGCAGAGCTATTGCCTCCCCCTGGAGAACCATCAGAGGGAACGCAGAGCATGCAGAACCTGGCCATTCCAATGACTCCTCAGCCGCAGCGAAGGGATACCTCCTCCTCATCCAAGTCGCCCACACCTGAGCGGCCGCCACAGCCGGCGAGGGAGCGAGCGAGGGAGCGTCAGAGTCCCGACGGAGTGAGCGCGACGGAGAGCGAGCGGGAGGATCAGTCGGATGGATGCCTGCGGCATGGCAATCAACAGAGGGCATCGGCCTCAGTCCATCGGGGAGCCAGTTTGACCAGCAACAAGACCTCCAACTCGTCCCTCGGCTCCAACTACAGTGCCGGGGGAACGGCCAACAACAAGACGATCTTCAATCGAACGATGAAGAAGGTCCGCTCGCTGATGAAAAAGTAAGCCATAACGAGGAGGCGATGGGACGAGGAGGACCAGGATTTGCTGACCCAACTCGTCGCCCGTCACTCGCTGTCCGCTTCAACTGAATTCTAGCCACATTTTCACGAACTGATTTCGATTTCGAACTAAATAAAAAAGATATCACATCGAATGAAATGATAGATCACAGAGAAATCAGTTGGTGAAAATGGGGCATCGCTCACTAAATGCCTGTTAACTTGTTACTTGCCATTCGCTGCATTTGTGCCATCTAAAAACGAATCTCACCTGCTCACCCACTCATCCGTCCAATAAGCCCCTGGATTTCCAGTCACAGCCCCTATACCCCCATTTCTCTATATAAAATCGCTATCCATTTATCTTTATCTCTCTGGTGTTGGTACTCGCTCGCTATATATCTTACTGGCCACTCGTTGATCCGCCTCCTTATGCCAAAGCATCCACTAAAGCACTCGCCTGCGTTGCCCAAAAAAGAAAGAAAATAAAACGACGCCCGCGCCTCCCTCCTTTCTGTCTCTTTAAAAAAAAAACTCTATTTGCCTTGTGATTAGTTGTTGATTTTTTTTACAAAGAAATAAGCGAATTTAAACTACAAAAATAATTTATGGACAACAAGAACACACATTTAACGACTGCATAACTACGAAACCTAATTTATAGAACACAAAACTAATTTTAAACACCACAAGAAACAAAAATACATAAATTGGAAATCGAAATTGAAAAGGAAACAAAAAAAAAAACAACTTTATATTTAATATGCTATTTATAATTAATATATTTAAAATTTGTACATTTCTCGCGTATGAAATTTGTTCTTGTAAACCGTCCGCAAGCGTGAATTAGGAAACACAGCAGCAATGTTTGAAATTAACCCAATTGTGTGGCTTAAAACGAAAATATTTTAGTGATATTTAAATTAAATATAATCGAAATTTACTTAATGCTACATTTTTTACAACAACCAGATGCTGTACAAAACCTAATTTTTAGCGCAGGAGTTTTTAAGGCATATATTTTATTGATTTTTGCAATATATTTTTAATATTTAACTAGTGCCTAAAAAGTTGAAAACAAAACAAAAAAAAAACGAAACGAAACAAAAGCAAAAAAATAAAAATAAAAAGAGAACAACAACATAAATAAAATGCAACCTAATTAAATTAAACTGTGTATTATTGCCCACTGGCCCCCCCTTGCCTGCTTTATAAACATTTTCTCATCATCTGCATGTCTCCATACCGATTTTGTTAAATGATTTTGTGTTTTTGTAATTTATGTTTGTGCCCGCTAATGGAACTCGAATTCGATTTGTTTATTATTTGTATATATTTTATATATCTCTCTTCTCTTCCCTCTCTATCTATCTCTCTCTATCATCCGGGACCCTGTGCCGGATTCTATTTGTAGACCATAAAAGCGATACTGGCTAACCGCAATCCGTTGTAACATAACTGTTGTTATTGTTGTGCCTGTTGTACCACAAAACCACCAAAAACCCACCATCCTCCAAATCGAGTCGAATCGCATTTGAAAGCCCATCACAACCCACGATGCCCTCTCAGCATCCAGCATCCGCTGTCTCGACAACCAACCAACATTCATTGTTATTTATTGCAAAACAAAAAACAACAAATCAATTTAAAAAATTCAAAAAAAGTTAAAGATAAAGAAATCAACGAAGCGAATATCAGTACCAATAAACGTGTATATATAAAAGCATAATCGAACCGAGTCCTGTTAACCATTTTAATCCTCCTCCCACTCGACACAGCAATGAACCGGAGGACGAGGAACTGTCGGACATTATCCTGTCCAAGGCCACCTCCCCGAATGCTGGTCGCATGATATTTTGGTAGTGGAGCCTACACTACATATATACACTCAACAACAATAACTCATCGAATTTTTGTAAATACCGAAGGAAAAAAAAAAATAATAAGACGACTAAAAATTTAATAAAAAAAAAGAATTAATTTAAAAATACATATATATAAATATGAATTATTTTGGATCATTGTCATTATATAATTTCGGTAAGTCGCTAGGTAATTATAGAATATATTCAAGGATAGATATTTATTTTGTAGGCACATATTTTTAATTTAATAATTACAACATATGTATACCTTAATCGAAAGTTACTGAATCATAATTAATTAGTACTTGAGTTTTTACGTATCATTAAATCTTTATTAAACAATTTGAAATTTTGTATTCCCACGAATCTAGAAAGATTTATTAGTTTATAACAACAACTTTCTTTAAAAACAAACATAGTTCGCTCTCTTATGCTGCAGCATAACTACTACGTATTGGCTTTAATTTTTTTATTCAAAACTATTAAATATTGCTGATTAAAATAATAGTACACAATTTTAATAATTGTTAATGATAAAAAAATACTATCTTTATCATTATTTTATCAAAATAAAATGTATAATTATTACGTTTCCTGGTTAAGTTCTATAACAAACAAAGGCGGCCATCCTGCCAACTTCAGATTTGTCAGGCGAAAGTTTTTTTTTTATCAAGCAAAACTGGAAACATTTAACTTCGGAATTTAAAATTTTTCTTCCCCGTTAGTTACCTTTGTCACTTTCCATTCGGAACCGCTACTAATTCATATCATTTTTAGATTATTAAAAGAAAATAAATCAATTATAATGCTCTCCCTGGAGCCGCGGGACCAACTCGTCTTTGATGGTCCCCTCAGCAATTCTGTGTGCAGGGACCTGGTTATTAAAAACCCAGCCAAGAAGCAGTGTGTGGCCTTTAAGCTAAAGACCACTTCGCCGCACATGTTCTTCGTGCGTCCCAATGTCGGGGTCTTGGGGCCCAACCAGACGGTCACCGTGAACATCATTATGCAGCCGCCTGGTCCGGATGACAACCAGAAGAGACACAAGTTTCTGGTCATGGCGGCCATAGCCTCCAGCACTGATATCAATCTGCAGGAGTTTTGGAAGCATCAAAAAATAAGTGAGATCTGGGACGCTAAGATCAAATGTGAGATTATCCTGGACAAGGCATCGGACGAGCAACCGCGTCGGGCTGTTGGCGGAGCCAATGCCTCGCCCAGCAAGCAAGATGAAGAGTCTGTGATCACAGCCAAGCTGCTTAAGCAAGCCAGCGTACTGGAGGAGGAGCGCTCAGCCCTCAAGGAGGAGATTGATGTCCTGCAGGAGCAGCGACATCGTCCCAAGCAACGAGGCAGGGACTTGATTAAATTTGCCTGTTGTGTTTTCACCATCATAGCCGCCATTGTTGGTGCATATTATGGCAAACATTATATGTGAGCCTGGCCAATAATTGTACACAAATTTATTGTCAATTAAAGCGAATTCAAAACAAGCTTAAACTAGTTTTTTAGTTTCACGAGTACAAAAGTGAGTTATCCTGTACCCAAATGTAGCCAATTAAAGGGCACAAACTTTTGCCATTGCCTTCTTACTTTGTACGCTTATAATTGCCTTCAAAACTGAAACAAAAACGAATAGAAACAGATATCCGGTTTGGCTGCAAATGCTGTGCAGTGGAAATATCTCCAAAATCCAGGAACAAACCAAAATTTCGATTACTATCGCAAGATGGCGGACAGGTTTTAGCTTATCGAGGCAAGCTCTGCTCACTTCACGTCTGTCAGAGAAAAGCAAAACAACAAATTTCAGTTTCGGAATTACTATTTCTTTGTTAGTTTTCTTAAACCTTCATCGTTCGGCCCCGTACTAATTGCCATCGTTTTTAGGTCCTAAAGCAGTTATAATGAGCGCCAACAAGAAGCCGGACATGCTGACCCTCGAGCCTCGGCAGGCCATCGTTTTTGACGGCCCTTTCAGCCGATCTGCATGTAATAGCCTGACAATCGGGAATCCAAGCGAAACCCAGAAAGTGATTTTTAAGCTAAAGACCACTTCGCCTCGCATGTTCTTTGTGCGCCCCAATATGGGGATTGTGGAGCCCGATACGAAGGTCAACGTGGACGTCTTCATGCAACCCATTGTGCCATATGCCGGACAGAAGCAAGACAAGTTTCTCATCCAGGCGGCCTTTGTCTCTGACGGCAATATCGATATGCAAGAGTTCTGGAAGGATCAGAAACCTGAAGACATCTGGGAGGCCAAAATTAAATGTGTGTTAGTCCATCTGAAGCCGTCGGACGAGCAATTGCGAGAGGCTGGTGGCGCTACTAGCGCCCCGGACCCCAAGCCAGACGGAGAGATCGAGTTTGATGCCCAGGAAGTTAGCGCGCCAGTAGCACAGCTAATCAAGCAGGTTAGCGTGCTAGAGGACGAGCGCTCAGTTCTCAAGGAGAAGCTTGATGTCCTGCGCGACCAGTCCGTAAAGCAATCGAACATGGACTACTTTTTTATTACCTCCTGTATTTTTATCATTGTGGTCGCCATTGTAGGCGTCTACTATGGCAAACAGTTTTTGTGAACTGTTTAGATTTGTACAACTCATTGTATGTCTATTTAAACTAAATGCAAAATAAAGACAACTTCCTAATATTCACAATATTATTTAAACATTGAAGAATCAAGGTTGAAGGTTTAGAAGTTTTCTTGTTTGAAAATAGAAAACCATATTTTAACATCAAATTATTCAATACAACAAATAGCTTTCGGCTCAGCAGTACAAATTTTTAATTATTAACGAGCCTCAAAATATTACAAAATTTTCGAAAATACCAGCACGAATTTCTTTCTGAAAATCCAGAGACAAATTCGAGAAATCCACAAATTTAAAAGCAGCTTTTTTGCGCGTTTCCGCTGTGAGTTTTGTGTAACGCCGCCCGACCCCGCGGATTTTTCAGTCTTTCCAACACTGCGGGGCACCCTGGCGCTTTCCAGCACCCTTCCACAAGAATCTGCGACGAAAATAAATAGAAACACGGCGCAGGCAGACACCAACAGACCACCAGGACCATCAGGATGTCTGCGCGAATGCTGAAGAAGCTGCAGGGCGATGCCGACAAGCTGGCGCCGCCGCCGGAGGACGAGGACAACGAGGAGCTATCGGATAATGATGAACTGGATGATGACATACAGCGCGACCGCAAGACCCATCTAAACCCATTCGATCTGGTACGTCGCCTGCCATTAAGCCAGCTCATCACTTGCCCTTAGCCATAAGCTAATCCGATTCCATTTGTCATTTCAGTTGAACCAGACCGGGCTGAGTCTGTCGGAGAGCGAGTTCAAGGAGGACGACAACGAGACGGAGCACCCGTCCGCGGCGCTGCCCCATGCCAGTGCTGCGGCCCAGAAGAAAAAGAAGAAGAAGCGTAAGAAGAAGGCCAGGTCCAGCGGGAATCACATCAGCAGCGAGGACAACGAGCGCCAGGACAAGTACTTTGAGAAGGTTGATCCGCTGCTGGGCAAGGTCTACGATGCAGTGCCCAAGCAATCAGCGAAGCAGGCGGCCGCTGCCGGAGGCTCGGCCACCAAGAAGCTGCTGGGCGTTGAGCTGCGGCACCTGAATCCGCAGAACGAGATGCGACGCACCTTTGGCAAGCGGGTGGTAAAAGTAGAGTAAGTTCTGTGCAATAATTAATCTTATCAAATCTTATCTCTAATGGCAAAACCAATTCCCCCAATGAAATTCTCCTGGGAAAACTGTAATCTTTCAGAACGAAGCGCGGTCGTCAGAAGCCGACGCTCAAGTCTACATACATGGTAACGGCCAAGGAGTCCTGGCCTCCACTCACGAAAAACACCATCACAATGAAGCTGCTGCCCGCTCCCGACTCTCCTTCAGTCTCCTCCAATTCCATACTGGACAATGGCAGCGGAGGCGGTGATGTGCAGTGGTTCGCCTTCGAGCATAGCCAGTACTACCAGGGAGTGCAGCACATGTTTCTCTCTGCCTTAGAGCGCATCGATTCGGAATTCCTGATAACGCTGATCAAGCGCTGTCCCTATCACGTGGACTCCTTGGTCCAGCTGAGCGAGGTATGCAAGATGACCGAGGACTTTGCACTGGCTTCCGAACTGCTGGAGCGGGCCCTGCTGCTGCTGGAGTCGTCGCTACATATTAACTTCAGCCTAACTTCGGGCAACTGCCGACTGGACTACCGCCGCCAGGAGAACCGCTCCTTCTACATTGTGCTGTTCAAGCATGCGCAGTACCTGGAGGAGCGCGCCTGTAGCCGTACTGCATTTGAGATCTCCAAATTGCTGCTGAGTCTCCAGCCGGATATGGATCCGCTGGCCATGATCTTGGTCATTGACTACTATGCCCTGCGTAGCAAGCAGTTTGGATGGCTAGTGGAATTCTACGAGGAGTACAATGCCGCCAGGAACCTCAGCCAATTGCCCAACATGGCCTATTCATATGCCCTGGCGCTGTACACGCTCCATGGTGTCTGCGAGCGCTCCAACCAGGCACTACAGTATGCCCTGCTCATGTTCCCCGGTGTCCTGCGGCCTCTTCTTGACGAGATGTCCGTGCAAACGGACAAGCGGGTGCTGGCCTCATCCTACTTCTTTGCAGATGTATCGGGAAAGTATGTCCATTTAATAATTTTATATTGGAATCTGGAATCTATCTTACTCTGTTCCTTCAATTAAGTCAATCGCCCGCCTTGCACCAGTTGGTGTGC
Source organism: Drosophila mayri (assembly GCA_008042485.1). NCBI lineage: Eukaryota > Metazoa > Arthropoda > Insecta > Diptera > Drosophilidae > Drosophila > Drosophila mayri. The sequence goes on along the minus strand of VNJN01002110.1, from coordinate 438,374 downwards.
CTGTATGTGTGCCGCGCTCGCGTCGTCTGGCGACAGAACGAAGTGCTGCCTTGGCTAGAATCCAATGTCAATGTAGTCCTCGATCGCATCGATAACAAGGATCCCGTAGTTAACGAATACAAAGAGAAACGATCGCTCCGCTATGGCGGTACTCCGCCTAGACCCATTCTGCGGCATGTGATACTTTCCGACTACAAGGAGAAGGTGCCTCTGGCCGTTTTCGTGGCCAAGGAGAAGCAAGCCATTATGACATACGACCCACTGCCGCCGCCGAACAGCGTCAACTGCTATCAACGGTAGGTCAAACCTCGAGATTCATAAATCGCAGCAGCTTAATTACTTTTTGATTCTATGCAGAAAATCCTCGTCGAGCAGCAGTCCCACAACGAACACAAACAATTCCGTTTCAATGTTTTTCCAATCACTTTTGCCATCGTTCAACATCAACAACCTGGCAGCCGCTGCTCAGCAGCCCCAGGCAGGCGGTGCCCCAGCTCCAGCCCTCGGAGCAGCCGCCGAGGCCGGCGCAGATGCTGCTGCTGCTGCGGCAGTGGAGCCAGCTAGGCATGCGGCGAATGGCGAAGCCGAAGGTTTGTATAAACGTCTGTTTTTTATCATCTTGTTTTCATAACCAACGTTTCATCACAGAAAATGGGGCATAGAAATCTTCACTTGCCTTTTATTACAAAATGCAGTAAAATATCCTAAAGAACCGTTTCCAATTATTAAATATTTTGTTTCCAATAATTCGTTGTGAATAATGATCGTTAAATCCTTTCGTTAGATTTGAATCTCTTTACTTTAGAGCGTTTTCAAATTTCAGAAGCTGGACTACAGCAGTCGCTGACGCTGATGATGGACGCCATGCGAGATTTCCTGCAGAACTTCCGGATTGCGGAGCACCTGCGTTCCCCGGAGACGGCGGCGGCACAGTCCTCCAGCAGCAACGACGAGGAGGAGGGCTCCAGCGACTATGTGGACTAGTCAAAGGTGTCAATTATTACGTGGAACGTAACGGATTAGTGGCATGAAACGAATGTCTTTTTGAAACCACCTTTTTGCTATACCCTCAACTAAGCGACAGCGTCACAAAATTTTCTATATATATAATACGGCATATACATATGTTAGAGCAATTTGAACACATACGAAACCTACGAACACTATGCATTGAATAAAATTTTCCATTAGAAGCTTTAAATATCGAGCTGAGATTTTGTAATTACAAAATGAATAATGCCATACGATTTTCGTGTTCCTTAAATGCATTCTTGTAAGCCAACGATAAGAGTTATAGATTTAAAAATTTAAGGCATAGCCTAGCCTCTCGCATAAAATGGCTTGAAATTGTATGAGCGTTGTGCATTTAGTCATTACAAAAAATATTTCGAGAAAGTGTATTAAGCTTAAAGAATGCTTTATTGATTTATTTAATGCCTTTTCAATTACGCTTATCAATGTAACAAACAGATTTCTCATCAATATTTCTTACCGTTTTCTTCCTTTTGTTCATTCATTCAGTTTTCTGCAGTTGTTGCAATTATAAATATTACTATGACAAGTACAGCTTTCCGTATATGGTGTGTGTCTTGAGCGGGTATGGGGATTTCCAAAGAGCTCAGTTCGGTGTGACTGTGTCTGTGTGTGTGTGGGTGTGTGTGATTGAGTATGGTATAAAATGCATCTTAATTAGTTGACTTTAACTGGCAGACATCGGAGTTGTTTAGGAATTTCTAACATAATCACACAAAATTAAAGAACGTAAACGATTTACACAGAGAATCTAGAGCTAAACACAACATATATCGGATATAAAAGAATCATTACTAATACTTTAGCATGGAATACATATAATCAAATTTCAAATTGGGAAGATAAATCAATAATAACTGCTGCAGGCCTGGCCGATTGGATCGGAACAATTATGTCATGGTGCCGAAAACGGGATTGTGACGGCAAATGCTGGGACCATACTCCTCATAGGCAGCCTTTGTGTGACACACCTGATAGAACTCGGGCTGGAAGAGCAGAATAGTGGAAAAGTGAGTTAATTCTGCCGCAAAAACATTTATCTTAGATAACCTACCGTTGAAGCCAACATGCTGCCTCCAAACCACACGGCATACCGCTGCATGTGATGCGTAATCACTTGGACATCAATGGGTTTTGGCTGAAAGGGAAATTAATCAATATTAGGTCCTAGATAGATTTCCTGAGTAGCAGAACTCTCACCTTAATGCGTCCCTCGGACAGATTTTCGCTGATCCTGAGGCGTGTGTCCACCGATCGCTTGATATCCCGCTGCAACCTCCTGCCAAAGTCCTTGAACATTGTGGATCCACCGCTCAAGACAATATTGTTGTAAAGCGGACGTCGCACATCAATGGGGCAGTTCTGGATGACATTGTCCACAATTTCCGACAGCGGAATGGTAAAGTCGGGGTTCGAGAACTCCGGATGGAAGAAGATCTCGGGTCCCATGAAGCGCTCGTGGCCGACATCCACGCTGAACGGTTGCTTGGTCACCATGTTGGTGCCCGTGTAGTTGCGCACCCACTTGCCCGGCTCCGTGTCGTACTTGGCAAACTCTTTGGCGATATCGGGGCAGATGTAGCAATGCTTCTCCTTGATCGCTTTGGCAGTCTCAAGGCTCTGTTCTGGCGGAATTCCCACCTCTCGATCGCGCAGCAGGCTCTGAATGAACGAGGTGATGTTGCGGCCCGCTATGGGGATGTGCTTGATGCAGGATCCAATCACGTAGCCCTCGGCCTAAAATAAAATAAGTTGCGGGTTAGATATTGAGGAGAAAAAACTGATAAAACTGTTTGTGTGATATCCCAAGATTGTCTTTTTCTTGCCTAAAACTTGATTGATTAAAACTCCCACCCAACTTCCATACAAATTCTCTACGCTCTCTACCCTTTCTCCCACCTTACCCGCCCCCGCCTCTCAATTCGGCTACTGATAAGATATTGGGCTTGTGATATTTACCACTGGTATGACGTGCGTCACTCCATCGCCACTATCCACCACAATGCCCGTAAGAGTGCGCTCCTCGGCGGATCTAGAGGCCCAACTGGCAGCCAGGGCGAGGACCGCCTGCACGGCGATGTACAAACCAGGAACGTTGAATGTCTCAAACATAATTTCTGCCGTGTACTCTCGGTTTTCCGGAGTATTTAGCGGTGGCTCAGTCAGCAAGAAGTAGTGATCTTCGGGCTCGGCTCGCAGATACTTGAACACGCACTGCTCCAGAAAGCGCTCCATTAAGTCCCAGTCCTCCACCAGACCATGACGCACCGGATACTGCAGGGGAAAGCAATGATTAAAGTTAACAGAATGCCCTGGACAAGCTCAAGTGGCTGACTAATCAGCGTTCTCATACCTTGATTGAGTAGCCGGTGGCGTCGAAGGCCTCGTCGCCGATGAAAAAGTCCAGGTCCTCGATGCCTTTTGTGATGCGCCGTGTGTTGGTGTCGCCCACTCGGGCAGACTCCTTGATGGCAATCGCCGAGGGGATAATGAACTGCGGCTCCTTGTTGCCGGCGAAGCCCAATTTGGAGTAGCTAAACGGATAAACACACATCGGATTAGTCAGACGACCTCTTTTCTTCCAATTGGAAGCGCAGACCCCCGCGGGCAGTCCACTGAACTCCACTCACCCGGTGCCCACATCGATTACGCACGCCGGTAGCCTGCCTGCCATGGTCGCTGCTCTGCTATTGCCTTGCTGCCTGTAAAACACTGGGGTTTCGATCTAGCTATGATTAATCGCCTCTTAATCGTTTTCTTTATGTTTTACAGCCGTTCAAACACAGATAAACACGGATTTCTATAGATTTTCAACCACACCTCCGCCAACGATGTGTCACTTGGAGCTGGCAAATCTTCGATGTCACTATCGATACTAGCGATGCATTAAGAAGAATGGAGTGCATCGATGTTATTTTCCAATATATTTTGAATGCATAATTTTATTTTCTATTTCGATTTTGTTGTATTTTGTATATTATCAACCATTTTCGCTATAATTGTAACCACTTCATGGAAAGGAATAGCATAAATCGAATTCTTTTCAACGTTTTGGTGGTCGCGTTGCCAACTCTTCAGCATTATTTTTATTAAAAAAAGGCTTTTTAACAGTCCAGATCAAATGAAAAATAAATTAAAAACTATAATTTCTATTAATTCGAATTCATTTCAGTTGAAAATGGAAAACCGCTGGAGAATGGCTACCACTGCTGACAGGGCTGCATACATATGTGATAGGCGCGAATAGCGATTTGCGATAAACTACCGATAGCTTGCTTCTTCTACGCGCTTCGTCGTCTCGCAAATTTCGGCGGTGTGTGTGTTCGTGTGGAGCCTTTTCCACGTTTTCGGTGCAGGTGCAGGGAGCAGAGATTTCCAAGATTTCGCCCCCACATTAGAGCCCCCAGAGCGGCAATTCTTTGAGCGCAGGACAACCAGGCAACAGCGGGTAGCACAGTGGGCGCAGCGCGTGTCCGCAAGCAGCAGCAGCAGCAACTACCGGCCGAAACGTGGGATTAGCAGGAACGAATCGCGAAAATGGAGGCACAAAAACTCACGGAACTGTTGCGCGCAACTATTGATCCAAATCCGGAGCAGCGCAAGGCCGCCGAGGATCAACTGGCCCAGGTGAGTGCCTGTTCCCGTTGCCGCCCCGCCGGCGAAAAGATTCGAACGTACTTGGTGGTGGCGCCATCGCCCCGAAACCATGTGCTTTTTAATTGTTCGCTTTAACCTCTCCCTCTGTCCGTCCCCGCGCTTGACGCTCGTTTGCGGTGTTTGTGTGGGCAAGAGGGGGCCTGGGAATAGTGTAAGCCGATATCGCTCAAAAAGGTTGCCCTTCAGGTGTTTACCACTGACCACCTCCAACTCCTTGGCCTGATGGCAACAAGTACACACATACATATATTTTTGTACAATACCTACAGACAGCCATGACTGTGTACGCTGTGCTGCCAATTTTATTCTTGAAAACCTAATGGCGAATAATTTGTAAATCGGAAAATATTGCGGTAATTCGAGCTTATGCAATCCCTGCGGAAGCTAGAGCGTGTCCAATCAGAGGCAGTTGCTTAGGCTTAGGCCCAGCAATTAATCAATTGCTTCGGCCCCACTGTGCAGGCATGCTCATTACGACTGAGTCAGCATCTAACGATTTGCATGCCCCTTCCGGCACCGCCCCCTTTGGGTTAATTAACTTTATCAGCATTTAAGGCCGGCAGCAGCCCCATATTAATTGAACGCGGTCTGCGCGCAGAATTTAAAGTGCTTCCATGGGCAGACGTGGATCGATTCCCAGTTCAAATCAAACACCTAACCTAACCCCTGGGGGCCATCGTCCATTACTCACCACACCAACAGCTGTGTAAACAAATCCGTACACATTATACTTTCGCCCGCAGATACACAAAATCATTGGATTCGTGCCCACCATACTGCAGATCGTGATGCAGACGACGGTGGAGCAGCCGGTGCGCCAGGCAGGAGCTGTCTATCTCAAGAATTTGATCAACAGCAGCTGGTCGGACCACGAGGCCAAGCCAGGCGAGCCCATACCCTTCTCCATTCACGAGCAGGACCGAGCCATGATTCGCGGTGCCATCGTCGACGCCATCGTGCATGCTCCTGAGCTGATCAGGTAAGTCTATTTAATGGGAATTGCCTTTAAATCGTGCTCATACCTCAAATCCATCCCCTCTCCGCCATTTGCAACAGGGTTCAGCTTTCCGTCTGCGTAAATCACATCATCAAGAGCGATTTCCCCGGACGCTGGCCACAGGTGGTAGACAACATCAGCATCTACTTGCAAAACCAGGATGTTAACGGCTGGAACGGAGCCCTGGTGACCATGTACCAGCTGGTAAAAACTTACGAATACAAGCGCAGCGAGGAGCGAACGCCGCTGAACGAGGCAATGAATTTGCTGCTGCCCATGATCTACCAGCTGATAGTGCGCCTGCTGGGCGAGCAGTCCGAGCAGTCGGTTCTGCTGCAAAAGCAAATCCTAAAAATCTACTACGCCCTGACGCAGTACAGCCTGCCGCTTGACCTCATCACCAAGGAGATCTTCTCTCAGTGGATGGAGATTTGCCGTCAGGTGGCCGATCGCGAGGTGCCGGATAGCTCCCACCTAGATGACGACGAGCGAACGGAATTCCCCTACTGGAAGACCAAGAAGTGGGCCCTTCACATCATGGTCCGCATGTTCGAGCGGTGCGTTGAGTAAAGATCAAGCCTACTGGCCTTTGAACAGCGACGGCAAAATATTTATAAATAATCCGTTGCAGGTATGGAAGTCCCCAGAATGTGGTTAGTGAAAAGTACCAAAAATTCTCCGAGTGGTATCTGCCCACGTTTAGCCAGGGAGTCCTGGAGGTGCTACTAAAGATCCTTGACCAGTACCGAAACCGGGTTTACGTTTCGCCGCGAGTCCTCACGGATGTGCTCAACTATCTGAAGAATGCGTAAGTACCTATTAAAACCTTTTTGAATCTAGGAGAGGTCCTTTTTCTATATTTCCTTTTACTAACCAAACTGAAAATATTTATATTTCCGCAGTGTTAGCCACGCCTACACCTGGAAGCTCATTAAGCCCCATATGGTGGCCGTTATCCAGGATGTGATCTTCCCCATCATGTCGTTTACGGACTCTGATCAGGAACTCTGGGAGAGCGATCCCTACGAGTATATTCGCCTGAAATTTGGTAAGCTAAATTCTCCTCTAACTGTTTATTATTGATTGATTATTGTTTTATTTTACGCGTGTTCCCTGCAGACATCTTTGAGGACTATGCCACACCTGTGCCGGCTGCCCAATCCCTGCTGCATTCCATTTGCAAGAAGCGCAAGGGTATTCTGCCCAAGGCCATGGCCACTATTATGCAAATAATTACCTCACCGAATGCGGACAATAAGCAGAAGGACGGTGCCTTGCACATGATCGGAACGCTGGCGGATGTGCTTCTGAAAAAGGCCTCGTACCGCGACCAAGTGGAATCCATGCTAACCACATATGTGTTCCCAGAGTTCCAAAATCCTGCCGGTCATATGAGGGCGCGTGCGTGTTGGGTGCTGCATTACTTCTGCGACGTGCAGATCAATAATCCCCAGGTGCTGGCTGAGATCATGCGGCTGACCACCAATGCCCTGCTCACTGACAAGGAGCTGCCCGTGAAGGTGGAAGCGGCCATTGGCCTACAGATGTTCCTATCGTCCCAGAACGACGCTCCACAATACGTTGAGAGCCAAATCAAGGAGATCACCAAGGAGCTGCTTACCATTATACGCGAAACGGAGAATGAGGATCTGACAAATGTGATGCAAAAGATCGTGTGCACCTTCACTGAACAGCTGCTGCCAGTGGCCACCGAGATTTGCCAGCATCTGGCCACCACCTTCAGCCAGGTTCTCGAATCCGAAGAGGGATCCGACGAAAAGGCCATCACGGCCATGAGCCTGCTCAATACAATCGAGACTCTGCTCAGTGTGATGGAGGAGCATCCCGATGTCTTACTTAACTTGCATCCGATCGTCATCAATGTGGTCGGACACATTTTCCAGCATAACATCACGGGTAAGTTGAAGGGAAGCGGCATAAAATCCCTCTAAACTCGATAAAAATATGATCGTTTCGTTTCCTTAGACTTTTATGAGGAAACCTTCTCGCTGGTCTACGATCTAACGGCAAAGGCTATTTCGCCCGAGATGTGGCAGATGCTGGAGCTGATCTACCAGGTGTTCAAGAAGGACGGCATCGACTACTTCATTGATATTATGCCGGCGCTGCATAACTATGTGACAGTCGACACGCCGGCCTTCTTGTCTAATCCAAACAGGCTGTTGGCCATTCTAGACATGTGCAAGACGGTAGGTTTAAATTTAATAATAATAATAATTATATTAAATAATAATTTTTATAAATTCTTTTCAGATGCTCACTAGCAATCCTGGCGAGGATCCCGAATGTCATGCCGCCAAGCTGATGGAAGTGATTATTCTGCAGTGCAAGGGTCAGATTGACTCCGTGGTACACTTGTTCGTGGAACTGGCCCTGTCCCGTCTAACGCGCGAAGTGCAGTCCTCCGAGCTGCGTACCATGTGCCTGCAGGTGGTTATTGCTGCACTCTACTACAATCCCCAGCTGCTGCTCTCCATTCTCGACAAAATGTCGCAACAAAACAACGAATCGATTAGCGCACACTTTATCAAGCAGTGGCTCCACGACACGGACTGTTTCCTGGGGTAAGTACAATCGAATTGGAGACTATTTTAACGAATTAGATCATTAATTATTAAACCCATGCAACTTTAGCATTCACGATCGGAAGCTGTGCGTCCTTGGTCTCTGCACCCTCATTTCCCTAGGCGATGCCAAGCCTCAGGTGCTGAGCGAGGTGGCCGGCAAGATTGTGCCCGCTCTTATTTTACTTTTCGATGGATTGAAGCGCGCCTATGAGTCAAGGGCCCAGGAGGAGGAGGAAGAGGAAGAAGAGGAGGATGGCGAAGACTGCGAGGAGGCTCTGTCCAGCGACGAGGATGACATGGACGACATGGCGCCGGACTATCTGGCCAAGTTGGCCGATTTCGCTAAGACGAAAGGAAACGCTTCGGGCTTCGAAGTCAAGGCCGAGATTAAGGACGACGAAGATGCGGATTCGGATGCCGAGGCAGAGGAGTCGATTGGTGATCTGAACGAAACCGGCCTGGAGTCTTTCACAACGCCCATCGATGACGAGGAGAACGAGACGGCTGTCGATGAGTACTGGACGTTCAAGGAAGTTATTACTGGTGAGTTAGAATGCCCTGCAATATTTATGTTCCTTGTGCTGATTCCCTACTTTTTCATGTCTCGCTGCACAGCACTTTCCGCACAGGACCAGGCCTGGTATGCCCTCCTCACCTCCAACCTCACCCCCGAGCAGGCAAAGGCGCTACAAGAGGTCGTGGTGACCGCTGACCAACGCAAGGCTGCTAAGGAGTCAAAACTGATAGAGAAGCAGGGCGGCTTTGCCTTCCCACAGACCGCCGTGCCCTCGACCTTCAAGTTCGGCTCGTAACTGAATTGACTAGATCTGACTTGATTGTTTCTCATATTCTTTCCAAAAAAAAACTACAAAAAAAGCAACATCAAAAACACACATCTTGCATGCTGATGATGGCTTTAAGGCATTAATTCTACTGGTTTTCGTACACTCCGTGTACCAATGCATGCTGCGCTGGCTTGGATCGGATCAATCCGATCGAGCGGCATCCAGACGGCACTATATATTTATTGTAGATTTATATTTTATTTCCTATTTCTTGGCACGCTCGGCTGCCAACTAAATTATGATAACAATTAAGTCGAAAGTCCATTGTAAATCTTTGTATGTAAACAAAACGAAACGAAAACAAACACACGTCGAGGACGAGAAGGTCTCATGAAATGAGATTTCGTGCCCACCCGCACGCCCCCCGCAGAACTCCAAAAAAGATGTAAAGTCGGACAGAGAATGAGAATTCAACGCAGAGCATTTCACAAACATTTTCTTTATACACACATACACGTATATACTGTACTAAATGGAGCGATATTTTTGAAAAATAAAAAAAACATTTTTAACGTTTGATATGAACAGTTTTTTATTTATTATTAAATTTTAATTCTTGATCGTTTTTTAAATTCGCTGCTGGCGCTCGATTGCAACACATCGAAATGTTTTGCGATAAGCCGATAAATCAGCTGTTGTTGATGCCACGCTCACCAGTATTGTTAAACGACCCAATAAAATTCTTCAAAACAAAATTTTGATTTGAATTTAAAAACAAAACTATAAAAAGGTTCAATTAAACCATGAAAATAGCGGTTGAAGGCTGTGCTCATGGCGAACTGGAGCGCATCTACGACACTATCGAGGGCATCGAGAAGGAGAGCGGTACCAAGATCGACCTTCTGCTATGCTGCGGCGATTTCCAGTCCACCCGGAATCTGGAGGACCTACAGACCATGGCGGTGCCCAAGAAGTACCTGGACATGTGTACTTTTTACAAGTAAATGTGATGATTGCCTGATGTAGGAACTTGGTTATAATTCCTGCCCTTCACAGATACTACAGCGGGGAGAAAGTGGCGCCGGTTCTGACCATTTTTATTGGCGGCAATCACGAAGCCTCAAATTACCTCCAAGAGCTGCCCTACGGTGGCTGGGTAGCTCCCAATATCTATTATATGGGATACGCCGGTGTGGTTATCGTGAACGGAGTGCGTATTGCGGGCATAAGTGGCATCTTCAAGGGACATGACTTTCTGCGTGGCCACCACGAATTTCCACCCTACTCGGAGGCGACCTGCCGCAGTGTCTACCATGTGCGACAGCTGGAGGTGTTCCGGCTGAAGCAGCTGTCTGGGCGAGTAGACGTATTTCTTTCCCACGACTGGCCCACCGGCATCTATGAGTATGGCAACAAGGCGCAGCTCCTGCGGCGGAAGCCCTTCTTTGCGGCAGACATGGAAAGTGGTCAGCTGGGCAGCAGGCCGTTGGAAGAGCTGCTAAAGGCAGTACAGCCAGCCTACTGGTTCGCAGCCCATCTGCATTGCAAATTTGCTGCCCTGGTGCCGCACAATCCAAGCCATAGGCGAGAGGGTGACGCCTGCTCCTCCTCCAGCAGCAGTGAGGATGAAGATGAAGAGAAAGCAGCTCCCACTCCCCCACCATCGAAACCTGTACCTGTCACAAAATTCCTGGCTTTGGATAAGTGCTTACCGCGTCGTGGCTTCTTGCAAGTGGTGGAGATACCCAGTGACCCAGTTGAGGGAAATCCCCGTCTGCAATATGACCCCGAATGGCTGGCCATTTTGCACAGTACCAACCATTTGATTTCTGTGAAGGAGAACTACTACTATCTGCCGGGAAAGAAGGCTGGAGCGGTAACAGAGCGCTTCAACTTTACACCCACCGAAGAGGAGCTGGAAGCGATAACGACGAAATTTCAGAATCTCCAGGTGCCGGAGAACTTTGAGCGCACTGTGCCAGCCTACGATCCCGAGGAGCAGTCCAACTACAAGAACATGGCGGTGGGTCAACCAAAAGCGCACCTGAATCCACAGAGCAACACTTTTTGCACTGCTCTCGGCATTGATGATCCACTATGCTTAGCTATGCTGGCTAATGGCCAGGATTTGCCAGTTGCTGAATGTACAGTTCGGCTCTCAAAGAGTTATGACGAAAAGATGCCAGAGGAGGACCTCGGCGAGCCCTTGATCACACCAACGAAAAGAAAATTGAACTTGTCCCTGCCGGCGCCGACGTCAACGGATGCCATTGACGAAAATGTAATTGACCTGCCGGAGGAAACGGCGACTGAGGAGGAGACTGAAGAAGTCACAGAAGCGCCGAAAGTAGAGGAACCAGCTCCTGTGACGGCTGCCAGTCCAAATCTCAAGAAGCTGAAGCGACGAAACCAGAACATCTACCAAGCCGATGAAGAAGACTAACACCTAACAAATTCTGTAGTAAAAGCGGAACGAACTAAAAAAAAGAGGCAATTTATTTAAATAACACAGAAGATACTTGGCTGGCTTGGCAGCCAACGAGTGATGGGCGAATAAATAGGAGGGTTGAGCTGCAGGCACGCAGACTCACTGCGTCTCGCTGGCATTGGTGGAGTTGTAGGCCTCGTCGGCGCACTGGAACGCAGCCTCCAGCACGGACTCGGGCGTCTCTACCACATCACAGTAGTAGGTGACCGGCGAGGGGATGCATTGAAGTTGCAGCTGGCTACCATCCATTCTAGGGCTGTAAAAGCGGCACTGGCGTGGCCCGTACACGGGCATATCTGCATCGTAGGGCGGGCTTAGAATGTCAAAGAAAGCAGACACTCCTCCGTTGCCCGTCTGGGTGATCTGATGGTAGTTCCTCCTCCTAGGCGTCAGCACGGCACATGGGCTGTCCGGCGTGACCAGGGTTGGCTCTTCGGCGTTCACCTGCACCAAGGTAGGGTGCGGGTCATAGGTAAGCGGGTCTTCTGGTCCAATCTGCTGCGAATAGCTCTGCACCAGCAGTTGTCCCCAGATGCAGCGTAACAGGCCAAACATCATTGGGTGGTCATGCAAGGGAATGTCACTTCTTTCGCGCACTATGAACAGGCTCATGGAGAAGCGCTCGTCCTCGAAGATATGCATGTAGCTGCAGGGCGCTCGCCGGCTGGAGACGCCGACATCGACGTTCCGGAAAAGTTCCTCGCGAAGGTGCAGGTCACGGTGGGTCAGCTCGTCCGTCAGCTGGCGCAGATGCTGCAGGTTGGCATTAAAGCTGGCGTGGTTGGCCCGGTCAAACGTCTTGAAAGCCTGCCGCAGCACGTTGGTGAAGTGCGTCGTCATCTCGGATCGTACGTAGCTTCTTCGACCGTGACACTGCACTGACGTCCGGAGAAAAGGCAAGAGCGACTGAAATCCCCTGGCTTCCAAAATCAAGATAAACAACAGCCAACGTGTTGGAAAACGCCTAAAACGGACCCCTCGGTTCTGTATTTATTTTTGTTTTATTCTTAAAACGCCTTTAACTATGCAAAATAGGTCTAAAAACCCCGCTCCTTGGACTGCGTGGCATGTGTGAGGATCCAGGACTTGTAGTCACGCTTCTTCATCGCCATCTGCTTGTGGCGCGGATGAGTGGGGCATATGACATAACCGCGCTCCTGCCGGACCACGATGTAGCAATCCTTGCAGCGCCGCTTCAAGCGACCCTTCACTTTGAACCCGGCCACCTGTTGCAGCAGCGTCGAGCAAGGCGTCAGAAGTCCCGATCCTGGCTGGATCGCAGATGAGCCAGCCATCAGTTGTGTGCTTGTTATGGGTGCACTGGCAGGCGCAGCCGGCCGCACAAGAATATGAAAACCACGTGCCGCGCTCAACCCGTTCCAAAGGCGGGAGCCTTGTTGCAATATTCTGCTGGCCAGGGACATCTGAGGAATCAATTTTCATTGAGAAATAGTCCAAAATTAAAGTGGAAACGCTTACTCTTTGTTTCTCCACCAGCTAGCCCCGATAACACCCCGATAACTTTGAGAGTTAGCTAACATTGGTCCCGACAGTGTAATCGCAAGGGGGGGTTCTTGAGGAAAACCCACCCGCGCTGAGTCTGCTGTTTGAATTTACATTCCCTCTGAGCAAATATTTACTTTTGCTCTGTTTGCTGATGATATATAAATGTTAATTATTTAGTTTACTGTTAATAAAAATAAAGAAGACAAAAACAAATTGAATTCTTTTTCATTTTATTCATTTCATTAGAGCGGAATGACATTCATTCATTATTCGACTCAATTTCCAAGTGAGCGTTTTAATAGTTGCAAATGTACATATTTCATTAAAAGATTTCAGAAATTTCTAGACTGCAGTTGAGATATCATCCAAGTAATGTCTTCTTTTTTGATGGGTAATGATAATTAATCGATATTGATGACTTCTACGGGATTGGATTGAAGAGACTCATCCAAACGGGTTCGCTTGCACTTGGTGGGTCCCGCTGGTTCCTCGTCGGAGGAATCTAGAATCTCGGTGATGTCCTCGTCGTCATCGTCGATCACTTCGCTGGGCTTGCGTTTCGTGCCGGACTTTGGTGGACTCTCCACGGATAGCTTGTCAGTGGCGACGGCCACAATCTCTGCCTCATCTTCGTCCTCCTCGATCAACAGGCAATCGTCGTCGTCGTCGTCCTCAACCACATCCACTTCGGTGGGCTTGCTGCGCTTCGATGTGGAGGGTCCCTCGTCAGTGGCATCTCCCCCACCATTGGCCGAACGCTTCTTTGCAGATTTTTCTGAATCTTCTTTCTTTTCTTCTTTCTCCTCCACCTTTTCCTTATTCGGTTCCTCCTGCTTCGGCTGCAGTTGTTTAGCCTGGGCCACCACTTCGAACAAATTATCCTCCCTCTCGGCATCAAAATGGGAGATTATAATTCTAAGTTCGTAGTTCTGGAAGAAGTCGTCGGCCTTGAGGATCACGCCATCTACGATGTTCATCTCGCTCAGGAGCTTTCCCTCGATGTCATCGGTCTCGCCTTCCTCCGAGGAGAGCACAACGGTGCTGGTTAAGGGCACCTCCACATCGGGCTTCACCATGTTAAGCGTCTTGATCAGCACCTCGTCGCGCAGTTCCCGTATGGTCATGCGCTTTGTGTCAATCTTCAGGGTAATAGCTGGATCTTTAGCACACACCGAGCAGTCAGGATTGGGACCCGGAAGACAGGCATCTGGCACCAGGAACTGGTTACGCGGATTCAGCCTTAGGCGTGCGTAGACAGTGATGCACTGAGTCCACTTGGCCTCCAACACATTGAAGGCGCGCAGAACGGAAATGCCAGCAGTTATCGCATTGGTAGTGGCTATAGCCGGAATGATATTGCCTGCCATAGATTTGATTTCGAAGCGTGATTTACGCTCAATATTGAAGATATAGGAGCGCACGTTGGCGCAGGCTGCCACGAAGTCCATGGCTGGCTGGTCGTCCTTGTCCCAAGACAATGTATCATCACCCTCCAGTTTCAGGAAGCTTGCACTGAGATCCTTCAAAGCACTGGCAAAGACGGTTGCACACTCCTCAAGCGTCCAGACCTTGTGATGCTGCTTGGCAATTTCCGGGTTGTCATCGGATTTGCCTTCGGGCAACAGAGTATCCCATTGGACTGGAACGGGTGCTCTGCGTGTCAGCCAGAGATTTCCCATTTGCAGCAAGCAGTTAATGTCTTCGTTGAAGAACTTGTTGAACAGCGTGCCGGCATCATAATTGCATTCCTTGGCCCACTGACGAGTGTTAATGCGCACCACATTGCCATTGTTTGTATCATCCTCCGTGGCTTCCTTGGGCTCCTTTTCTACTTCCTTATCGGCAACTTTTGGCGTAGCATCTCCGCCAGCTCCATCACTGTCTGCACTCACAGCAGCATCCTGGGCATCTGGATCAGCTGCATCGGGAGAAATATCCTCATCATCCAGAGACTCGCCAAACAGTTGACTGAAATAGATTTATGTTAGATGCTGATTTCTGATTGCAGATGATTTATTCTGTACTCACTTGAAAAGATGCTTGGCCCAGACGATGCAGTGAATCGGCTCCGAGGGCGTGTTGCGGATAGTGCAGCCAGGAAAGCTCCGCTGCTTCTCTTTAGGAGTGCACTCGTAGCACTGCGTGAGGCCGCGTTTGATCAGTTCCACCTGTCCGCTGTAGCCGGCGGTGCCGCTCTCGATTAACGGAACGTCTGCATTCAGGCACATGCGATTTACATGAATACGGGCTGCCCGGTTGTCCAAAGCACTCAGCACCACATCGAACTTCTTGTAGAAGTTGACTCCGTAATCGGTTCTGAAATAAAGATTCATTATATCGAAAATGACCAAAAATGGGGGAAAAGGAACCTACGACGTTACACTATCATGGTATGCGGTTATATTGGCATCTGGATTGAAGCTCAGGGCGCTCTCCCTTGCCACCCGCGCCTTCGACTTGCCAACGTGCTCGCGATGAAAGAGGAACTGCCGGTTGAGGTTGCTCAAATCTATGGTGTCCAGATCGATCTGTGGGCATTAATTAAATTAGAAATTGCATTAAAAAACACTCACTTGCATGAAAAAACTTACAATTTCGATGTCTGTAAAGCCGCTGAGCACAAGGTTTTTCAGGACCTCGCAGCCGATGCCGCCGGCTCCCACGACAAGTACTTTTGACTTCTTCACCAGCTCCTGCAGAGTGGGCGGAAAAACGCCATCGATAGCTGCTGCCATTTTCTCGTTTATCCTTTTCCCTTTTTCGTATTCTCAGTTAAAAGACTGCGGAAAATATTTGCGACGCGAAAATTTTTAGCAAGTGACGCCGGCTGCAATATGACCATAGTGGCTTGCCCAGGTAATACCACGACGCATCAAAAATACAAAACCCTTTTGTCAATACAGCCCTACTGGTCACACTACCCACAGCGCTCTAATCAGAAATAGAGAAAAGTCGAAAGCATTTGTATTTTTTACGGACAAAGTGCTGGTGAACATTTTCACGGAGCACGGATCTCGGCAAGCGTAACACGAAACTTGTGCGAAACGGTCAAGCCAGCTACGGGAAAATCAATAGAGCCGCGCGGTGAAAATCAAGCAAAAATGACCGAAGTGCGTCGTAGGAAGGGGGAGGAGGAGGCTCTGGAGGATTCCTCCGCCGTTGCCGGACCAGGATCGGGGGCAGCCAAGCGCAACTCCTCCGCCGCTGACTCCTCGGACCATGTAAGTGGCAATGACTTCTATGTGGAGCAGTAGCGTTTGTTGCTACTCCATTTGCATAATTCTTGGAGCGCAGAAGAAACATAGAAGCCGAAGCTAAATGTGTGTATACCAGCATATGTGTGTCGGTGTGTGTGTGTGTTTTTGTTATTCTCTGACGCACGAGCAGGTGGGCAAGAGAGAGAGCTGCGGAGAGTCAGGGAGAGCGGAAGAGAGAGCAGGAGAAAATCCAATAAGACTGCAAGAACACAATAACATTGCCAGCCACCCCACCGCCCACCCACCTGCTGTGTTGCAATATAGCGCCATTATTTCCAACAAATCCAATTAAGTGGACGAAAGCATTACGGAAGCATTGGCCATTACCCACCCTCTTCTCTCTCTATTTTCTTTTTGCAATAGTTCCGGCAAAGTCTTTTTTTGTTTTGTGATAAGAAGAGCCCTCCGCCGCCCCGCGTGTCCTCTTATCAACGGCGCGATTTAGCAACAAACAAAACACGCCACCGAAAAAAGCCCGCAATTCATTCCCTTTCCCATTCCCTCGTGTGTGTGTGTGTGTGTGTGTGTGTGTGGTGCGCCTTGGATAAACGAATGGTTCTGATTATGGGTATATATGCACATACATACACGTATCTTGGACTTTGCACGGCGTGCCTAATAGAAAGTGCTTAAACCCCGCAACCCGGCCGGGAATACATTTCACAGCCAATCAATATGTGCACCCTAATTATTTGGACTCCCGCTCACCCCTTCCTATCGCGCAGGTGGACTCCGAGGAGGAGAAGATTCCCGAGGAGAAGTTCGTGGAGGAGCTGGCCAAGAACCTGCCGCAGGGCACCGACAAGACACCCGAGCTACTGGACTCGGCCCTCAAGGATTTGCCCGATCGGTACGTGAATAGTATCAAGATAGTATAAGTAATTTTAAAAATCAGTCCAATGGTATTACAGGTTTTTATAAGAAAGGCTTCTAAGATTATAAATAAGATAACGATGATATCTAATTATAAATAACATTAATTTCAGTTATTTTGAATATAACGTAAGGATGGTTTAGTCCTTATTCATTTACACAATTATTTAAAAAACTTACAAAGTAATTATTTCAATTAGTTAATAGATCTCTTTCCAAACTATATAAGATCGTTTTATAAAAGAAACTGTAACATTTCACAGTATAAAACTAGGATAAAAACATCTTTATTGTATAAAAAATTATAAAGAAAACATTAAAAATCAATGATGTCAATCCTATAGATATTTTCAATTAAGAAAACCCATTTGCAGAACCATATTTTGGTCATAAGTTGTACACAATTTTTAATTTAGAGAAGAGTGTGAATTATTGAATTTCGAATGTGTAAGCTTTCCAAAAATATTCCATCCGCAGCTGGCTGCAGTTGGCGGCAAGCAAATACATTCGTATTCTTATATATATTAAACAAATATCTACATTTACAAACAATAATTGTACGCGCATTCCACAGATGGAAGAATTGGGTCATCCGCGGCATTTTCACATGGATTATGATCTGCGGCTTTGCACTGATCATCTACGGCGGTCCGCTGGCCTTGATGATCACGGTTAGTAGTTTAACTAATTGCTAATTGTCTAATTAATTGCTTACTACTTGTTTACTTTCTCCGAAACAGACACTGTTGGTGCAGGTGAAGTGCTTTCAGGAGATCATATCGATTGGCTACCAGGTGTATAGGATTCATGGGCTGCCCTGGTTCCGCAGTCTGTCCTGGTACTTCCTTCTCACCTCCAACTACTTCTTTTACGGCGAAAATCTGGTGGACTACTTTGGCGTGGTCATTAACCGAGTGGTAAATGCCCCTTATTTATGAAATTTTTAAGTGACTTGTGGATCTAATCCAATTTATTCTATTTTACAGGAGTACCTCAAGTTCCTGGTGACCTATCACCGCTTCCTGTCCTTTGCCCTGTACATCATTGGCTTCGTTTGGTTCGTGCTCTCGCTGGTGAAGAAGTATTACATCAAGCAGTTCAGCCTGTTCGCCTGGACTCATGTCTCCCTGCTGATTGTCGTCACCCAAAGCTATCTCATCATTCAGAACATATTCGAGGGTCTCATTTGGTTCATCGTACCTGTCTCAATGATTGTGTGCAATGATGTCATGGCGTATGTGTTTGGGTTCTTCTTCGGCCGCACACCCCTCATCAAGCTGAGCCCCAAGAAGACCTGGGAGGGCTTCATTGGGGGTGGATTCGCCACAGTGGTCTTTGGCATTCTGTTCTCCTACGTGCTGTGCAACTACCAGTACTTCATATGCCCCATCCAGTACTCGGAGGAACTGGGCCGCATGACAATGTCCTGTGTACCTAGCTATCTATTCACGCCCCAGGAGTACAGCCTTAAGCTGGTGAGTTGCCTTCTTACTTGATTTTTAGAAATCAATACACGAGTATTTTTCATTCATTTACAGTTCGGCATTGGCAAAACCGTAAGCCTTTACCCCTACATCTGGCACTCGATCTCGTTGAGCCTCTTCAGCTCCATAATTGGACCTTTTGGCGGCTTCTTTGCCTCTGGATTTAAGAGAGCATTCAAAATCAAGGTTAATAGACTAACTTTGTAAACAATTCGAATATCCTCTAATTATGACTATCTCTGTGTGTTTTTGACAGGACTTTGGGGACATGATTCCCGGACATGGCGGTATCATGGATCGCTTCGACTGCCAGTTCCTGATGGCCACCTTCGTCAACGTTTATATTTCGAGCTTCATCAGGACTCCATCGCCGGCGAAGCTGTTGACGCAGATTTACAACCTCAAACCTGATCAACAATACCAAATTTATCAGTCACTTAAGGACAACCTGGGCGACATGTTAACCTAAGCTTAAGCCTTAGCGACGGCTACCCATTAGATTCTGACAAAATGTTTGCTTTAGTCGTACGTTCTACATATATATAAAATCGAAATTTATATATATACCTACTTGATATATACAAATGTAAGCATATACGGGCGAGCACACTTCGAGCAGCCGCATAAAATAAGTCTTAATTTCGAGCATAATTTTTGTTATGTTATTAGTTTTTAGCTAGATTTTGTTGCTACATTTTAAATTTATTTCCTAAGTTGATACCTTCCTATACTTTTGCACCAAGTTCAGTATCGGATTATCCGCGACTTTAACTTTGTTGTTAAGCGATTCCATACATTTAAAAGCCGTAGTGAAAGGCAACGCAAGACAAAGCAAACAGAACTATGAATTTAATATATAGACTATGTGTGTGTGTGCGTGTGTTGTTAGTGAATTTACTTACTATTACTTAGAGATGAGATGGTCAGGCAGCAGAAGCTGGAGATTAGCATAATTAAAGCGCATTTTAGTTGGATTAACAGAGAGGGACGTGAGGTGAGATGAGATCGATCAAGTTATTTCGGAAGAACTTCCGTAAATCTGTAACTCTATATAGTGCAATATATATGTAGAAAGTAAACAATTGACTTGAACCAATTGAATATTTATTATTTTCTTCCTTTGGTATATACCCATTAAAATCATCCATCCTGAACTCACAAAATAGATGATATATAATCTGATATATTACGATCTTTATGGCATTTACAAAACGAAATGCAAGTTGATGGTGTTTGAAAAGGGTTAGACCAACAGCAAAATTAAAAAAGAATCCCTTAAAAGTGCTGACCGAACAGAGCTTGCTTAATTTCAATTTTATTGTCAGGAAAAGAGTTCCATTTAAAACAGGAAAACCATTATTGATATAGAGACTGGTTAAGGTTTGAATTTCAGAAAGAAAAATAAGTCAAGCTTTGACCTTATGCCAGCCAAAGACAACTATTTTGTCATGGCGACGCCGCAGGCATTTACCATTTGTAAAAATGTTATTGAGCACCATCAGGTCGTGTTAGGAATCTATTTAGTAGTGTTGTCATAATAGCAAATGGATTTAAAATGAGCATGCTGGTCTAATCCCTTTATTAAATAGGTGTACAAAGTTTTCAATGAACAAACTTTAAATCTTTAATTCTCTATCAATGTGTTAAAATAAATAAAATGAATGAATGTAAGGAAAATAAAAATAATCTATATTTATTCAAAAACAAAGGTACACGAAGTGTCGTGCTCTTAAATCGAATAATTATCATAAGGATGTAGTTTCCGTTATAGGAATCATCTGTAATCACAATGGCTTTACGAGGAGTTTCTGCATCAGAGAACGCTGCAAATCATTCACTTCGTCGCGCTTCAAATCGAAGTAAACTTTACGCTGACGGGCATCGTCAAGCAACTGTCGCCACATGTCAACAGACTGGAAACAGAAAGGACATTATTATACATCATTATATCCTAATCTTCCTGCTCACTTACCTGTAGGTCATCAAAGTTGCCACATATAATCAGGCATCGTCTTGGTCTGGTTAGCGCCACATTCAGCCTCTGATAGTGTGCGAGAAAGCCGCAGCCGCGTGTCCGTGCGTTTGAGATGATGATCACGTCCTTCTCCAATCCCTGGTAAGAGTCCACAGTTTTCGGGTTCAAGTTCATGTGGCGTGGAACTACCTGGCTTAGTGCTTGGCACTGATTGCTGTACGGCGAGATCAAGCCGTAGCTGTAGTGCTTGCTGGACATGTGCTTGTCCATCTCCGCCAGCAGTTGAGCCACGAAATGAGCTTCCTCGTCGTTGCTTATGCTTCTATTTCCACTGGTGCCACCGGTGTCTCGGGTGTAGCTCAGATTGACCACGCAGTAGGGGATAAATGGTGAGGTCTTTGCAGTTATATCCGCACTCACCAGTTGATCCTCATAGAAGTACTTGTTGGGCCAACGGCAGATCTCTGGATGCATGCGGTACTGCATGCTCAGCTTAAACAGTTTGGTGTGCACAAGCTTTTTACCTCCCGGCTGATCCAAATGCATGTGCTTTAACAGGCTCTTTTGAATCCTGTCGAACATAGAGTTGCCAAGACCAAAGTCAATGGCTTTCTTGGACAGTACTACCGCCGGTAGTTGCTGGGTATCTCCAACCAGGACAAGGTGTTTTATACCAAATCTCATGGGAAGAAGCGTCCAGGGCTCCGTGCACTGTGTGGCTTCGTCGATGATGCAGATGTCAAAGAAGTCCACGTAATTGGCCAGCTTAACGCACGAGGAGAGCGTCGTGCAGACTATGTCGGCCCGCTTTACACACCTTTTTATAATATCATACTCTTCCCTTAGCGTCAGTGGTGGATTCAGTTGCTCATTGATCAGCAAGAGTTGTTTCTGCTTTTCTTCCAACTGGTGCTGAAGATAGGTGGACATGAGATTTGAGTTCTGCTTCAGCTTCTCGATCTCGGCACTCAGATCGCATTGCTGCTTCTTCAATATTTCTATGTTATCTGGAGTAAGACGCTGCTTTACCTTATTAATTCTGGCTTTTTTTAAATGGGCAGAAATAGAAAATAGGACCGAGTTTGCGTTCATTTTTTCTGTTAGTCCAAACCGCAAGAGCTGGAAGTGGTCGTGCCTCATAGCATAAAGGGCTTTACTTAATGCTCTCACCATGTTATCCACGGCAGTGTTGGAATGAGCGCATATTAGGATTTTGCGGTCCAGCATTACTGAGGCTCTTCCGTAAAGACACTGCAAACTAAGATTCGACAGAAGTATAGATTTTCCAGTGCCAGGAGGACCCTGCACCAGTGTCAAACTTGGGTTAACGTCGTCGATTACTCTCTCGTAGACTCCGAGGCAAATATCTTTCTGATCCGTGTTTAGGTTGTTAAATCCCTTGTAGGCAAGCGCCTGTGCCAAACTTGGTATTTGTACAGTTTTCACCGCCTCAGTGGGCATCAGGATTCGTCTGCAGAGCGGCGAACGGTGAAGCTGATGGATAGCGCTCAAAGCTCCCAATTCCACACGAAGACTATCAACTACCGGACGAGCGGTCAACTGCTTAAGGCTTTCCATATCCTTTAAAGATGCCTGTACACAAATTTGAAATGTCATGTCCCAAGCGTTACCTGGTGGGTAGAATGTTAAAAGATGATGGAGGTGTAAATCTTGTTTTTAATACTTACTGCCGACAGTCTTTTGAGCCAACAGACAGGCGAAGGTCTCGGCCAGTTCGGTGCCACTGGAAAGAGTGTAAAGGTCGAATTTTCCAATGGGTTTGGCGTTAGCTGTGAAGTGCAGTAAGGCAAGAGAATATTTTCATAGTTTGTCTATAAAGTGGGGATATTTTCAGGATCACATGAGTCCTTAACTATGTTTGTCAATGTCCACTTACTTCTGGCCACTAAGCGGTAGCACTCTTTCTCGCAATAAACGTCAATCACCTTGAGATCAAGCGTAGTCTTTGAGTTCTTGTAGTCCCTTTCGATGGTGGTCAGCATCTCCAGCCTCATTAGCGGCAAAAAAGTCCTGTCATATATAAAATAAGTAAAAGTTTCCTTTTCAAAGGCAGCTATAAACTTACTTTTTGTAATGCTGAAAGCCGCTAAAGTCGGGGGAAACAGGCATCAGGACATCCATGTCGGAAACAGCCTCCACGCTGCCATGCTTCAACCATTGGTTGGCCCACGTGAGGATAGTCCGCTTGTGGTAGAGGATGTCATTCACCATATTGTTCCCCTTGAGTGTCCATTCGCGACGCTCGCTGTACGTGCTGAGGCAGATCTTCAAGCTATCCTTGCTTCTCCGCACGCGTTTACTGGCCCCACTTACATTATCGATATATATAATGGCGACTTCGTCGCAGAAACGGACGCGTTTTGGCGTTTTCTTCATTCTGATTTCACGTTCCATATCTTCGAAGGTGACGCGATTGCAAGTGCGTTGATTCCTAGCCTGCTGCGCCACCTTGCGTTTCGGTGGACGGAAGCAATGTGGACCTGGATTTTTCGCTAGATCGTCTGGTGCGTTGAGCTGCTGTGAAAAAGTTTCAATTGTGGAGCGTCGCTTGGGAATCGAATTCTTTACTGGTGGTGCCAATACTTGAGATTTTTTCACCTTCTTTGCTATTTTTGTTGGAGGACCACTATCGATCCCTTTAATAAGGAATTCCCCCCGATTTGTGTTGCTTATGGTGGGCACACTCGTGCAGTTCTTCCTTTTATTTGCGTTGGAGGTGGATGGGTTATTCTCCTCATCTTTGGGTTTATCGGAAAGCTTCTTAAGAGCCTCTCGTCGTTTCTCCCTGATCACTTGATCGTCTTTTTTTTTATCCTTCGGTTTCTGGAACCATTTGGCGTTCATTTCGGTTTGATAATCAATGAAGCGCTGTCGATCTATAACCTTTTGTTTATCCTTATCTTTAGCCTTGCACCGATTTTTTGACATAAACGGAGCCTCGATTATGGCAGGACCACGGGTAAATCTGACATTATTGGTAGACTCCGCTCTCGTAGTAGCATCGCCTTGGGCTGGCAAATTCTCCATGGTCTTAACAATATTATCCATGGGATCTACACAACATGATTTCGATCGGTTTAGGAGCCGAGGGCTTGGGCCTTTTTTTCCTTGAGTTACATCTTCAATTGTATCATCTTTTCTTGGTGTAACGCTATTGCTACTATTTTTTGGGAGTTTCTTTGCTTCCACAGGAGCGCAAAGAGTTACCACCAACTCTTCGCGGCTATCCCGATTTTCGTCTTGCTGTTCGGATTTATTTCTTTCTTGCATGGGCTCCGCAAGTGAGGACATCTGAGCATCATCGGCGGTGGAGCTTTCTTCGCCAGTGGGCGATTTAATACGCACGCAGGAAGTGTGGATAACTGAAGTGTCCCTTGTTGTATTGTCAGCTGTGGAAAAACGAGATAAGGTGAATACTTTGTTTGTTATATTATCTTTTAACTAAAATATGTAAATACTTTTAATATTGTTAATTTGTAGCTCAGTATATTTACCATTGCTAAGAACCAGGTCGCTGGATTCGTCCTCGCTGGAGCTATCAATGCGAAGTGACCTCGTCGGTGGCTTAATTTCAAAGAGCGACTCGTTCTCCTGATCTGAGCCCGAGTCCTCTATCATGGGATACGCTTGCGACATTTCAATGGCATCGGGAAGCTTTTGGCTTAGCAGCTTGTTGGACCAGTCGGCCACCTTGTCGTACAGCTCATCATCGTCGCTGTCGTCGATAATGATTTCATCGCAGCTTGTTTGGGACGAAGGCGAATCCGGCCGCTCTTCGTCCAGTATTTTTTCAAACGCCAAAAAGTCTTCCTCGTCATCGCTAGAGGCCAAATCGGCCTTCATCTCCTGCAGCACGGCTTGCGACATAGCGATATGTTCGTCGTAATCGTCGTCAACGGATTCAAGCGGCTCCGGTGGTGGAGGTGCCTGCATCTTATCAGCATCCGTATCGAGTTCTATTACGTCGCCATCGTGTATTTTGGCGCATGTGGATGCAGTGCCACCAGATTGCTTGTTCAACTGATTGTACAGATACGGATTTATACCCATCACGTTGTCGAGAATAGCCTCATCCGCTGTGCCGAAGATGTTTGTTATCTCCTTGGTGGTCTTGCTTACCAGCTCCTGCTTTACCTCGGTAATCTTTGGTAAGTGCAAGATTGTACAGGAAGCTTGCCCCTCCAGGTCTGTAGTAGTAGTTCTCTTTTTATCCGAATCCAGAGTTATCTGGTCAATACTTATTTCCTTAGCCCGATTGCCAGCTTCCGGCAGCAGTTGGGCATCGTCATCGTCATCGGATAACAGCACTATCTCATCCGCCTTTGTATCCACTTTCCCCAGCACAAAGATGGGGTAATTGCGCGGAATGTCAGTGAAGTGCCCTTCTACTCCCAAGCTGATGATCGTGCCCTCCACGACCGGCATGCGTCTGAACTCGCCGCTCATCCGCTGCTCATTGATGAAAACGCCGTTCCTAGAGTTCTAGGCAAACGAATCACAGGTTAGACCCAAAAACAAACTAATCAGTAGAGCAAGGACTCACCATCTCCTGTACTATCACGCCGGCGTCGCTCACGATAATATTTACATGCTCCCGGGACACAAAATCATAGCTTTGACCTAATGTAATCCTGCAACAGGAGTGGCGACCCATCAAGTTCTCCCCCTGGTTCAGGTCGATACGTTCACGTGTGGTCACGTGCTCCAAGTACCAGCGGCTGGCCATTCTGGCAAATCGAGTCGCCTTTCCCGGCGAAACAATGTTATTTCTCTTTAAATGAAAACAAAACAAATTGCGGGGATCTAAAAGTGTGCCTGTCGCTATTATTTTCGGAATACCAAAACGTGCTGAATATCGATATTTTTCGACAATTTAAGTCCTATGTACTTTTAAACTTATTTTTATTTGTCTTAAAAATAATCATTCAATTCTAATTTATTTTAACACAAACCTTCTTTATAAATAGGTCACAACAAATAAAAAATAGCAAAAAAGAGTCTTAAGCGACGAACTTGACTGCAGAACCAATAACTGCCAACTGAAATAAATAAAACAAAAAAGAATAATTTAATTATGAAAAATTGGTTTTTTTTTTTTTTTTATTTAATATTATATTTTACTTTATTATTATGTGTTTGTTTAGCCATGGTCTGGACAAAAACAATTGTTTTGAATTTTTTAAATTTGTAAGAACTTGTGCCTTATATATGTGTGCGCGATCGATTTTTTAAATCGTTTTTTTTTTTAATTTTATTACCAATTTAAAACTTTATCACTAAAATGTTAATAAGCAAAATCAAGTGGAATTTACAATAGTAATATCTAAACGGTTTGGGAAAATCCCAAATACATTTACAAAGATTTCAATGCATAAACTTCAAGTCTTTATTTTAATATTGATGGATAAACAATAAATAATGAAGAATAATGAAAGTCAATTAACAACAAACTTAGTTCAAAAAGGCACCTGATGGTGTATTCTTATATCTAGTAATTACAAAAGGAAAGACAACTCCAACTGTGCATTGAATGTCCAAGAATGTCCGCCAATCACAATGGTTTTATTAGAAGCTTCTTTATCAGGGAGCGCTGCAAATCTTTCACTTCGTCGCGCTTCAAATCGAAGTAAACTTTACGCTGACGGGCATCGTCAATCAACTTTCGCCACATGTCAACAGACTGAATAAAGAAAGAAAATCATTATACATCACTATCATTATATATCCTGATCCTCCTGCTTACTCACCTGTAGATCATCAAAGTTGCCACATATGATCAGGCATCGTTTTGGTCTGGTCAGCGCCACATTGAGCACCTGATAGTGGGCGAGAAAGCCACAGCCGCGTGTCCGTGCGTTTGAGATGATGATCACGTCCTTCTCCAATCCCTGATAAGAGCCAACAGTCTGTGGTGACAAGTTCATGTGGCGTGGAATTACCTGGCTCAGAGCGTGACACTGATTGCTGTACGGCGAGATTAAGCCGTAGCTGTAGCACTTGCTGGACATGTGCTTGTCCATCTCCGCCAGCAATTGAGCCACGAAACGAGCCTCCTCGTCGTTGCTTATGCTTCTATTTCCACTGCTTCCACCGGTATCTCGGGTATAGCTCAGATTGACCACGCAGTAGGGGATAAATGGTGAGGTCTTTGCAGTTATATCCGCACTCACCAGTTGATCCTCATAGAAGTACTTGTTGGGCCAACGGCAGATCTCTGGATGCATGCGGTACTGCATGCTCAGCTTAAACAGTTTGGTGTGCACAAGCTGATTGCCTCCCGGCTGATCCAAATTCAGGTGCTTTACCAGGCTCTTTTGAATCCTGTCGAACATAGAGTTTCCGAGACCAAAGTCGATGGCCTTTTTTGATAACACTACGGTCGGTAGCTGCTGGGTATCTCCAACCAAGACAAGATGTTTTATACCAAATCTCATGGGAAGAAGCGTCCAAGGCTCCGTGCACTGTGTGGCTTCGTCGATGATGCAGATGTCAAAGAAGTCCACGTAATTGGCCAGCTTTACGCACGAGGAGAGCGTCGTGCAGACTATGTGGGCCCGCTTTATATACATTTTTGTAATATCATACTCTTCCCTCTGCGTCAGTGGTGGATTCAGTTGCTCATTGATCAGCAAGAGCTGCTTCTGCTTTTCTTCCAACTGGTGCTGAAGATAGGTGGTCATGAGATTTGAGTTCTGCTTCAGCTTCTCGATCTCGGCACTCAGATCGCATTGCTGCTTCTTCAATATTTCTATGTTATCTGGAGTAAGACGCTGCTTTAGCTTATTAATTCTGGCTTTTTTTAAATGTGCAGAGACGGAGAACTGCCGGGAGTTTTCGGTCATTTTTTCCGTTATCCCAAACCGCAAGAGCTGGAAGTGGTTGCGCCTCATAGCAAAATATGCCTTACTTAGAGCTTTCACCATGTTATCCACAGCCGTGTTGGAATGGGCACAAATTAAGATTTTACGGTCCAGCATTACAGATGCCTTTCCGTAAAGACACTGCAAACTAAGATTTGACAGAAGCACGGATTTTCCAGTGCCAGGAGGGCCTTGTACAAGTGTCATGCTTGGATTTCCATTGTCTATAATTCTCTTATAGATTCGGATACAAATATCCTCTTGATGACTGTTAAGTTTAACAAATCCCTGGTACGCAAACGCCTCCGCCACCTTTGGTATTGGTAGAGCCTTCACCGCCTCAGTGGGCATCAAAATCCTCCTGCTAAGAGGAGAACGGTGAAGCTGTTGGATAGCACTCAGAGCACCCAATTCCACTCGGAGGCTGTCCACCACTGGACGGACAGTCAACTGTTTAAGGCTTTTCATCTTTTCATATGATACATGCATCAAAATTTCAAATGTCATAAAACAAACGTTACCTTTAAATGGAAAACGAAGATATGTATTAAAGTTTTTTGGAAAATGTTACAATAATGTTGTCAACACCTACCGCTAACGGACTTTTGCTCCAAAAGACTGGCAAATGTCTCAGGCAAATCGGTGCCACTAGAAACGGTGTAAAGTTCGTATTTTCCATTGGGTCGGGAGTTGACTGTCAATTGAGGGGAATAAATAATATTGATATGATATTTATTTTGTTATTATTTTTATGTTGTGTCTCAATATATAGTCACTTACTTTTGGCTGAGATTCGGTAGTATTCTTTCTCGGACTGGACGTCTGTCACTTCGAATTCAAACGTGGTCCTTGAGCTCTTGTAGTCCCTTTCGATGGTGGTCAGTAACTCCAGTTTTATTAACGGCAAAAAAGTTCTGTGACAAAATAAATGGAAAATATTAAGTAATGTTTATTTTTTAAAGCAGAAGTTTTTAATTTACTTTTTGTAATGCTGTAAGCTGCTAAAGTCGGAGGGAATATGCATTAGGACATCCATGTCGGATACAACCTCCGCGCTGCCATGCTTCAACCATTGGTTGGCCCACTTGATGATTGTCCGCTTGTGGTCGAGGATGTCGTTGACCATGTTGTTCCCCTTCAGTGTCCAATCGCGCCGCTCGCTGTACGTGCTGAGGCAGATCTTCAAGCTATCCTTGATTTTCCGGACCTGCTTATTAGCTCCGCAGACCTTATCGATATATATAATTATGTTTTCATCGCGAAAACGAACGTGTCTGCGCTGCTTCCCCATTTTCTTTGCTTCCTCGGCTCTTTGGCGGTAACGTTCCATATCAGCGAAGTTGACGCGATTGCAAGTGCGCTGATTCCTGGCATGCTCTGCCTCCTTGCGCTCCGGAGGACGGGAGCAATGTGGCTGTGGATAATTGGCTAGATCGTCGGTTTCAATAGTGGCGCGTCGTTTTGGAATTGAATTCTTTGCTGGCGGTGTTTGTACATTGGGTTTCTCCACCTTCTTTGCTATTTTTGTTGGAGGACCACTATCGATCCCTTTAGTAAGGAATTCCCCGTGATTTGTGTTGCTTACGGTGGGCACACTAGTGCAGTTTTTTCTTTTACTTGCGTTGGAGGTGGCGACGTTATTCACCTCATCTTTGGGTTTATCGGAAAGCTTCTTAAGAGCCTCTCTTCGTTTCTCCCTAATCACTTGATCGTCCATTTTTGTATCCTTCGGCTTTTGGTTCAACTTGGCGTTTATTTCGGTTTGATAATCAACAAAGCGTTGGCGATCGACCTTGCGCCGATTTTTTGACATAAACGGAGCCTCAATTATGGAAGGACCGCGAGCATCGCTACTGACTGCCGAATTCTGCTTAGTCTTAATAATATCATCCATGTCGTCTTTAAAACATGATTTTGTTCGGCTAAGCAGCCGAGGGCTTGGGTCCTTCTTGACTGGAGTTACATTTTCAACTATCTCCTCTTTTCTTGGTGTAACGCTTTTCCTATTACTTTTGGGAACCTTAGGCTTCTCTTTAACTTCTTCATGAGAATTTTTGTTCTTGTTTGACTTACTTCCCGCGGATTTCCTAGGCGGCTGAGATTGTCTTTGCTTTTCTTTTTTATCTTCATTTGCTTTTTTACTGCCCAGGACTTCATCCATATCGATTGGCCGCTCTATAAAGCAAGAACGCGATCGGTTTAGTAGGCGAGCGCTTCGATTATTGGTTTTAGTTTGAGCTTCACTAGCGGGTTTGTCTCGGTTATGTTTCCTTGGGGAGATCCTTTTTCCATTCTTTTCAGGCTTCTCTGCCATTACTTCGCCCTCATCGCTGGAGTCGATTGCCTTGCGCTTTGTCCGTGGCTTTGTTTTTTTAATCGGAGTTTTCCTTTTTTCCTCAGAGGCGTGCAACGTTACCGCCAACTCTTCGCAGGAAGCTTCTACCTCTTCAATTGATTTGCTTCGCTGCTTAGACTGAGTGTCGTTTTGCTTTCGATTTACATCTTTAGAGTCAAGGGTTTCATCTATGCCTATGGGTCGCTCCATATAGAAGGATTTGGATCTGTTGCGGAGCCGTGTACTGGGTAGCAGTTTAGGCTCTTCTATTTTGTCACTGAATGGCTCTTTTATGTAGTCCTTCAAAGGCATGGGCTTTGGAAGTGAAGACTCAGTTTCTGATACTTCATAGGATTTAGAGGTACTGTCTGGGTACCTATTTTCCTGATCTGCCTCTGAAACAACCCTCTGGCGGCGCGAGAACAGTTGAGCATCGTCGGTGGAGCTTACCTCTCTAGCAAAGCTGCCCCAGCTTACACTTGAGGGGTTTGTTGTTGTGCTGTCCGCTGTGGATAAATGTGGATAAGTAATATTAAAATGAGAATTAATTGCATTCCAAAATATTTACCATGGCAGACATTCAAGTCGTTGGATTCGTCCTCACTAGAGCTATCGATGCAGATTGGCGTCGGGGTTTTATTCATTCCAAAACGAGAGTCTGCTTCCTGATCCCAGCCCAAGTCCTCAATCAGCGGGTATATTTGCGACGTTTCGATGTGGTCTTGATTCTTTTGGCTGAGCAGCTTGTTAGACCAGTCGGCCACCTTGTCGTACAGCTCATCGTCGTCACTCTCGTCGATAATGATAATCTCATCGTAATTCAGTTGGGCCGAAGGCGAGCCCTCCATAATATTAGACGAGAGAAAGTCTTCCTCGCCATCGCTGAAAGCCATCTCAGCTTTCATTCCCTGCAGTACAGCTTGCGAAATAGCGAACTGCTCGTCGTATTCGTCTTCAACGAATTCAAGCGGCTTTGGGAGAGTGGGTGGCTGCATCTGCTCCTTATCAACATCCGTATCCAGTTGTATAACGTCGCCGTCGTGAATTTTCGCGTTCGTAGAATTAGCGCTGCGAGATTGCATGTTCAACTGGTTGTACAGATAAGGATTTAAATCCATAACGCTGTCGAGAATAGCCTTATCCGCTGTGCCGAAGATGTTTGTTATCTCCTCGGTGGTCTTGCTCACCAGCTCCTGCTTTACTTCGGGAATCTTCGGGAGGTGCAAGTTGGGACAGGAGGGATGATTGTCCTGGTCACTAATATCCCTTTTTATTGTAGCCAAGTCGGAAATGCACTGGCCAAGATTTCGATTCTGCGGCGGCATGGCATCATCATCGTCGTCCGAGGACAGCTCTATCTGCTCCACCGCGGCTACCACTTTCCGCAGCACAAAGATGGGGAAATTGCGCGGAACGTTAGCGATGTGCCCTTCCACTCCTAGGCTGATGACAGTGCCCGCCGTGACTTGTGTGCTTGTATTCTGGTCCTTCATTTTCTGCCCATTGATGAAGACCCCGTTGCTGGAGTTCTAGACACACAATACCAATTAGGACAAACATACATACATTAAAGAATCTTAAAACTCACCATCGACTTTACGATCACGCCTGCATCGCTCACAGTCATCTTCACATGCACCCGGGACACAAAGTCGTAGGTCGGATTTACCGTAATCTTGCAGCTGGAGTGGCGACCTATCAAATTCTCGCCATTGTTTAGGACGATGCGATCGTGGGTGCTCACATGCTCCAAGTACCAGCAACCCATCCTGTCGGGTTACATTTCAAAATGAAAAAATGAATGCGCATTTAAACGAAAAGAAAACAAATTGCGGGAGTCAACAGTGAGGCCACCGCGGATAATCGTAAAATACCAAAACACGTTCCTAGAGATGCTTGCAACATGCATCCAGGTACCATGATATAAAGAAATAAGGTGGTCTCGTAAAAGTTTCTAACGATTTCTTTTAATATTTAGCAAAATTTGCTATTACGATTTTGCAGAGTTTATGCAGATCTTTAGTGTAAAACCGCTTTAAAGTTTATTAATTAATGAAAACGTGAGAGCAAGAGATCCCCTGTTAATGAAATACTTGAATGGTGGGGAACTTGGATAGATTTCAATGTCGTCAGTTGCGTCACCTTGCGTTGCATGCATGGCTTTTTAGATATTTTGCCACTTTTCTGCAACGGCTGCACTTTTGAGCGCCAAATGTCGAACCAGCAACGAAAAAACAATTGCCAAACAATTCGCAATAAAAGGGCGTTAGATTTAACCGAAGAACAACCTGGAGGACAAGAAGAAAGTCATGCCAAGCGCCAGTGCACTGAGGGCCTCTTCTGGCCGGACAGCGAAGATGAGAGCTTCTTTTCAAACGCCAAGCTGGAGGATTTACTCAGCGGGCGAAAAGAGGAGCTCTTCGGGACGCAGGCACAGACAAGCAGCGCTGCAAGCAACAACAACAGTGCAATGCAGAGCACGGTGCCTGATGACGGGCTCTTTGGCGACACTTTCTTTCCCGACGCAACCCTGAAGCTGGAACCTGCCCAAAGCCAGGCTCCAGTGGGCCATGATAGTCAAATAGACCTATTAGGCGATGTGGACGCCAATGAAGTTTTCAAGAAAATCAACCTAAACGACTTAAGCGTTGCCGAAATGGAGGACATATTCCACGGAGCTGAAGACTTTAGTGAGCCTCTGTTGCAAAACACGCAACTTTTTCTGGACGCCGTGGCCTTCAAAGTGCCCCGGACCCCGGAGAAGCTACATCAGTCGTCGGCAAAGAACGACGATTCGATGTCCTTTATTTCCAAGTCAGTTCTCGAGGGCATAGTACAGGGCACGCAGTACGAGACATGCGAAGAGCTGAGAAATCGCTCCATACTCGACCCAGTGAACTGGGAGTCGCAGGCCTTTGCGGATTTCGAAAGGGATAACCAGGCTACAGACAACTTCCCCAGCAAGGGGGAATTCTACGGCCTGCCCGATAAGGTGAAGAGGATGATTTTTGAGCACAAAGGCATAAAGTCTTTGTACGGTAAGGGAAGAAATTGCCCACTAATGATCGTCTTTTTGAGAACCTTCCGTTTCGTTTTTACATTACAGAATGGCAGGACGAGTGCCTTAATCTACCTGCTATCAGGCAGCGAAAAAATCTAATATACGCCCTGCCCACGAGTGGAGGGAAAACCCTTGTGGCCGAGATTCTCATGCTGCGCGAGCTGCTCTGTCGCGAACGCAATGTTTTGTTCATCCTGCCATATGTGTCGATTGTCCAGGAGAAGGTCAGCGCCATGTCTCCGTTCGCCATCGACCTGGACTTTATTGTAGAGGAATATACGGCGGGAAAGGGCAAATGTCCGCCTCAGCCACGCCGCAAGAGGCGCAGCCTGTTTATTGCATCCATTGAAAAGGGAGCTGTGCTTATGGACAGCCTGATAGACGTGCAGCGGCCTCATGAGATCGGCCTGGTAGTGGTGGACGAGTTGCATTTGATTGGCGAGCGGGGACGGGGTGCCACCTTGGAGGCCTTTCTAACCAAGGTGATGTTTCTAAATGGTAAGTTATCAACGCCTTAAACCCTGACCTTCAGGTTTTATAGCTTTGTTTTTTTCCTTGCAGCCAATATTCAAATTGTCGGGATGAGTGCAACGATAGGCAATCTCAGCGAAATATCCTCGTTTCTTAATGCAGATGTCTACACAAGAGGCTTTCGGCCAGTTGAACTAAAGGAGTACATTAAGTGTGGCTCGGATTTGTTGGAAATCAACGCAGCTGGTCAAACGCTGGATGAGATCTTCGTACCCAGTCGCAGCGTTAACTATCCCGTAAGCTAAGTTCAGATTCCGTCTGGTTTAGATTTAACATAAAATTGAATTATTTGTCTATTATTGCAGTACAGCGATGCTGTGAAGAAAGCGGATCCTGATCATTTGGCTGGCTTAATCAGCGAATGCGCCCCAGAACATTGTTGCTTGGTCTTTTGTCCCAGTCGCAAGAACTGTGAGAATGTGGCTCTTCTTCTCAGCCGCATTGTGCCCAAGCAGAAGTTTTTTGACCATCGACGCAGCGAGAAAATCGATCTGATGGATGCCCTCGACAAGATGTGTGGCATCCTCAGTCCGGTATTGGCCAAGACATTGCCCTACGGCATTGCCTATCACCACTCTGGCCTGACAACCGACGAGAGGAAGTACATTGAGACGGCCTACCGCTTTGGAGTGGTCACTGTCATCTGCTGCACCTCCACACTGGCGGCGGGCGTTAATCTGCCGGCCAAACGGGTGATCATTCGAGCCCCGTACGTGGGCCAAGAGTTTATGACTTTGTGCAAGTACAAGCAAATGGTGGGTCGCGCTGGACGAGCCGGACTTGGTGAGGCGGGTGAAAGCATTCTGATTTGCCAGAGCAAGGATAACCTGCAGGTGGGACAGATGCTATTCTCACCCATGGACAAGGCGTTAAGTTCGTTGGACCAGCAGGAAGCGGTGGGACTTCAGGTGAGTGCTTAACGAAAAAATCTAGTTCAGGTATTGCAAGTCAGAGTTGACTTCTCCATGGCTCTCTTATAAACAAAACCCCTTTGCCCCCCTGGTCTATATCTTCAAAGAAGTCTGAGTTTTTCTTAGTTTTGGTCTTTGCGTTCTTTTAATAAAGAGTTTTGAGGAGAGAGTAAAAATCCCCAACAAATATATGTAAATATTTAGATTAGATCTATTTTCTTTTTGCTTTTTTTAGAGAGTGTGCTGTGTAATCTATTGTCAAAATTTTCGGTTTATTTTTCAGTATGACATTTCAATACATGTTAAAATTTTTTCTATTACTTAAAAAATACAACAAATTAAAAGAAAAGCTCAAAAATGTCCTGCAAGAGTAAAACTATAACTATGACTCTTCCCCTTTAAAAATAGTTTGCTATAATAGAATGTAAAAAAAGTTTCTTACGTGTGGTATAACAAATTAAAATGTTTTGCGTTGTCAAGTGTTTTTGTTTGTTCTTAGACAGGGCACTTTCCACTAGCACTTTTGCTTTATTGTCACAAAATGAATTCATTAGTCGAATGTCAATGCCTTCTTCCCCTTTCGCATACATATTTGTGATCGTTTAGCACTATTTTCTGCCAAATTAGCGATCCGATTCAATATTATCGGTTCAGATTTCTGCTTAACTGACATTTTCCAAGAAAGAACTCGGAAGTTTGACACTGCTGACCTAACAAAAAGAAAAGGAAATATTTTATTGAGTCTTCGATCGTATTGAGTCCAAAATATGTACATATTTATATAGTAATGTGCAAAACTGGAGCCTCTACATTGTCAAATACAGCAAAACAAAGAACATAGAGAAAACAGCGCTGTAGCTTTTTTTGATTTTATAAGTATTCGAATAAGCCACAGATTAGATTTGTGAGATCAGATTAAGCTGAAATCATTTATTTACATATGTGTGTTCCTCAACAAGTTCCTATCAACATTTGTCTGTTTTTGGATGCTGCTCAGCATGTTCCTTGCAACATTATTGTTTTACCATAATGTGTGTTCCTCAACAAGTTGCTAGCAACATTTGCCCATTTTTGGATGCTGCTTAGCTTGTTCCTAGCTCCAATTTTGTTTTATCATCCTTTTTTTTTTGCATAATTAGACAAAGTAAATTGACCAGGTTCTTTGGGTAGCAGGTATCTCATAGTCGGTTACTCGACTTGTGACTTGTGTATAGGTATTGGTACCGATTTGTAGTCTAGTTCTACGTACGTGTGTTCATTTTGATTGATAATTGTTAGGTGGTTTTCCGTTTCAATAAACCAAATAATTAAAATTTGCCAAGTTTATCAAATGTAAAACATTCCCATTGAATGTGTTCTAAATGGTTTTTCACTTTAACGTAAAACGTCATGGAGGCAGCACCAAAAGTTGTCGCTATTTTAATAATAGTTATTTTCTGGAGATCGGCTGTAAGTTTAATAAAATACATATATGGAAAATCCCAATGATTTAGCCAATCCGAACTTGTTTAGGACTCCGTCACCTATAAACTGACAAATGTAGTGTGTGCCAGCTACAACAAATCGTGGGTTAGGATAAACGAGTGTCGCTTGAAGGCGTTAAGTCGAAACAGGACCGTTTTCAATTTCAATGCCACCTTCGTTCATCCGACCAATAACATTACCGTGCAAACTCAAATGCTTAAAAGGGCGAATGGATACAAGCCATGGCTTTACAACAATATAATAGATGCATGTCTATTTCTAAAGAAGCCATTCAACGCTTTTAACATTTATATATTTAATGTATTTAAGCCCTTTTCTAACATCAACCACTCTTGCCCGCTCTATGTAAGTAAGAC
Source organism: Drosophila mayri (assembly GCA_008042485.1). NCBI lineage: Eukaryota > Metazoa > Arthropoda > Insecta > Diptera > Drosophilidae > Drosophila > Drosophila mayri. The sequence goes on along the minus strand of VNJN01002110.1, from coordinate 402,172 downwards.
TCACCTCTAAGTCTAATCAAATCTTTTAATAATTCGCTTAAAGGGTGACATTTTGATAAGAGGAATGTATCTGACCACTGAAATAAGAACTCTGCCCTTTCCCACCGGTGATTATATGGTCTCCTTAAAGTGGATATTCTACGGGCATCGCCAGTTTGAGACCAACGTTAGCTGGGAATTCATTGAAAATTTAATATGAATATGCGGCTGAGTAAACTGAAATAATGTATACAGAAAATAATGGCTTATCTTATCTAAATATCAAAAATATATTGTTGCACCTAATTAAAAACATATAATAAAGGTTTAAATGGTCATAAGCATCATTTTTTGTGGATGTTAGGAGGATAGATAAAACTCTGTTTAAATACTAAATTCCTGAACCTATAAAAAACAGTTAAGCATGCTTTTACTCTGGCTCTCTAATCCATAATGATTTTTATAATTATAAAAAAAAGTTATAATTAGTAAATATTTGTTCTTTATTTAATTTGAATTTGTTTATTTATTTAAAATTCGAATTTGTCTTTGGATCGCCTTTCACCGAAGAATGATTTATGATTTATTAACATCTTCAATTGTTTTTAAACTACTTTCAGTCTCTGATTCTTAGCGTGATTGGACTGAATCTGGCAGAGTGTCGTCGGGACTTGAATCGTCTGGTGAATAGTACACTGTTATCTGTGCAGGCCAGCGTCCTGGAGGTTGCCGTAGACGAGATAGTGCTTCGCATTTTACGTGAGATGTTTAAAAACAAAGTACTGCAGGTGACCGAACCATCGGGCAAATCGAAGGACAACTGTTCGCAGATCATTACCACACAGGATGTGAATCAAAGTACTGCTCGTTCTGCCGGCGATCGGCGACTACTCATTGGCCAGTCCACCAAATTTAAGCTGACCAATATTGGACGAGCTGCCTTCAAGGCGGGCATTGATTACAAGCGGGCCAATGCCATTTACAAAGATCTGAGACAGGCGCAACAGCAGCTCATCCTGACAAACTACTCCCATCTGCTGTACCTAATCGTGTGCTTTAACTCCAACGAACGTGGCGATGAGTTGTTCCCTGCCGATGCTAGCATTTTATTTCAAGTATACACCTCGCTTTCGCCGGAGTCGCAGGCTCTGTTTAAGCAGCTGGGTTTCACCGAAGCCCATGCAGCCAGGCTGTTCAAGAAGCAGTCGGTCCAAGGCCCACTATCCCTGCAGTTGAACCGCCTGTACAAGGTGCTGATCCTGTCCGACATTCTTGACCTCCTGCCGCTACCCAATGTGGCCAGCAAATATAACGTTGAACGTGGAACTCTGCAGCACCTGATCAGCCAATCGATTGCCGCATCCAGCGCCATTGTTCGCCTGTGCGAGGAGCTGGAGGAGTTTTGGTGCTACAAGCCCTTGTTCGAACGTATCCTTCACAAAATGGACAGATGTGGTACCCTGGAATTGGAGCCGCTGATGGAGCTGCCAGGCGTTAAAATGGTGAGTAGAAAAGAATAATCTTTTAGTTAATGTAATGACGATTTGACATTCTATTCCTACTCCAGAATCGCGCCAAGCAACTGTACGCAGCTGGCTTTAGATGCATTGAGGACTTAGCCAGAATAAGACCCATGCTGCTGGTACAATCAGTGGAGCACATGCCACTCAGGGTGGCCACGGAAATCGTCTCTGCAGCTAAGGTAAAAATAGTTTTATTTTTGTAATTTGATAACCACAGTTTTTTATTTGGATTTTTCAGATAATTCTAATGAAGAAACTTGACCATTTAGAGGAGGAAACGGAAAATTTAAAAGTCTGCCTGCAGTCCTCTAGCAAAAATTAACGCAAGACAGGCTCTTGTCCAAGTAAAACTAATCCATGTGAGTTTTTTATATTTATTTCAGTTTTTCTTTGTTTTATGTTATTTGCACTCCGACTTAAGTCTTGGATCGTTCGATCTCCGGACAATGCTTAAATATTACAGACAATTTTTGTGCAAATTGCAATTTTAAATTAATTTTCAAACTGTTCTGTTGGGTGTTTAAACGTCCTTAATTGTTGATTTTGCGAAGATAAACGTGGAGGAGGAGGCTGTGTTAGTTAGTTTCATAAACTACTAGATACGAGCTAGCAGACAAATTCGCAAGCTGCTACTATCACGACATTTGAGTATTATACAACGTAAATATTAAGTTGAAAGGTTCGGGACATGACGAGCTATACGCTGTGAAAAGTAACTTTAACTTTATCGCCAATTTGTATTAATGCCGTATTAAAGTAGAGAATTAATCACTTAGCTTTTGCAGCAGTTGAAAGCCAATAATGTCCCGAACCTTCTTGAATTATGAATAGGTTTTTTTTGCGGCTAAAAAACTAAGGGTAGAGACAGATTTGTTTAAGAAGTTGCAGGAGCCGTGCACCGAATGGAACTCTCCTTGTGTGTGTTTGGGGGAAACTTATTTACAGCTGAAGAAACTGAAATACGGGAAGAGTACATTCTTTATTAGCATTTTGGTTGTTTTAGAGCAGGGCACTCACCTTATTACACGCGAACTATTTAGTAGGCAAAGTCGTCGTAGAAATGCTGGGCAATCCGTCCGCCCGCCGCCGCCGGCTGGTAGCTCCGGCTCACTCCGGATGCTCCTCCGCTGCCGATTCCTCCGGCAGCAGCGTATTCGAGTCGATGTGGACGCGCGGCTTGCGCCGGGACAACAGCCCGCCGGCGTATATCTGTCGACGAGAAATAGGAATCACTATGATAGTTCGCTGGCTGCGATTGAGATGCGGATGCGGATGCTGGTGCGGATGCTGAAGCTGAAGCGGATGTTGGTGATTGATACGCCGCTGGCTGATAGGCGAATGGATTGTAGGCACTGGCATACTGCCGCTGCTGCTGTGGTTGCTGCTGTTGGTATGGAAGCTGATGCGGATGTGGATGCGTATTGGTATGCGGATGCTGGGGCGAGAGCGGTTTCAAAGTGGGATCGAGTGCATCGTTAAGCGTGACATCGTAGTCATTCTCGTAGAGCTCGTCGAGATTTAGCTTGGGACGCGGCTGCTCCACTCGCTTTGATGTGGCCGGCAGGGCACTTCGCGGGGGGAGAGTAGTCCTCGGCGGACTGGGAGACGGAGGTGGCTCCACCTCGTCGTCATCTTCGTCGCTGTCGGGTCTTCCCCTTAGCAAGGGGGCCCCGTGTTCGAGCAGACGTACTCCCGAAATGGTGGATCCCATATCAATGGGTGTGCTATCTGTGGTGGGCAATGGTTTCAATGCTATTCCCACCGGCTGAAGGCCGCGGGGCAGATAGGGACTGCCGCCCCTGGAGGGCAGGAAGGGTCGCTTGACCACACGTACCGATGAGGGACGCTGCGACTTTCCAATGCCCGGAGTTCGTGCGCTGAGTGAGTTGACTCGCGTCCTGGGCGCCGGTGCCTCCTCCTCGTCATGATCCACTGGCTGCTGTTGCGGCTCCAAGTCTTCTTCCTCCTCCACGATTGGTTGGCGCGGACGCGGTGGCGCCGTTGGCTTCCTGGTAGTGGTGGTGGTGGTCTTTGTTCTCAGTCTCTGGTTTCTCGCCGGAGCAGCTGTGGAAACGGGCGCTGGACTCTCCTCATAGTCCTCGTCATCAAAGTCCACATCTGCTGCTGGGGCCCTAGATCTGGGAGCCAACGGACGCTTGCGTTTCCTCAATGGCTCCTGATGCTCTACGGTCTCATAGTAATCGTCCTTATCCGTCACGGGCTTCCGCAGAGGGGTTCTCGTGGGTTTCTGCTCCGCTCTCGGTGCTGGGTTGCGCCTTCTGGGTGTGTTTCTGGCCGGCGGTTGCTCATAGTCCTCTTCCACCTGCTCCTCGAGGTAATCCTCCTCCTCCTGGCCACTGCTAGACGGTGCCTGGGTGGTGGCTGTGCTCTTTTGTACCGGATATGAGTACTTTTTCTTCTCGTTGATGGGAACGGGACGCGCTATCCTCGGAGGAGCCCGGGGACGGGCATAAACCGAGGCAGCTGCCGCCTTGGGTGTTATAAATTCACTCAATGGCTTTGGGGTTGTCTTTACTTTTTGGGGTGTCTGCTCCTCGGCCGCCTCCTCTTGATCCACTCCACCGTATGGCTTTTCGTACTCATCAAGCTCATCCAAAGCGGACGATGGGGTGGTTCTCTGCTTCTCAATGCGCCTCCTGCCCAGCGGCCGATCATCGTTGAAGCTGCGTCGTTCCTCAACTCGTCCCGGCTTCCTCGGAGACGCCTTGCGGCCAGATGGCCCAGGAGTGGATTTACCTCTTTGCCTCTTGTTGGGCCGCTCATCGTAGTCCTCTTGCAGAGTCTCCTCCTCATCTCGGTAACGATTTCTGTTGCGTCTGTTCGGCTTCTCCGCCTCCGCTCTCTTCTCGTCGTACTCATCGTCGTAGTCCACTTCTACTGGGGGCTTCCTCTGACGCGGACGCGGCTTGTGCCGCCTGATGGGACGCTCCTCGTAGTAGTCGTCCTCGTACTGATCTTGCTCCTCGTAATAGTAGTCGTCGATGGGTCGGCGGTTGTAGGGTCGCCTCAGCGGACGTTGTGGTCTCTGCGGCCGACGACGTGGCGCCGAGGGTTGGGTGTATGGGGCCTCTGTAGTGGTGGTGCTTGTGGATGTGGTGGTGGTGGCCATGTACAGCTCATCGTTTCTGCAAGTCATATTTAAAAAGGAATAATTATTTAGTGATTTTAAAACGGTAATAGAAAATCGGAAATTTTTTATTTATCACTAGAAACTTTTCCAAATTTCTGTGGGAGGTGACTCCTTGGGAGGCTCTCTTACCTGTTCCAGTATTTCTGGGATCCCTCGCAGTCCACGTCGGAGGCGAAGTGGCAGATGAAGGTGCGCTGATCGAAGGCCGTAAAGTTGGCGCACAGAAAGTCGTGCCTGATGCCGTAGACGCAGTGATGGTAAATCTGCAACAAGTTCGAACTCTTGTTAATCACATTTTGGCCATAACTAATCCGCTCGGTTAGACATCGTTTAGCGCTTCTCTTTGCCCGCTTTTGGGGTCAAGATCGAGGCGCAAACAAGTTTTTTTGTTTCTTTTTTTTTTTGACGTCACGTCGGCAGACGACAAAAAAAAAGAGAAATTGCTGGACATGCACATAGGGTTGGGTCTCGGTTAGGTTTGTCTACGCTTGGTGACCAATTGTGTTACGTCACCTTTTGGCCAGACAAGGTCACGTTGCTCACCTGGCACTTGTACTCGATGGAGGCATAGAAGCCGTCGTGCAGGCCCTCGCACTTAAAGTGGATCTCGTCCATGGGCGGCACGGTGGACAGGAAGGGATAAGTGGACAGGTTGTAGCTGCGGATCAAAAACATAATTTATCATTATTCAGAGTTTTTATTGTTTTCAAAATCATGAATATTCTTCATCTTACCCCCTCAGTTCCCTGGGCAGATTGGGATCCCAGATATAATCGATTTGTGGGATGCCTGTCAGCTTGGAGTTCTTCGACAGAGTGCCATTGTCCGACTGCAACGAAGGGTTCAAGCCAAATTAGCATGAAATGTAAAAGTCTGGCTAAATCCATTTCTCACCTTGTTGCTGTCACCACCCTCGCTGGTGGGCACTGACTGCTCCTCCTCCGGTTCCTCTTCTTCGGCAGTGGCCGCGGACTTTGTTGTCGTTGTGCTGGTCGAGCTGCTGCTGGTGGTGGAGGCGGGTGTCTTGGCAATGGATACCTTCTTGAAGGGCAGGGCAGCGTCTGTGGAGGCCAACAGGCTCAGTAGCAGCACTGCGTCCGTTGAAAGGAAAGCGAAATTAAAATTAATTAAAAGCTTCACGGCTGCCAAGGAATTGCATAACCCAGCCAGGATTGGTATTATGTCACAGTCCGGTTGGTGTGAAACGATTAAGTGGTTTTTTGGGTTTTCTACTCATTTTGTAGACCAGAGTCCTCCGATTCCACATACCTGTTGCTGTCATTAACAGCCAGCCTTTGGCTCTTTTCATCTTGTCGGCTTCAGTTCACAGTATTTTTTGGCTATAACTCCTCAGGCTAACTGAAAGAGTTGAAAAATATACAAAATATTATGTAAATTGTTAAGTTTTAATGTAAACATTGGACACACCCCACACACCTCGGCAGAAGATTTATGTTCTGGCAAAGTCGTTGAACGCTTCTCGAGTGTAACAAAAAAATGGAAGAAAAGAAACCTATGCAGCCTTTTCTGCCCCTTTGATGGCTTCCAATTGAGTTGTAAGCACAAGAGTTCTGAATTTTTGGATATTGTCTTAATATTCGAGACACGTTCCGCGATTAACGCTACTCTTTCCGTGCTTGTCATTCAAGTCGGCGGGGGTGAGTTGGATTAAATCTGAAGGGGGGTACTGGGGGGAACTGAATCTGACGTAGAAATGCATTCCTCCCAAAATTGGTTGTAGAAAGTGTTCTTGATTTTAATTCCTAATTTGGTAAACTTTTCATTGTTGTTTTCTTGAAGTTTTGCTTATTGGAAAGCAGTGATTTTTAAGGGGAAAAGTATAAATTATATTCTTCTTGAATTATATCTGATTACATTCTTCTATCCCGACTTGCAGTATAATATTTACGGAAAATACTGAATAAGTTAATATATTTATATTAAATATTTCTTTATTCTAATAAGGGATAGCTTCTAAACTAACTTAAGCTAAAAAGCTTGAAATTACAGTTCATATACGAATTGTTCTGTATTTAAATTTCAGAAAATAGCCATTAATGAAACATAATATATGATGAATTTTTAGGAAAATCATTTATTTAAGAAGAATTTGTAGAAAAAGAAATTGCAAAACAGGAAGAAGCAGATAGAAGCAGATTTTTTAAATAAAAACCATTTGGTAAAACGTAAAAATAAATAATCTGAAATAAAACAATATGTGGCTTTAAAATTTATAATTATGAATTATATTTTGGGCATATCCAATTAAATGCATAACATTATGTTTATTTATTAAGGTTTGACTTGAGTTTTTCCCTGCCTTTTAACGTTTAATTTTACCAAAGAAATGGCATCATTTCCATTCACTACTAAGCGATCAATTAACTAAATAAAATCGGCGCTCATTTTGTGCACACACTCATTGTGCGCAGAGCCTTAATCAGCTTCACTTTCCGATTTCCGTCTCTCTCGGGTGTCGGGTAATTGCATAATTAGCTTTGGCAGCCTTCAATGTCACTTTGGTTTTCGGTCGCTCCGCGCCGGCCTCACTTACGTAAGGAGAGCGATCGCGATGGCGATCGGTTGGGCGAAATTGAAAGGGTGGCACCAGCACCAGCCGCAGTACCAGCAGCAGTCGCAAATAAATAAATAAGTACTGTGGCCACATAATAAACACAATGCATAATAACTATAACAAATTGAAAAGCGAACGAGAAAAAAACTTTCCTTTCCCAATGCGTTTGTTGCGTTTTTCGCGTTCAAAAAATTAAATGCAAAACGCTTGGCTCCAAAAAGATCATTGGAGCATTGTAATTTGGCAATGCAGTTGGTTTCTCTCCCGAAAAGTACTTTTATTGTGCATTGTTTTGGCTGGCACACGGGGCGTATACTTGATGGGCCATTAGGATTGGCGAGGAAGCTCCTCCTCCTCCTCCTCTGTCTCCTTCATGAGTTCAAAGATTCAAAGCCGTTCACACCCAGTTTTTTGTGTGTCTTAGCAAAAAGTGTGTCGTGCATTTTAAGTGGTGATTTGATTGGATTTGATTTGATGTCTCCCCGCCAGTCCCATTGAGTGTTTGCCATTCTGTTTGTCTTTTTGACATTTTGCGGGACTGAGTGGGTCGAGTGCGGAGATATATATCCGAGTAAAAATATGATAATCGTTTTTGTTTCGACAAAGATAACAATATTGATGGAAATGAGTTACCCAACCGAAATGTCAAAGGGTTCTCGAAAAATTTAAGAAGTAAACGGTTAAGATTTTGAATTTTGTTTGAGATATTTTTGTTTTCTTTATTTAATTGCGTTCTTTGTTCAATTGTTATTTTTTATCTTCACAACTAGGGACTTTTTCAATGGATTTTTAGGTTTTTTTATTGCTACAACTCTAAACTGGTTTTTTTTACACAAAAAAGTAACTCATTTATACATCTCTTAGTTTTAATTAAAGCTTTTGGGGGTTATTTGTCTTATGCTTAAATAAGCAAGCTGATTTACATTATCTAAGATTTAAATTGACTTAGATAATGTCCCAGAATTGAGTGTTTTTAAATATGTACATTTGTACGATATCTGCTTTAATACAAATATATTCTTAATTATAATTATAATTATAATTAAGAAATATATAAAATGATTTATATTAAACATTTTACAATGATTTGTGATTTTAAATTATTTGTTTTTCTTTGATTTATCGCTGTAATCTTTCAGAAACTATTTTGCTATTTTTTCGTAAAGTCATTTGTTTCTAAAGAATTATCCCTAAAAAAGGCAAACACATGTTAGAACGTACTCAGATCTTTAAAAAAATTCTCTCAAGTGCTTAAGCTTGTTAAAATAATGCAAAGACTACCTAAAAAACCCACACACGACCGCCTCGGTGCCACATCCATTAACTTCTGTTCAGTTTTTCCCATTCATGTGTACACAGAGCCTAACCATTTCCATTTCCATGAAGCCTAAGGTCAGCCCAGCCATCAGGTGTCTTCGGAAATTGGTGATAAATTGCCATGTGCTAAACAAAGTTAAATTATGGCTCTGCTTTTTGTTTAAAGTCTTGAATTTAGTGCAGAGCATTGTTCGCAAATGAAATGAAATATGAACTTATTAATTTCTGGCATCTAATCGCTAACAGCCCACGGAGAAATCAGAAATCGGAGAGCCAGGGCAATAAATGATGTCTCGAAAAGTCGATATGCCTAGCAGGCCAGGCCTTATATTGTCTCTTGGCCAAGTTCAAATTCAAGGCTAAGCACGATGATGACAAATACCGGCAACTTGTGGATGTTGTTATTTTTTTTGTATGCCTTTGTTTTGGAATTAATTGATGGATCTTTAGACATGTCCGACTGCAGCAAACACAAAAATACAAACACAAAAAAAAAAGGAAAAATAATAACAATAAACGGAAACACAATAATGAGTTAACAATAAAATTTGGATCTGGTTTAGGAAATTCATTTTTAATTTGCCTAGAGGGGCTCTTGAATTTATATGATTTTTTAGTAGAACATTTGCATTAAATATTCATTTTAATGGCTGCTAACTCGTTGGTGGCTTTTCCTTGAGTTTTTGCAAATTTTTCCATCTGTTTTCAGCGAATCTGTGACTTTGAATGGATTTTTTAAGACAATAAAAGGCGCCTAGAATCGAAAGCCCCGAAGGTCGCCTTAAGTCCCCCCCCCACACACACACACACCTAGACAATGAGCAATTAAATAAAGTTTTATAATGTTGCATTAATTAGTTGTTAGATGCATCATGGCCAAAGGCATGATCGTCGTCGTCTGGGGGACCAAAACTCTCGTTTTCGTTTACATCTCGTTTCGTGCATATTTTTCGTATAAATTTCTTCGACGTCAGCGACGGGTTTCTTGATCGAAATTTATAACCCGACTGAGCCAATCCGGTTGCTAGATAGAAGCAGAAGTCGGTGACAACTTTTTTTTCGCTCTGCCATCATCACATCTCTCTGGCCAGCTGGCCCATACAAGTTGCTAGTTGTCATAAGAAATTAGCATCTTCATGGTGTGTTATGCGATCTCGGCTTTTGGTACTTTCAAGGTCGCCTTTTTTGCGGTTTATTGGTGCAGTGCAGATCCACAAAAAAATAAATAAATAAAAAATTGAGGGATTTTCAAGGTACCGAATGGCACAGAAACACTGAAAAGTGTGTAAAGTTTTTACGGCTCAATTGGTTTTATAGTTTCTTGCCCTAATCGTCGTTTAGCTTATGAATTTATGAATTAATAATTGGTCGTCTTAGGTTACTGGTTCACAGGAAGGGGAAGCAAGTTCTTAAAGAGTTAATTAAAATCAGCGAAGCATAACTTGTCTTAATAAAAACTAAGTTTGTCTTAGTTTATTTGTTTGCTAACGGAAATAGCCGCCTTTGTTTAGATATTTAGTATAATTCTTAGAAGCCTTGATAAATATTAATTACATTTCTGGGAAAGGCTGAGTATTTTGCTGATCAATTTGTTTGTATTTTTGGGTTTGTTTTGCTTTTGGGCCTTTCGAATGCGTACGATCTTTGAATTAATTTATTTTATCGACTGACAAATGGGAAATCCCTTGATAAATATCTATTAGGTTGCTAAGAAAACACGTTTTTGGGTACTTAAATATTAATTACTTTCCTAAAAATATGAAACTAAACTTAAAAACAGCATTTGAAAACTACACTCACTTTATTTAACAACTTTGGAATATATTTTTGCCACATTTTCTGTAAATTTTCTTTTCTTATCAATGGAAATTTCTCCTGCTATTTATTGCTATAATTTCTCATATCTTTAACCTAAATCTGCCAGCAACATGGACTCCATTAGGAGTTTTTCTCGACTTTTTTTTTGCATCTGAAGACATCATGTCTCCAAGTCGTTGGCAGCAGGAGAAAACCGAGTTTCCTTTTCAGCTGCACTTAAATCAAAATCAATTTGTGTTTGATTTATTTGTAAGTTGTACTGTTTTTTTTGTTTCGTTTTTTTTTTTTTGCATTAACCAAAGCTCTTCGGCAAATAGGTTTTATCGCCCAGTCCGGTTGGCCAACTTTCAGACTCTGACCTGAACTCTTATGGAGTTCAGTTCCCACACACAGACAGAGACACCAACAACGACATCGACACTTGAGAGAAGCAAACAGAAATTATTATTTAACTTCTACCGCCGCCCCGGGGACAATTAAGCAGATATATTATTGTTAAATTTCTTAATTGTGGAAAACTGTGGGCAACGAAATGGAGAGTGAAAAGCGCCAAAATAAAACGTTTCAGCCGCAAGATGGATGAAAGTAAAATTTCAAAATTTCATTTGTTGTTGCTGCCTGACTGTCTGCTGCTGTTGTTGCTGATGATGAAAGTAAAATCTTGGCTCAGTTATGTTGGCCATATTCGCCTATGTCTCGGTGTTGGTTGCTGCTGCTGCTGTTGTTCGCTGAAGATGCGCAAACAATTTGAACATCTCTTCGCACAAACACCAATAGAAACTGTAACTGCACAAAACTCGGGGGAGGGCGGGGGTTGTGTCTTTGTAGGGGAAGGGGGCTCGGGCTCCCAAGGGGGGTGATTCGTTTGGTCCAACAATATACAAGGCGCAGAGAAATAATTAGCAACGCCTGAGATCATTTTTGTGTTTGCAAAACGCTCTTTTGGCCATGAGCGGTGGCCATTGGTACACCGCAAAAATTTCGCTAAAACTCTGATATCAGTTTAACACTTTAGCACTTTTTAAAACACTATATTTTATCTATAAAAATTAATTTCAAAATTTACATTAAATATATATCGTGAGAGACTTTTATATGCCATAATAATTATCTAAATATTCGTCTCCGCATATAAAATGAAAAAATATATTTAGCTTGCCACAATTTAATACCTTTTGTAAGTTTAACCTTTTAAAACAAACATTTTAGAGAGACTTGGAGGATAAGAAAAAGTAATAGTGAGTTTTTCAAATGTAACTGATGTATAATGATTCTAGGAAATATATGAAGTTAAATTAAGCTTAAAGAAGTAGTGTTTGACATTAAATAATCCATAGGGCAGGATGTTAGGATCTTTTTATGTTAAACATTCTTTATCTATAACAAATTCGTATATTTTTTTAATAATATTTATATGAATGATTAATTAAACTTCATTGAAAACTAATTCTTTTATTTATTTATAAGACCCATAAATCTTAGAGAATTTTATTGACTTTTTGTGATCAATTTTTTACTCTGTAGACCCCCAAAAAATAGGGGCAAGGGCTTTAAGGAGGCGTTATGCACCAAGTAGAGGTGTTTGACTTGTAGATAACCGACGAAGCTCTAAACTTAATGCAAATTTTGGGTCTTACCTTTTTGCAGGCGGCCAAAGTGTTGCTTTGTATAATCCACAATAGGGTTTTAACGTTTTCGCATTCGTTATATAGGCCTATGCTGATTTTTGTTGAATTTTTCCAGCTGATTTTTGTGTTATTTTAATCTGTTTCCTAAATGAACAATAAAGATTTAGCCTCGTAAAACAGTTGGCACTCACACAAGCCCAAGCGATATCACACGCAAAATCACACAAAGGCAAGAGTCATTTATGTTTTTCCTTTTCTTTATGCTATTTTTTTTTTGCACTTGTATTAAGTTGCTGCAGTTTTCTTTGACTTTGCGTGTGTTGGTGTTCGTGTGCGCTTGTGTTAGTGCACTTGTGGAAATTTTTATCGTTGTTTGGCTGATTTTGTAACTGCCTTTGCGGTTACTTTGATTTAATCCACAGAAAAGGCTTTAGCCGTGGCTATATTCTATGCGTTCCGTTCACTATTATAATATTTTTTCTTTCGACACTGACAAGGCACTTCATATAAAATATTTCGATTGATTTTCTGTGGATTTTTCCATATATTTCGATCACTTTTTATATAATTTGTCCAACTCTCTCACGCACAGAGAGATGCCCGCCGTCCATATATGAATGTGTATATTTATTTATATATGCACCGATCGGATCGGATGGGATCGCCACGCCCACTCACTCAGTGCCCAGGTGCGCTGGCTGCCGTTCACCTGGCTGACCGCTTGCAGACTGAAATTGCAGATCGTGTATTGGCCAACTCGCAGCAGTTGGCACAAACTGGGAGTTCGGCTGGCTTTTGTCTTTTGACTTTGCGGATTGTCTTTGGGCCTGGCTTTGGCTTTGTATTTGCTTTTCCCTCTTCAAAAAAAAAAAAAATACTCCTCAGCTCGGCTTAGCTCGACGCTCGCTAATTTTGGTCCGTCTGCGGCTCTGAAAACGGGTTTATTGCCGCTTCGACGACGCTTACCACTTGCCGAAGTCGCTCCACGCCGCCTTGCGCATGCGCGGCACGTTGTCACCGAGCAGCAGAAGCAAAGAGCAGCAGAGAAATCCGTACTCCGGGCGCCGCATAGCTCCAAACCCGGAGAGCCAGGCGGAGATCTCTCTCTAAGCCGAGCTTTTCTTGCCTTGCTTTTCCTCTGCCAGCATTCTGCAATCGGACCGAGTGCCTTTGCTGGCTTTATTGACTTTGCCCGGACTTTAGCTTTGTTTTTCGCTGACTTTGCTCTGCATTTTGAGCTTGGACTGCCTGATAATCGTGCTTAACAGGTTTATTGATTAAGATTTTTTCATACCTTTTGCTCGGCTTCTTGCAAAATATTGGAAAAATGTAACAGATATTGAAAGGGGCTTATCAGAGCAATTGCGGAATAATGTATGGGTTTTATATATATTTAAAAAAAAATTATTGATATTGAACTATATAAATTTGCCTTTTTTTAATAGTTTAAAAAGGTTTCCTTTTTTATGCTTTTAATTTTTTAATGATAACTAGGAATTATTGACATTTTTAAATTATTAATTCAAATATAAGTTATATTTTTCATAGGTTTGAGGCATTTATTAAATATATTAGATTTAAATAAGTTTAATAATATTTTTGTTATATTTGTATGTAAATTATGTTTATTTTTTTTGTAGATATGTATAGAAAAAAGTATGTAATTTTTTAATTTCCTACCTTTAAAACTAATATCCATCCCATAATTAAGTTGTTACTATTTATATGGGAAAGTTATATTTCCTTTTATTATTAACCACTTCCGATTAAAAAATCCATGCTTTTTGTGGCCTTTTACCATTACTTAACAAGCTTTGATCGTGATCCATTATCGATTTACCAACTAATATGCCAGTGTGCATTGTTTATTTTTAGTGCCTTAAATGCTTTTCCTTATGCTTTCCTCCCCAGCTGACCGCAATGACATAATGGTAACAATAACACAACCAAATTACGGTTACAGTTCAATTAATGAACCGCGTTTTGGGCCAAACAAACGGACGGACGGGCGAGCGAACTCGGGGGCCATCTGCCAACGCATTAGTCACACACACAGAAATTATTTAAACGCCTCATGAATTATTGCGCATACGCAGTGTGGTTCGCTCGTTCGCTGGCTCGCTCGCCCGTTTGAGTGCCTCGCTCCGTTTGGCAATTAAATGCTAGCCACAGTAGTTGGTCAAGACTGCACTTCCAGCTGGATTCCATTGACCGAAAACCCACAGATCGAAATTCGTTTCGAATGCAAAATAATGCAAAACATTTCGCGGCTCTCATCATAATGGAATCAATCAAGCCCCGTTTGCAAAGGCTTATGGCATATCGTTGCCTCTATTACGTCACAAAGTATAGCAGCTTTCAGTACATAGAAAGAAATTAGAAGTTATAATTATATTAATCAGCTCTTAAGTATTTATGTATAGTAATATTAGATTTAAAGCTTCTAAATTCTGTTGGTGGGAATACGTTTTAGTACGTTACTTTGGGAATACATTTAGTACAGAGCTAAGTTCAAAGCTAAGTTATATCAAAATATATAGTTTTATCATTATTTATATTTTCATATGCCCCTATTTTTTTCTCAGTGCAATGACAGTAGCAGCAACATTAATAGTAATAATGCTGCACTGCATCTGCGCGCTTGTTCCGTATGTGAAAGTTGAATTTAAGCACTAAACCTAACTGTAGCGAACTGAACTCAACTAAACTTGCCGCTCAGGCTGCAACTGTCTGCGTATTCAAATTGGAACAGAGCCAGGCTTAAAATCTTAAGTAGTATTCGTATCTGTATCTGTAGCATGCGGAATTGTCGAGTGCTTTATCGCTAACGGCGTGTGCCTTACATCTCGCATCTAGTTACATTCAAACACAGAGACCCCTTTGGGTTACACTAGCCAACACAGTTTAAGATAGTACTAAATAAAAAAATAAATACGTATTTAATATGTGTCTTCAATTAAATACTGGTAAGAAAATAACACCTTAATATTATGTAGATTAAAAACAATAGAATTTGTTGATTAAAATAATAATAATTAAATTAAATTAAATAATAATAAAATAAACATTATAAAAAAATAATTTAGTCTTGGATAGTGGATATTGATATAGACTATGTATATCTATTAACTTACTCTTATTCCAGATATCCTAAAAACCCCCACACAAACACACACAAATTAATAAGAAAATTCCAAAAAATGTATAATTATTAAAGATTATATTTTTGTTGGCCAGTGTTATATCTGTGCCCCGTCTATCTGTGTATGAGAATGGGAGCACCGTGTCGCCCGGCTCTGGATCTGTCTGCGTTGGCGACTGCCACTGTGTGAGTGTTTGTGTGGGTCGAACGGTTTGTTGAACCGGTATTCCACATTTGTTGCAGGTACCACACACTAACAAAAAAGTCACAAAAAAAAAAGAGTCGACACAACGTGCTGTAACTACTACTTAACTGGTCCAATAAGCACTAACCAACAACAATCCGGCGATCAATAGATCCAAACTGTGATCGCTCGCGTTATGCCAGCTGATAAAACAAGCAATTTGTTAAAAAATATGTTTTTTTTTACAGGGGCTGTCCGTGATAACTCTGCCAGATTGGCAAGGAAATGTGGGAAATATAAGGATAGAAATAAATTAATAAAGCTGCATGGGTCTTTGACTCTGAGGCATTTTAAGACTAGCTAATATAAGTATTGTATAATGAAATAATAAATTAGTTATAAATTTAATTGTTCAATATTTCGATTTCCCCAAAATTTACATTTCAAATTTCATTTAAGTTAAATAATTTTAGTGCAACAAAAATATTTTACTGGTCAAGTAAAGGCATAAATATACTTATATGATAGAGAAAATAATCTTGTGACAAATATTTTTATCTAAAAGATTTTATATTTTAGATAAAATAATATAAATCATAAATATATTAATGTAATATATTTGTAAAAGAATATAAGAAAAAATAGGAATATTATATAATTATAATAGAAAATTATTAAAAATGGATCTTGTCACAAAAGCTTCGAGCTAAAAAATATTTTATTAATATTGTTTTCTTAAGATAAATAAAATACATAATAAAAAGATTAATGTAATATTTATGTAAGTATTAACCATATACTTTTAATGATATATTAAATAAACACAAGAAAACAACTTGTAAATTGTTATTACAGAAAAAATATAACTAATGAAGCAGTTTAACTCTTGACTTTTATTAAGAATATGTATTTAATTAACCAAATTAGCATTAATATATTCAAATAAAAATTCAGTTAAAAGTAAGCTTTATTACTGCTTATTATTATTATTTTTTGAACAGACTAAGTTATTGAATTTAATGAATGTGCCTAACCTGTGGCTTCTAAATTACTTTTAATAAATATGTATTGAGCAGTATCACAAATAAAGTTTAATAAATAATTAGGTAAATATTATGTCAAGTCTTGTTAAGTATTTTATATTATAATAAACTTGTTGAATAAATTCCTATATTCTGACAAACTCTGTGGGCTTGATTATTTACCTTTACCTCAAATGACACTCCCCTGTGATGAATGTTTGTGTTAATAAAAAAACCCTCTTAAGAAGTCCATTAAAATTGTGATTAATATTATAATACTCAGCTTATATATTCCTGAGTGCAATTTCAAAGTTTGTAATGCAATTTCTTGAGTTTTCCTTTGTTGTTGTCAAACTGCCAACTGTGTAATTAGCCCGAATTCGTGGAGACCCCACCCCAATCTGAGTTTGAGTCATTCTTATTTGCTTAAGCCAGAGAACCAAACCAAAGGCTATGTAAAATTTAAACAATAAAGCGTTACTTTGCCCACCCAGTCCCTACCAAAATAAAAAGTGGTTCAACTTGTTTTTGTGTAGCTCCTTATTGTTATTGTTTATTACATATAAAAATTGTGTTTACTTCGTGGCTTTTGCCTTTGTTTTGTCTTGTTTTTTCTTTATTGCCTTTAGTTTTGTTTCTTGATTTTTTTCTGTTGTTAAATGCAACTGGTTCGATTGTATCAAAAGTGGTTACATTCTCCTGACGGGGCGGGGGCCTTGAGATGTGGCTGGCTGAATCGAATTGCAATTCCGCGAAAAAGCACCCAGCCGATTCAGCTGCTCGATTGACCTTGTCGAGTGTATATTATTGAGTCGATTATAGGATGAAAAAGTTCACCACAAATCGGAACACCTTGCTTAGCGTGCTGTTCGATTCGGGTCGCTCCGGGGACTCCTGTCGCAGCTCGGCCCCTGCCACCAGATGGGCATCCAGTTCGGCTTCCAGTTCGGCGCCATACCGCAGGATATACCACTCGGCCAGGAAGTAGATGACCAGCGTAATCAAGGCGAACTTGAGGTAGATCTTAAATATGTCGAACACGTTCAGCAAAAGCTGATGCAGCAGCTCCATTAGGTCCATTATGATGGCCCACGGTGCGTATACGTCATGTAGGTATTAAAACAGACACTGAAAACCAAGCAAAACATTTTTTCTACTGAAATATTTGTACTTTGAGTAATGTATGTATAAAAATAAGATGAGTTTTTTAATATTTGAATGTCTTTGGGGTTAAACCTATTATTTCAAATGCCTTGACAGCTTTGCAGTAAATAAAAAAGAAACTAGAGCTTGCTTATTTTAAAGAATGATTTATTTGTTGCAAGTGAACACTATATATTAAAGGTTTGAAGTTTTAACTGGAATATATACAAAAAATATTGGGGTTTATGTAGAAAATTATATATGATTTTAGCTCAAAGCTACAGTATTTCACTTTCAGTTATTTAAATTGTTAAAAGGATGCCTAGAATTATGGTTCTGAATTGGGAAATGGTTCTCTTTTAGGGAATATTTATTAAATAAGTTTTATCTATTAACTATCTATCTATTATCTATTTTGGCACATTTTTCAATAGTACATTGCTTGCCAAAGATGTTGGAAAAATATTTGTTTAATCCACAGAGTTGTTACCTCTCAAGTTTACCTGTTCGTCTGCTAGTCAGGCCCGTGTGTTGTCGTCGATCGAAGTTTTGCGATTTTGTAAATGAGGTCGTGTTTGGTTTTTGGTTGGCTCTATTATGCAATTGCCAGCATTAGGTTTTCGTGTTGACGATGCACATTTCGCTTTCGGCCGCTGAGTGATGTCGCCTCATTTGCATTAGATTCGAGGCGAGCGGTGTTGATGGCCGCGGCACAAAAGTGCGTGTCTTTCCCGATATTTGTATCTCTCTCAATGGCCAGCCATTGGGCAGGCACCTTAATTATGTTAATATGTGTAGAGCATCCAATCTTTTGTTTCCACCTCTTCTCTGGGCCTTCCGCCTTTCTTTTGGCCTTTTGTCTTCAGACCCCTAAAGTCGCGGCGGCTGCTTTGGCTCCCTGCAAACACAAACATAAAAACAAATTTCGTTTTAATTTGATTGAAAATTAATTAGAGACTCACAAAAAGATGAACGGGTAAAAAGGGTAAACAAATTGGATTGCGAAAAAGTGGTCCGAAAACTGGAGCACGAGGTGTGACCGAATTGGGAGATCGTATGGAAATCGAATTGGACTCTTGGGGCAGGTCGGATTACCGTCGATCGAATTAGCATAGAAAATGGTTTTTGGCCAGATTGAATATTTAATTGAAAAAGAGACAAATGGGAGGGCAGAGGGAAACAAGATCGAATTTGTCGGGGTGAACCTTGAATTAGCCGGCGATTTTGTAATAAAATATATTTTAAGATCGAGCCAGAGATGGGAAAAAATGATAATAGGTAAACCTATAATAAAGATATAGCTAAAATAGTCAAAGATTAGTGTTCAAATGAATATGTTTTCAGGCTAAGTATTTTCTTACTGTTTTTTGTAATATAGGAACTTTAAGAATTATTTTGTTTTATTGATTTATTTAACAATAATTTCTATGGTTAATATTCCCCTAATCGAAGCTTTTAAATGAAACATTTTTCTTAAGATTTATTTAAATAATTTTCGAAGATTTTCTTTAATAAATTGTTGCATTTACTAATTGAGATTAATATCTATTTTTATTAATAAAATCCGCATTAAATCTTTCAAAATGCGTAATTATTAATTATTTATATATAATCTGGAAACCATTAACAAAACCATCAATAATTAAGCTAAGGTAATTTACACTCTCAAGCCATTAAGCCATTCAACTTGATGTATCCCAAAATAAACCCATCAAATTTCTTTGCAGACACATTGACCTTACATATTGTTCAACAATTTAACAGGTTAAATTTTGAATTGATCCAAGAGCAGTAACCTCTGTCACCCACTTTGTCTCCCGGTCTGACCCTGATCTCTAAATCCACTTCATTTCATCTGTATAAATTCATAATGTTCGTCATTAGGAGGAAGCTTAAATATATATTCAAATGGATCAGAGATCAGTCAACTAATTATGCCACTTTACCTCCCAAATGACCCTGATAATGAACGTTCATCAATTTGTATATTTTGATGTACTTATGAGTCTTAAATCAAATCCAAATGAATCACATTTGCCATTATTTTAGGATAATGAAATCTTTAGGGGAATGGAGATGGGAAGAGTAAATATAGATTTACTATTTTGGAAGTGGAAAATGTACCTAATTTTAATAAATTTAAACTTAAATTAAAATATATAAGTAAAACTCATAGAACTGTTGCAAGATACTTCGTCAAGGAAATCGATTGGTTTCATGATTTAATATCTGTGGTTCAAATATATAAAAAGAGTTTAAAATTTGACAGTGTTGATAATTTTGATGTTATAATGCATCAAGCCAATCCTATAACTTTTCCAAGAAATTTTTTTCAAAAACCCCCCTTTATAGTCACGCCACTGATCATAGCTATCCATCAGCGGGCAGTTTGACAATTCGAGACAGACCACTGTCAAAACCTGGCCGGAGATTGCATCTCTCGTATTTTTGAATACACTTGACAATCGCTAAACGCAAACCGCCGACTTAACCTTACCCACGAATACGAGCTAAGATGAGATGAGACGAGGCAGTGCTCAAACTGAAGCTCAAATTCAGAGCCAAACTCGACTCTTCGGCAACTCGATAATCGCAGCAATTATACTAAGCACACAAATCAACTTCAACTTGGGGGGACCTGTTCGAATGAGCCGCCTCTCAGTTGGAGCTGGAAATGTTTTGCATTAATTTTCAAAACGCATGCGAAAAGACGCAACATATTTATAAGACAGCGGCCAGAAAACCCAAACTGCAGTGGCAAAAATAAAAAAAGAAAACCAGTCGCAAGATGCGGATAGCCTTCGCTACTGGGAAGTATTTTCGGGTGGAGGGAGGAGGTGCATCTTCCTGATGCAAAAATGGCAAATGTTGAAGTTGAACTGTCGCATAAAGTCAGAGGAGTCCACAGCCAGATTCGGTTTGACAGGTCGTGCAAATGGGCAAGAAGATTTCGCAGAAGCCACCTCTCCACATCCACATCCACATCCGATGGAGATGAGTGTGACGATGAGATGTGTTCCGAGCGCTTGGCTGGTGCGTGGATCTACCGGTTTTGCGAGACCAGACCCAGACACCTTGAAAGACCTTCTGACATTTTGCCGACTCGGTTACCCTGCTGTTTTCTCGGACCCTGGTCACTATTCGGTGAGGCTTTTCAATACAAAAAATTCGGTTTCGGTGTGAGGCAACTATAACTACAATCAAACGAAGCAAGCGAAGTGGTTTGGCAATTAAACAAATTGTTTCTATAAATAATTATTATTATGCAATCTAGGTTTTGTTGAGGGAAAAATATTAAAAATGTTTTAAAATCCAATAGAGTAGTTTTCCAGAAATTATAGCTTTGATATATCTATCAAAAAAAGTAAAAATGGGAAAATAAAGGGCACTTCTTCTATTAATTGAGACTTAAAAACAGGCAAAACCTATTTTTACTATTGTAAAAATTATATATATAAATGTCGGATCATACAAGTAACCCCTCTTTTAATTAAATTCCATTATTTTCCTTAAACTCCTTTAATTTCAAGAGCATTAAAGCTTCCTCGAGCTCGAATCACAGTTTCCTTCCTCCCTTCTGGCAAATAAATTTAATTTGCGCAATTTATTGAAGACAATTTCAACATCCACATGAAGTCGAGTTAATGAAATAATTTCTTGTTTTGCTCGCAACGATTTACCCTCTCCACCAGCCTCCTCCTCTCGCAGCGTATCGCATTTATGTTCATATTTTGCATGAAATTCGCGTCACATTGTAAATTATTTAGTTGCATATTAATTAGTGGACACTTCCAGCCAAAACCGTAACAAAGCAGCAGCCAAGGGGCAAAGCTGAGGGAAGGAGAAAAAATATTGTTTAAGCTTCTTACATAATGCAAATGGTGTTAACTTGACTCCAGTTACCAGTTGTGGCCTCCGTGGTTGTCTAACCCATTAAAAAACGTGAACCAAAAATTGGGGGGAACGGCGGCGTGAATGTGGGTGACCGGAGAGTGAATGGTCAAGTCAAGTCGAGAAAATGAACACTATTTGTGATTTACAGTGCTTGCTTTTTGGGGCGATAGAGGGTTAAGGGGGGAGAAGACCATACAAAACTGTGTCACACTTTGTGCCGTTTTCGGTTAATGACTGAAATTGAAATTGACTTTTAATTAGGTTTCTTGTTTTTGGGTTTTTGGCTTTAGTTTTTATATTTCAATTTCAGTTAATTTGCTTAAAGCCCCGATATTTCCGCATCGTAGTCAAGAGGCTTATTTCTTATGCATGAGCGGCGTCTGGCATTGCGTAGGTGTAGTATGTACCTGTATATATTACAGGTATATATAATTACCTACCATTTATTTCGTAGTTTGCCGTACGCGGAAATGAAGTCTCCCCGTGGTGGCACACAAAACTTGAACTACTTCTTCTCTATTTCGGTCTCAACACTTTTTCCCCCTCATTTCGAATGGAGATGGCGTGGAAATGGCCCGATGGGAGGGTAATGGGTTAACATCAACAAAGATTAAAGGAGGCAGATAACCATTCAACACCTCTTTCACGGCTTTGCCTACAAAGCTAAGAGGGAGTTTCTTCAGCACTTTCTTCGTTTAAAAAAGTACGTTAACAGCTTTCCTGTTAAGTTATTAAAAAAGATAATAAAATGAAATGATAAGTTAACAAATTTAATAGATACATAATAGACAAATATAAGGTATTAATATAGTTAATAGAAAAATTTTTGAAAATTATGAAGTATGAGAATTAACAAATAATTTTTAAAAGATCTTGGAATGAATTTGTTTCCCTTTGTATATAAATATCTTGGTTAATTATTATTTTATTTTACACAATGCATGCTTTTTAGCTTTCTTAATAGTTCAAATAGTTCTCAAAGCATATTTAAAATGAAATATACTGACTAGAATTCTGTGGCGGAATCGAAGCTGTTGTATATATAATTGATCTAGTTTAATTGATTGTTTTATATGGACTATTTAAAACCAATTAGCAAAGATGCTCAAATATATTTGTAAATATTACTAATTATGGAAATTTTCTTTAAGCTTGAAACTTAGTCTTCTGCTTTATAAAAAAAAAAAACATTTCTATTTTTAATGTTAGCTCGACCTCCCACGAATTTTTATGGAACCCTTTTTTGTAAAATGAAAAGCCAATAGTGAAGGGATATTAGCTAACTTATTATGTTGGCTTAACAATTGTCTGCTTTTTATCTTCCCATTTAAGTTTAATCCAGCTTCAAGGTAAGCTTTTATTCACAAAGATGAACATACATTCAGAAAGAAGAAAAATAAACTCAATTTGAGGGAAAATTACTTAATTTGATAACTGTTTTTTACTAAAAGATAGCATGAAATACTGTGGAGGAGTTTTAACAACCATATATTTTATTATCCACTTTTATATCTCTCTGTGTATTCGGCAAGCATTTTGTGTACATTTACCAAAAAAAGTTGTTAGTAGGTCGAGGGCTTAGCTTTCCATTCAACCTAATCCAATGATGATCGTATGCACAATAGTTCATACTCACCGTCTTGTTTATTCCAATCTGCTGGCACATTTTAGGAGCATTAAATAAATTGAAATTAAATTAAACAATATAAAATTTGGACGCAGCACAAAACAAATAATTTTCGACAATTTTGCCAAAGTTTCTGCTTCTTACTCTCGGATCGAAAGCTATAACATATGTTTAGCATCTGATCTCTGTCAAGTTGAGCTTTAAAAATACTCAAAAGAGGAAGAGGGACAACTATAATGATCATGATCATTAAATGTAAAAAGCTTTACACTGCTTGGCAATGTTAAAAAGTTAAATAATCAAACTGCTTGCTTCCGGTAAGCAGTAAGTAAACTTAAAAGATGTTATTTTTAAACATTTTATTTACTTTGATGTTTATTTTTCAAATGAACATGAAAAGGTGTGGTGTGTTTGTGTATATTTAACAATGAAAGAAATGTGTTTTTGTTATTAGTATCTAACAAATTATATACAAAAGATAATTTTGGGAAACATTCAAAAGATATAACAAGGAATTTAGCGCCAAAATTGAGGGTTTTTTGACAACAACAAGAACAAAGTACACAGAGCAAAATATTCAATTTTATGAATTGCGAAAATATCATCTGAAAATTTTTAAAGGTGTTTTATTCTATGTAAATTTGGGAATTTATGTTTTTAGGATTTTCTTTGTCATTTGTGCATTTTGAAAATTTGCTTAAAAACAAATTCAAACATTTGTTTATGCTTCTCTTGCTCAGTTGCATTCAAAACTCATTCGATGGCCTCGATTATTTCATATTCTTCATCCAAAGAATGGTCATAATCGATGTTGTATTTATTTTTGATCTTGCTCTTGTAGTCCTTTAGCTCCGCATCGTTTTCGAATTTGTTAGTGTTATAGCGCTGTTTGCCTCGTGAAGGGTTTTGTGGGTTTTGGGTTATGGTGTTGCTATTGCTTGGATTCTTTTTCTTGGCTTGTTGGGGGCTATTGCTGTGAGTGCGATTCCTAGATCTAGTTTGGTTGCGGTTACTTTCCCTATCGCTATGGCTAAGTCTATGGGGCTTACTGCTACTGCTAGGCTTTGATTTTCTTTCGCTATTTTTACTAGATTTATGTTGCTGTTGCTGCTGCTGTTGTTGTGATGATGAGTACAACGATTGAGGATTGGTACTTGGTGTGGTAAATCTCATGCTACCTCTAAAGCTATTTTTGGTCATTTTACTGTAGTTGCTGCTATCTACGATTCTATTGTTGTTGTTGTTGTTGAGTTGATACTGCTGCTGCTGCTGTTGCTTTTGAAATTGCCGCTGTCTGCCTCCGCGCTGTTGTGTTGTGGTTCCGTTTGCTGCTGTTGCTGTCCCAATCTTATACTCATCATCGGCCTCATATCATACATCACTCGACGACTGCTGCTTCTCGGGAATGCGATAGAGCTCGTCGTTGTTCTGGTAGAGCTGCTCCGAGCCGGCGCAGTTCACATTCGACCACCAATCGCAGACGCGGACGGCCTGGTTGAAGACAGTGCCATTGGGGCAGAGGAAGGAGTACTGGTGGCCGGAGTGGAGGCACCAATGCCACACCTGTTTAATGGCAATAATTATATATGTGATATTTATGGCTATTTAAGGGGTCAACTTCACCTGACAACGTGTCTCTGTGTCCGCATAGTAGCCCGGCTGGCGACCCTGACAGTTGAAGGCCAGACCCTTGGGCACAGCATCGTAGGCGGGGTAATCCTCGCCAGCAATATAGCCATCGATTTGCTAGAAAAGGCATATATTAAGCATTTAGAAAAAATTTAGCAATTATATTTAAATATTTGTAATGCTATTTAACTCAACCTGAATACCACTGGCCCCCATTTCGCATATAAAATATTATTATAATGCATTTAATAGCGATTCTCTCAACACACAAAATATGGAATTAAATTATGACTCCATTTGGCGGATCTCCGTGTGAATTATCTCAGCTCAGTGGCTGAGCGACCTTCAATTGTGGGTGGCATGTGG
Source organism: Drosophila mayri (assembly GCA_008042485.1). Taxonomy (NCBI): domain Eukaryota; kingdom Metazoa; phylum Arthropoda; class Insecta; order Diptera; family Drosophilidae; genus Drosophila; species Drosophila mayri. The sequence goes on along the minus strand of VNJN01002110.1, from coordinate 377,174 downwards.
CAGCCACACATTGCTCAAGCGCCAACAACAAAATGAACTCTAAACAATAACAAATTACAATTTGAAACAATTGCCACACAGACAGATTTAAAATGCAAATGCAGCAACTCGAAAAACTGGCAGAAACCAACAAAAGAACCAGTGAGTGTTGAAAATTGTGCACTTGCAACAGTTGCAAATAATTGTGTGCTCCGAGTGTGTGCCTCATGTGACAACCGACTGTCAATCTCATGCGTACGAAACCATGAAAAGCCGAAAAGCTGAAAAGTCGAATAGCTGAAAAGCCAAACAGCCGAAAAGAGCAACAAATAAAACAATAAAAACACGACACATCGAAGGCGGAGAGCAGATGGGATCCAAACCTTCGGATTCTTTTGTGTCGATGGAGGCTCAGACTCATCCATACATCGGTTCCAGCCTCATGTTGCAGGTTGCAACTAACCATCTATCTTGATCTTGCCTCAATTTCTAATCCAAATGCAGTTTCCCATTGTTGCCGCCACCATTGCCGTTACGCTCAAATAAATCTCTCTCCCTTCGGCGGCATCTCCCATCCAGCCAGCCAGCCGCCTTCAAGGGGTTAAGGGGGTTATTTGGGTTAATGCCGAATTTATGCTAATGGAAGGTGTTTCGACGTGGCAAAAGTGATTGGCAATGTTCAGCTGTTTGAAAGGGGTGAGAAAAGCTTGGGATTTCTTCTTGAGAAACATTGGGGATTTACGGGCGGGCTCAGCAGATGTTTAATTTCTTTATTTAAAGTGTATAAGAATTTCAGATAAAATAGTGGCATATTTATTTGAGAAAGGCTTTCTTAAGTTAGGCTCCTTTCATAGCAAACATTTACTTTATATGAATAGAAATTTAATTAGTTTAGTTTTCACCTTAATTTATTTTATACTTCCATGTAATTTTTAGATATACCAGGAATTAAATAATGGTTTTCCCTTGCCAAAATCAAAATTTAAATAAAAAATCTATATTTTCTCTAATTACATAAACTTCTTCTCCAAAAATGTATCCTATATAATTGTCAAGCTTCCGCTTTGAATTGCATTGCCAACATTTGTACTGCCTCGTTTTTCGGCTTAACTTTTCTCAATCACTGGCAATTTTCACGCTAATAACTGGGCTTTCCTGGGCTTTTTAACATTTCCAACTGCCCCACAAGAGACACAGAAATGAAACAACAAACCATGTTAACCGCCCATTGCCTCAGTAACCCAAAAAGCCAAGTAGACCCAGGTCCCAGTACCTTGGATCCACCGGAGATGCGCCTCCCCTCCCGCACCATCACCATCAATTATTTCCCTCCACTCTCAACCTTTGGCCGGGCCATTTTCCTTTAAATATCAACCAGACGAGACGGCATGAGAGTTACAACTGGAAAATGGTTAATTTTCCCTGGATTTTCCTTTTATTTCTGTTTGCCGAAAGCGGCTGGGGGGTAACCAAGGCTAATTGATAATGTAACACACAGCGGCAAAGAGTGCCTTGAATGGCAAAAAACGAATGTTGTTTACACTTTTATTTGGATCTAGTTATATGAATAATATATATACACTATAATTAATGAGTTTTATATATCTAATAAAATATTTATCATAAAAGCCTGCTCTATTAAGTATACTGTTTTTAATAGGATCTACAGGAATAATTTGTGAAGTTTAAGAACTGTTTATTTAAGATTAAAAGTAACCTTAAAGTAAGCTAATCCCCCCCTTGAGTTAGTGTATCTAAGTCAGAGGAAGAAAGACTCATGACGACACCTTTTTAGAAAGAGCCTCGGCTCCTATCCAGGGGGAGCTCTTGCTGTGTGCATTTCTGGCGGGGACGTGAGAAGTTGTCTAACACTTTGGCAGACAACCTGTCTGCCTCGTGTGTCGGCTACACCCCCTTGGGACCCCCCTCCTTATTTTCCCAACAACAGATCTCTTGGCCAGCTTCTTTTGGCTCTTCTGCACTTGCAACATTGCATGCGGCATGAAAGGAAGATGGCCAAAAGGGAGAAAGGGGCCAGCGGAGGCAGGCAGGCAGCCAGAAAGCCAGCTCTTTTTTTGGATATATTTTTTTTTGAGGCAACAATTGTAATTGTTGCTGGTGTTGCTATCTGTTGTTGTTGTGTTTGTGGCTGCAACTTTGCGTGGGAGTTTGTTGTTGCCGCCACTGCTGTTGCTGGCTGAGTGAGATCCCAATCAAACAAGAGACAAATGGTGTGCACAATCTTTCTATGCGGAATGAATGTACGAAAATTATCTCAGATGACACTTTTTTGTGTGGCGTCTCTGGCTCACATTGATACACCAAAGATATACACCCAGGCACGGCCAATGAAGTTGTCAAATCAATGCTTAGATACTGCCAGAGCCAAATTATTCAATAAGCCATTTCCCAAGCTCATAAAAAGGCTTTTACACAAGAGATGTTTGTGCCATGATGGCGGGCAATAAAAATGGTAAATTGGAAAAGGGAACGGGGTTGCTGGGTCTTTATGCACTTGGATAAATCACTCTAATAAATTGAGGGGAAAATTAAAGAAATTTTAAAGGAAAAACATTTAAAATGTACTTTTTGATAGAATATCCTCTTAGTTTCAATATATTTTAAGCTTCTAGTTTGTTCCTTTTGGGCTTTAAAAAATTCTTTTAAACGAGAATGACCTTCTTCAAATTTGTTCAAGCTTTGAAAACCATCTTAGTAAATATTTTTTTCAAGTGTGGTCTTTTTCGGTAAAATACAGGATTAGGATTACGATTATTGTTACTATTACGTTTACGATTACGATCGGTGGGAAGAGGACTTCTCTTTGGCCAACTTACCCCATTGACACAGTTCCCCGCCAGCATCGAGAGCAGTCCAAACACGACTATCAGAAGGCAGGGGCTCTTCCACCAAAACTGAAACTGAAGATGTTGCTGCTGTCTGTGAAGCTGCTGATGCTGTTCATGCTGCTGCGGTGATTTGTTCGCTGCCATGATGTCTGTTGTTGTTTTGTGATTTTTTTCCTCCTTTTTTTTATTTTTTTTTGGTAATACGTAATTTAAATGTGATTTTTTGTTTGCTATCTAAAAAATACAAAACGAAAATCGAAAGAAAACGAGTCGAGTGGGTTGAAGATATTAATTTTCTGTTTTCGGGCTTAATGCATTTCGGTTTTTCTGATATTTTAGAAAGGAAGCTGCATCTTCTCCTTCTCGGCTATAGTGCGGCATGTAATTTGATTTTATATCTATCGTACATGTACATATCTATTATGTGCTGCGAGAGGAGGCAACCACAACTGCTAATGGACAATCGAGTATTGCTGCCGTGGCTGCGACGATGTTGCAGCTGTCGCTGAGGATTGCATTCACTTTTATTTTTTCTTCGCGGGGCAGCGGATGCTTCTAATGGATCTTAATTGATAATAACTCCAATTGTTTATCTGGGGGTTAGCGCTATTGCGCAGAATTCTTGTTTACAACATTGTTCCATCATAATTTGATTACTTCAAAGCTGGCTTTTAATGTAGTAAAGCTGATCGTTAGGCTAGCAAGCTTGTTGGGTATTTTTATTGTTATTGCTAATCTGGGATGAATTTTTACAATTATTAAGTGCTCTTTGGACATTTATTTATTAAATGGAAAACTAATAAATTGAAGATATAGCAAATGTTATGATACTTTTATTACGTTAAGTTATGCAAGCCTTTAGAGTATTGCTTTAAAGTTTAAAAAGTGAATCAGATATTGGAATTTTAGTTATTGAAATTTAAAAGTGGGTTCTACAAAAAAAAGTTATGTTTAAATTATAATCAAAAACAGATTTTTTTAAAACTCATACATTAATAAATAAATAAATGATTATATATTATATATTTTTATATTAAAGATTTATGTTCCGTCTCTGGCTTAACTTACTTTCTTCACAATTAAATAAGTAAATATCCAATAAATGCATGTACATGAACAAGTACAACATTTTATTAATTCATTGCTAAACTATTAGATTTTTCGCTTTAAAGGAATATGATTTGGTTTTCGTTTTCCCCTCGCCAATTTTTTAAATATTTTTATTTGTTATTATTATTTATTATTAAATAAGTAAATATAAAAAAATGTTCCTTTATTGAATAAATAAATAAATTAATTGACCCCCAAAAAAACCTTAGGGTTTAAAAATTATTTTCAAAGAATTCTATTTTATTTAAATATTGACTTTCCCTTTAAAATTTAGTTAAATTTGTATCCACAAACTATCTTTTGACCTAAAATAGAAATCTTTGCATCTATAAAGCTTAGAAAAAGTATGCACTTTTCTTAAAAACTTAAATCCTTTAAAGGATTTTTAAGCAGATTTTTCTAGTCCACTGATATTTTCACACATCAGTCTGAAATTGTTCCCATTTCGTTCTGACTATATCCAGCACTTGTTGCTCCTCATGGGAACTAATTGGTTGCTCAACTCTGCAGCACAATTTGAATGCCACGCACTTTGCCGCCGCGCACAAAAAAACACATTGGTATCGTATCGTATCGGATCGGATCTCGTCTTGGGATCGGGACTCACTTTAAGGCGATGCGAGCCGAGGAACACGTGTGGCCGCGTTTGAAGTTGATGCAAAAGTTGTAAAAAAATTCGCATCAATTTTAGTTTTATACTCAAGAGCAGTGCACTCGCTGGGCCGCGATCCGTGGGCCCCTCTCTGCAGATGAGCGAGGCTGCCAGCGGCCAAATCCACAGCGTCATCGCTGGAATTGCCAAAGAGCAACCGCAGCCGAAGCTGGAAAACTAAATCATCGTGCCTCATGGGTCTCTCTACGATCCGAACGATCGGGTATTATTCTCTCATTCATGAGTGCGGGGGATCTTTTTTTTCGGGTCTTATTTTTCCACTATGCCAGTGAGTCTCTTTTGTTTTGTTTTGTTTTCGCGGTTTGTTGATGTTTGCTCGGCTGTGTCGCAAAGCCGCGAAAAAAAATTAGTGCAAATTTCTGCTTATTGATGATGCCACTTGGCCAACTTAACGGCAATTCCATTTAATTGTCGCGCGCTTAGTGCGAAATTTTCGTTCATTAGCGCTGGATAAACGAAAGACTTAGGCAACGAACTCGATGCGGCATTGATTGGAAAAGTGGGGGAGAAATGGCGGATAGTAAAACGGAGGTTGAAGGTTTGGAAAGAAAGTATAGGAAATTATTTAAATGAAATAAATATTTAGTAGGAAAATATATTTATACACTATATATATTTAAAGCAGTAAACATAAGAAGATGGATTTATAGTAGTTGTTTTATTTTTATTGCTGATTTTCTACAGAAAAATAATAGTATAAATCAGTAGTAATACTAAGAATAATAATGCAAAAAATATATATACAGATATATATAGATTTTAATATGAAAATGTAATTTTTTGTATATCTAATAGGTATTAATTTCACTATAAACAAATCTTATCTCCGCCTCATTCCTATTGTGTTTCTTAAGCACCTTTCTAAAGAAAAAGGTTCTTAAATCTGATAAATAACCATATATATTCTTAATACATTAATTATAAAAGAGAGCAATATTATTTAAAGCCCATAAAAAAGGATCTTCATTTTCAAGGAGCCCTCCCAGAACTTGTACACCCAACGGATGCTGCTTATGCAATTTCGTGTAGCCGCTAACAGCGTTTAATTTCGATTTGCAAAAAATTATCATAAATTAGACTAATTAAAATCGAATGCTGCAATAAATTTTCATTGCAAGAGACATTCATTTGCTCTAGAATTGATGAAGTCGCAGCGTGGCACATCGGAGCTGCTCAGCCGCTCACTTTCAAAAGATGTGCACGGTGGCAATCCGGTTCAGCGCTCGGTGCGCTTCAATTGCCCAGACATCGACAGACCTGCGATCCGAGGCTAGAGGCTAAGAGACCTGGGACTGGAAAAGACCTGGGATCCGAGATCCGAGACCCGGAGACGTGGCGGCATTCTGGTTCACCTTCGAGAAAAGCGCAGACAATCGTCTGGCCGTTGCCAAATGTCTATCGTGGCTTAGTTTTCTTGATTTTCTTGGTTTCGAGAGCAAGTTTCGGCGTATCGGTGCTGTGGATTGTGTGAGAAATTCCCTTAATCAGCGTCAGTTGCACTGCACCAGTCCCCCTGTAAATGGGCAATGGCAGTTGCCTTATGGTTTTCTTGTAAATATCGTAAATATCCTATTATCATTAGGCGTTGGTCGCTATGTCTATATTTCTCCCCCTCTGAAAATCCGGCTACCGTTGCCCAATTGATTGGCGGACGGACGATAATCTACAATTAATCGATTCAAGTCGAGACTTTTCCACCGCCTCCGCACAATTTCCAATGATTTCACACGAGTCGAGTTGTCGACGGCCTTGACTTTTACCCGTCCGAAGGTTGAAGGCGGGCAGATCCATCATCATTATCATCAGCAGCGGCTTCTTCGGGTTTCATATTTTCTGGCTGGCGTTGAAAAAATATTTAATACGTGACGAAAACAATGATCAAGTAATTATGTGGCTTATAAATGTCGGCTTCCCGTTGCCCCGCCATGACACTTGATGCCTAAACGCATTTTCCCTTGGCTTTTCCGTTTCCATTCTGTTGTCAGCCTAATGCCGTAATTTATTAAATTATTTTAGAAATGTTTTTTAATTCAACTTGGTGAATGGGTGGGTTGGGGGTCTTCTTTTGTGTGTGTGTGTGGAGAACTGGATTACTGGCTGGGTGCCATTACATCAGGGTCAGGTCTGGGGTTGACCTCTAGATGATTGCTTTTTAACCACAAGGTGCTTATTGTTTGTGGCTGAAATCAATAAGGGTTCATAAGAGCAGGCTTGATTCTTTATTGAATTTAAGTGCATTTCGATTTGTTGTTAATTTGATTACAATAACAGGGTTATTTGGATTTATAAATCAACAAAAAGCCCTACTTATCCCTGCATTAATCTAACTTAACTAGTTCAAGGCCCAACTGGACCATCTGCATCCTCTCTGAGCCGGTTCATTCATCAGTTGGCCCGGCAATGCCTCATCCCCAGCATCATTTGTCAATTGCTAATGAAATCCCCCCCAACTTCTCTCGACCAAAAAACGGAAGAGAATAAACAAAAAATACTGGCAAACAGACCGCAAACATTTTGATAAACGCACTTAGTTCTCATTGTTCTGGTTTGGAGTTGGCTGAAAAAAAAAACTCCCTGCCATTGCACAAAAACAATGCACTTCGGGGGCTCGGGCTGTGTGTTCTCTTTTTTTTATGACTTTGGAACAACTTGATTATTGTGCAAATAAAAATTCTAATGACGATTTCGGCAACAAACAATGCAATTATGCAAAAGCCAGAAGTGGAAGGTAATTAAAGGCAGAACGGCGGCGGTGAATGATAATTATCGCGGCGCTGCCATCAACAATGGATATGCTAAGCAAGTACCAAGTTCCAAGAGGAGGAGAACATCCTCTGGAGATGGCTCGGCGGCACATGCCAACATCCGCCAAAAAAATAAAGGAGAAGAAACGATCCGTGATCTATCATCACCAGTCTTTGTCTCAGCTTTGCGCAACTCCGCCCCTTCCTTCCACCTGGCCACTTCGCTCTCCAAAATCCCACACATCATCTGGGCTAAAAGGTTTCGCTCCGCCACAAATTGTGGCAAATTGTCTATGGGTTTTGTAATCGAAACGCGAAGCTCCTTCATCGAATTGAACAGAATTCCCCCGGCCGAGAGTGAATTTGCGAAATTGTTTTGTCACTCGACGGATTAGTTGAGTTCATTTGTCCTCCAGGTTGGCCAACGTTGATTGGTACTTTTCCTCCCTTTTTCGCTTAGTTGCCAGTCATCCGTTCAAGTGACTTCATTTATTTGAAATTTTTGCATAACAATTTATTTATTTATTTTTTTTTTTTTTTGCCTAATAAATTAGTGCTTAGGGAAATACCCTAAGTAAACATTCAAGTTTAAGTGGGTCACTGGGAGGATAATAGGGTTGATTATTTTGCATTTCAATTTGAGGTTTCGGCTGTTTAGTTACAGATTTGTCTGATTTTAAATAAAATTTAGAATTAAAGGTGCAATAAATAATTTAATTAATGTTCTCATAGAACAAACTTAAAAAAGAAATCTCAAAAAGTTTCAGTTAAATTTTATGTCATTCCCTCAATTCAAGCGACACTTAATCACTTATATTTTTATTTATAACCAAAATTAGTAACTATTCTTAGAAAATGCCAAAGAAAAATTGATTGAATTGCCATTTGATGAATGCCTGATGCATATTTACCGAAATTATTCAGCAACAAAGTGACAAGGGAAACACAGAGAAAAAATTTAACTGCAGCTTGGAAAACCAATTACAGGCACGATGGCAAATGTGCTGTTGAGATGATTGAAATTAATGGCAGATCCATTCAAAAATATAAAGACACTACTGGCTCTAGAAGGCCAAAGGCATCTGAACCCCGGTTGATAGGCTTGCAAAGTTCACAATTCTCCTTCGCAGTGATGTTGCTGATGATAGACAGTGCTTCGGGGGAAATTTCATACAGAAAATGCCATGAATAAAGCGAGAAAAGATTGCATTTCAAAGATATATAGATGCCCGGGTACTTATGAAGGAGCTCGGCCAAATACCAGTGGAGGCATAACGAGGTGCGAACAGGGTCAGCTCTGGCAGTCGCTTAGAGCTTGTTGAACTCTAAAGCGAATCGAATGGCCAATGGACCGGCAGACTTTTTGGCCAACAGAATCTGGTCCGAAAAGCAGGTAGCAATATTGTCAGCCAAGTGCTAAAGTTTGGTCCGGCTGCCAGGGTTAGTTATGCATTTTTAGTAAAGAGTGTCAAATTCCTTCTTTATTTATCAGAATTAATTGCAGTATTGTATAGCTTATGGAATGTTTGTCAAGGAATTTATTTATTTTATTTTATTTATTTTTTATTTACGCCTGTAAAGTGATTTTGGTAAGCTCGTTATAAGATTTCCTTGCAATGAGGCTTGAAAACAAATAAAGCCTGGAAATAAATCCAATATCTTTTTATGCTAGATAATCTTAGCTTAACCATAAAAAAATCATTAAAACAGATCAGCACATTGCAAGGCTTTATCTTTAAATCGCCAGCAATTGTTGAATATTAAGCATACGTCATGGGGTCCGTGACTCCGACTTACCATTCAAGTTTTTATGCTGCTCGTAGTTTTTTCTTTATTTTTCTTTTGTTGTTGTTTTCCGTTGGCTACCATTTGAATTGATTTTCGCTTTTATGCCTCGAAATTGGAGTAATATTGGAGGCAAGGTCAGCGGCTGTTGCTCGATTTCTGGCTGGCCATCTGCAGAAATGCGATGATCATGGCGATGACTGGAGTAGCAGAGTAACTTTGAGTATTTGAGTATCTGAGTTTCTGAGTATCCGAGATGATGACGTTGACGTCTCACTTTAAGAACAAACAACTCGTAATTGGGTCGACTTTTGTGTACTCGAGTAATCGTAGACACGAGAAGGCAAAGGCCTGCGCAAAACGGCCGAGTCATAAAACTGAGAAACCTTTATCAAACGCTTCGCTGATCGGATCCAAACTCCGACAACTTCAATGTTGTCTATTATTTGTTATTTGTTATTTTACATTTGGTTTTTCTTCTTGTTCGTGTGAACTGAGGAAGGACGACCTTTGGCACAGACTCCGACTTGAAGATGACACCTTCAGTCGGCGTTATCCATTTCGTGATGCCATTGGGAATGACTCAGCCAAAGATTTCTTGGCCGGAATTGATTTTTGGGGCTCTCATCAAATTGCAGCTGAAACGAGTTTGGCATTCGCTTATTCCTAGCTAAATATTCAGTTGTTTTTTCTGCAAATGATCGTAAATTGTTATTGTTGTCCAGCAGGCGTGGGATTATTTGGCCCAAAGTTATTGCCTTGTTCAGCAGATGGATTGTGTGAGTTTAGAAATTTGAGCTTATAAATGTTAATCGATTGGCATTTTGGCCTGGAAAGGTGCGATGAAGTTATGGCATAAGTTACTTTGAAGCTATAATTATGGTGGACGATTTCTGAGGTTCTTTATAAAAGGACATTCAAAAGCTGTAACAACTGAGCGAAAGCTAAGGACTTTCACTCAAAGTTTACTATAAAACCAAGTTTCGTATTTTTGAGGGTGGATTTTGATAGTAAATATGTGATGTATATTTATTATGCAGGAATTTGATTTAACGTTTTTTTATTATTAGTTTTAGAAACAATCTTTTGTTTATAAATGCCTGAAAAGTCAAGTTTATAGCTTTGTTAGCGCCACCTGGCCAGATTTATTTTTAATAAAAGTAGCTTAGCCAAGCTTCATAAAACTTCCGCTTCATAGTTGTTTGGCGTTGGAAAAAATTATAGAAAAATAATATGAATAAATACATTCTAGTTTTAAGCCACCAGTTTCTCATCAGTAATAATGCAGACCAACTTATATAAAGAAAAGAAGTATAGATGTGGGGATAAAAATAGAAAAATAAACTACATTTTTAATGCTAATAAATCTTAATATTTTGTTTTGATTAGTTTTTTATTTATTATAATTATTAGACAAATTGATAGGACAAATAATATCAGGACTATGTATAAGTTATTCTCTCAATTCAAACATTTCAAAAGGAAACCCCAGAAACATTGACAAATAAATGAATGCCCAACTCACATTTAAGGTTCAATTACATAAACTGCACACTCTCCCAGAGCTTCAACCTTTTCCCAAGGGATTTTCTTTGGAAAATACTTGCAAGCAAATCAATTTCTGAACAAAAGATAACTGCAGAAAAGGCACTTGCCCTTTTGGCCTGCCGTTTTTGCCCCTCCCGCCACTTTTTAGTTATGAAAAACATTTTGATGCTGTTGTAAAGTTCAGAGGTCAACGGGAATCCATTTGAATTGCAATTTTTTTTGTGAGAGTCATAAATATTACCTTTGGCCTTCATCCAGTCGGCATTGACACCTACGCAATATTAATTTTTCAGGTTCCTGAAGGAATCTCCCTTCCAAGCCAGTCTTCCTTTGTCTGCCTCATAAAATATTTAGTATTTTTGATAAACAAATAAACACATGAATAATAAATAGGCAAGAGTAATTTTTTCAGGGTGCTGCCTCAATGGCAACAAGTTGGAAATTTGAAGGCAGCGTGAAAATCGAGGGCAAGGCAAGGAAAACTTTGCAAATATAATTGTAATGAGCGCGACAGAACTTTGGCCAGAGAGAGCCTAGTCGGCAGGACTCGGCTCCTTGGCTGTCCTTCTGTTTCTTTCCACAGACTGTCGTTGAAGTTAAATGGTCTGTATGATTGCCCCGGGGAATATCGAAGGGGTGGGCTCTCCGAAGGGTAAGCTCCGCCCAAGGTCGTAATGAAAGCAGACAAACCCAATCGGGCAGCATCGCTTACAGATTGCATTTCCTCCATAGCCCAGATGATTTCTTTCTTAATTTCGTTTCTCAATTTTCTTGCTTTCTGCTAAAAGAGTGAGAATATTCTCCAGGAGTTGGTCTTCTGAGGAATAGGTCTTTACAAGTAATTTTAATAAGCAGGAAAACAGAATATTAACGAGAGGATCTGAAATTGGGGCTATTGATTTTGTTTATATTTTATTTCTGTGTATAGACAAAAACCCAATAATCCCTTGTGCCACATTTTCCATTTCCCAGCTCTCCTTCTTTTCTCTTGCTCAGCTCTAGCTGTCAATTGCCAATTATTTTGGCTTATCAGTGCCGGAATCAAAAAGGGCTTATAGACAATAATGAATATCTCATTGAACTATTAACTCTCGAACACATCTATCTCTTTTTCTCCGCATAAAAAAAAGCGCAAAATTTGTGAAATATGTGCAAATGTCAGCTTTTCAATCCGAATCAATAAACTTTGAATGACACGCAGCTCGACGAGGACTGTCATTCAGCATGGGGAGGAGAGGAGCGGGGGATGTTAGGACTGAGGGGGCGAGGATACATTGTTCTAGCCCTCAAATCCACTCGAAATATCCCTTTCCGCTGCTGCTAGGTTCCATTCGCTCGGTGTTCACATTTTGCATGATTTTGCTGACAGAAGTTTGTTTGTTGCCTGTTGACATATGGTGGATATATGTATGTTAAAATCAAGGAGGGAAGGGGTGAGGGAACAAGGTGATTACCGTTTAAATTACAAAATCATGCACGAGGCTGAATAAGGGAATAAGGAAGCAGCTGGGTTTTGAAATTATAGTGCATTTGTGTTTTGTAATTAGACCCCAAATACCTATCGATGGCCCAGGATGAGAGCCATTGTGTGTGCTAGTGTGTGTAGGTGTGTGCCTGGGTTTGCGGTGCTTTTTCCCAGTGTACAGTGGCCTAATGAGGCAACACTTATGGCCAACAAACCCCAGCTCAGACCACACAAAAAAGGCAGCCACAGTGTTGACACGCAGAAAAAGCCTGTAAAATGATCGTTGTCACAAAGCTCTCCGAAATTCCCTGTGTGAAATGTAATCGGCGGAGTGACTGCACTTCGTGGTTACAATTCGGTTTAGGCTTGGGTTTATTTTTGTATTTGATTTTGGAGTTTGAGGGAAAAAAATGGAATGCAATTTATGGGTTTTTGAAAAAGGATAGATTTCGTTTACAAAAAAAATCAATATTCGGGGACGCTAATATCTTTAAAAAAATGAAAAATGTGACTACCAAATCTTATATGGTGAAAAGTAAAAATTTTCACTGATATCCATTCTTTCCAAATATGATTTTTAAGTGCTTTAACATCAGAGTATCGCCCAAAGCAAAATTTCTCCTTGTAAGCCGCAAAAATCTCCAATCAATCTTAAATGAAGGCTCAAAAAAGCCAGCTAGTTTTTGGTTTTATCACTGAGCCCATCGATATCCTGTCAGTCCTGGCCATGCAAATTGACATTTGAGCCGACACTTTGAGAGGGAGCTCAGTTTCCCCCTCCTTCCCGCTCTGGCCGCAGCTTCAATTGATTTGCGAAAGATTTGCAATCGCAGTCAAAGTCTCTGGTGTTGCCGTCCTTGTGGCAAACACTCGACAAAGAGAGAAAGAGAGAAAAAAGGGAAAATACTGCAGAGAAGGATATACATATAGATATGCTATAGTATATCCTGGGCAAAGGCCAGATGATGATGCGTCAATGCATGCAAATTTGTTAGCCACAAATGAGTTGGGCCCAAAGTGGTTTTCGGGTTTCGCACACAGTTAAAGTTACACAATATTTTGCAGCTCTTCCTCGGGCAGCTGCTGTCAGTGGCAGTGATTTACATAATATGGCCAACTCGATGCAACAATTTCCTGTGTGCCGCCCTGTGCGTGTGCCCCAAATATTTGCCAGCCTTTGTTTGCTGTTGTTCATCATCCTGTGTTGCCTTTTTTTCCCCCCGGCTCTGGCTCAAAACTTATTAGTCAGGAGGTGAAAAATCAATTCGTTGGGGTTTTCAATCAAACAAACATTTCATTATTTTGTCCTGGCCAACAACTAAACCAACACTTGGCCCGTTGTCATCTGCCAAATGCAAAATTTACCGGCAGAGACAGAATGAAATTTGCGGCTCTTCATTTTCCACATATCTGGCAATTGGTCTAAACAATTGGTAATAGGATTTCCCGCCGTGTGTTTTTGCATGTGTGCGGAAATTGATTTGGCTTAGCACACAGACACACGCATCTTAATTTCTGATTGCCTTGCGGTAAATCGAATGAAATGTCCAGCCACTTGGCACGCAAATTAACTTAAGCAAGTCAATAAATTTAATTAAGTAATTAATTTGCCAGCTGCAGTGGACTGCTGCTTGTGGGAATTTTTAGAATCCAGAGTGGTCGTCTGCCTCCCTCTGGCTTTTCATTTCCAAATGCACTTGGAAGAAGTTTTTAAGAGAAAATATATATACTGGGAGTTAACGACTGAGATCAGATCTGTTTAGCAAAAAGTAAGTCTTAAAGTTGGCTACAAAATTGTAAACCCAGATAAACCTCGAGCTTAACTAAAACTGTTCATAAAAAACTATATTTTAACATATAAAAATTTATATTTATATTCCTGCATTCCCTTATAATTAATTATCCCCAAGGACAATTTACATTTAATGTCCTTTTGCTTATGATTATTGTTTCAAGTACCTTTTGTTAGCCAAAATATGCTCCATCTCAGTCTCTAAAATTTGTTGCATGCGCATAGGCGCTGCCCACAAATTTGATGACATGTGTCGGCCTTCAGCCCTTTGCTCCTACGTCCTTCCATTCCTGCTCCCTTTTGACCAAGTTGATGTCTTGTCAGACGAAATCATGGTCAATTTTATGCATGTCCTTGTTGAACAACAGCAGGCGAGAACTATGAATAGGATTGACAAGTGTTTAAAGGGTATGGCGCTTGGGGTCAGGAGGCGGCAATACAGTGGCGTGTGACCCTAGTCCTAGCTTCTGCCGGATGTGGGCCAGCAGTTCATGCGGCTGTGGTCATCCACTCTGCATGATGGACGTCGGGTTTTGGAGCGTTCTCCTGTAATTTCCCCCCTTTCGAATTTTGTTTACATATGTAAATATAGAACAGAGAGAGGAGCAATGGCCGAGTGTTTTGGGAACTGATGCTTGTAAATTATTCAGATTCAACTAATGTTATTCGATAATTTTACAGAATTTGATAACCAACAAGAACGCATAACAGAGTATTTAGGATATCAGGCAAATATATTTCATATTTTCAGCAGGGCAAGTGATTGTTATTTAAATGGAAATTGCGTCGCAATTATATGATATTTGTATATTTATTTACATTTTTATTCTAGAGTCTACAAATTAATTAATTTGAATTAACAAGAAATAATCATTTTTGGGTGCTCCTAAAAGGTGTTTTTAAAAACCTTTCCAAAGGTGTACGAATTCAGTTTAAATGAGCCCAGTTTTAGAAACCGTTTTCAGGGTTTTTAAAAACAGATTAAAACCCCGCATTATGTTCCTGCTTTTCCCCTTTAACGCTTGTACACTCCATCATCGTTTAACAAACTTCGTTCGAATGCATCTTCATTTGAAGACCTAACTGCATTACCATTTATCGAACCCACTCAGAGGCACTTTTCCCCCGAATGGAGTAACGCACTCGAATGGTAACTTAATCATTACTAATGGCTCGGCCCCAGGAATATCACTAGTATCTATCTATCTGTTCTGATTGGTAAATAAGATTTCGGCACTGAGCTACAACGCCAGAAGTAATCCAGCAGTTTTAACTGCCCAAGTGGGTGCGAGTATGCAGTGGGGAATCCATCTGCAATCCGCAATCCCGGCACTGCAGGCTCTATTAGGCCTAATCGCAGCTAATTTAGCTACCACAACCGATGCACAAACACAAACACACAGAGCCCAGACTCAGGGACTGCTTCACACAGGGAATAGCTTATGGATCTGGGGATCTGGACAGCCCCAAATTGGTAGCTGGTAACTGGTAGCTGCTACTGATTCTGGTAACTGGCAACTGGCAGCGGAACAGATGCAATCATAAAATCTGTTCGTAGCACAACCAACTAACTCGGCCATTATCCCCCTGGGTGGCCGGCCACTGGACAAGCGAAGGGATGCGAGCGCTGGGCAAGGACGGGGGCGGTGCTCGAGGGGCAAATTCAGGAAATCTGGGATGCGGAGGTGGTTGAGAAATCCCTGCTCATGACAAATGTTGCAACTGCTGGCTCAAGGGCGGCCTGCTTTGGTCAGCAGCGAACAAGGCCTTCAGTTTCTGAATTTAGAGATGTGACCCAGAAAATCAGATAAAACTATAAGTTGATGTTTGAGGTTTCACTTTCTTTTTGCTATTCTGTGGAATTTTAAATTTAATATATACATCTTTTAAATATTTGATAAAAGTAATGTTTAATGGTCTGTAGCACCTTAGAAGTTATAAATTTTATTGACACTCTAAAGATATAAATGAAGCTACTTTTTAATATACCCTTTCGTGATATTTTCTGTAATTTTGGAGAAATAAAAATTATGAATTTATTATTTAATACAATTAGCTGGAAAATTAATAAAAAATAATTATAATTTCAGATCAAACGGAATCATGTTTCCAGACCAGGAATTTTTTTTTTGAAGTGACCCTTGTCGAAAGTGACGAAATTATCGCATTTTGCCTATAAGCCTTACTCACAGCCTCTCCCGATGGCTGTTCCTCCTACTTCGTCGGGAAAAACGGAGAAAAATTATCGAAAAATAAAAATCTCTCGCAAGGAGATCGGTGAAAAACTTAAACGCGGAAAAACAAAGCTGAAAGTGCGGAAAATCAGCGAATCGGTAGTGAAAAGAAGTCAAAATAAAAACATAAACTAATAAATGTAAGGGTGAGTGAGACAAAACTATATACTTTCCCTTTACCTTTGAATATTAATTTGGAATCTAGAAATTCGATCCACAAACAATTAATTTTTACCTTTGGATAACTGCTGCCATTTTTTAATTGGCCATTTATAAATCCTAAGAAAATTAACTGAATGCCAGAGAAACACAACTTATACAATTTATATTTAATATTTTTATATATTTACTAACATTACTATAATCTTGCAGAGTATGGAAGTTGGGATTTTTATTTTCTAAGACTTTAAAATAATATTTTTAATTTGATCAGTTAGATTTTCCTTGTAACCAAAAAAGATGGATTAAATTTAATGATTCAATTATGTCAGGTTATATAAACTTCGGCTTGTCGAGCTTTCTTTCTTGCTTAAAAGTAAAAACTAGTAACCTTTTGTATGTCCAGAGCCCAAAAATAGTTGGTTAACTAGTTTCCGGCAGCAATCGTTAGCTTTAGACTTCTTTTGGAGTCGACTTCAGCTATTCTTATCGAAATGCAAAGCGAGGAATCCACAGGCAGCCGTCGAGCAGATTCAGAGACAAGGAGCATCCCCTCCGGACACACATGCTCTCTCGTACCTGCTGATGTGAAGACCCGTCCAAGTCAGGGGCCATTATGAAGCCCGGTCATAAATGCTCAGTTATTCTGTGGAAAATTTGTACTGAGTTACCCACACGCCCACTCCCATTGCCAGTTCCCCCCCTGATTTCTGCAGTGGTCGTCGCTTTTGGACATGCGTAATTAGGTTTGTTGTTGCCACTAAATATGCGTGTCAAGTTTCCAAAGGGGAGGCTTCGCAGACGCTGTGTGCTCTGACCCGGCAGCAATGCTCCTAATGTCCTTCGACTGCAGGTGCATGGCGGAAGGAGACAGTGGGCTGTCCTGCAGCGACGGCTGATGGCTGCGTAAATCAGAACGAAACCTCATTTCCGTTGCAGGCATTTCACACCCTGCCCAGCCTAATTTCGGGTTTTGTTTTAATAATCATCAACTGTCATCAATGCTGGACACGGGTGCCTATCATTTCGGGGCAATAATCTTCGGGGAGAGAAGTGGATTAGTTGCGGGCCAGTTAAGCGCATTGAGAAGCTGTCAAGATTGAGTGAACAGAATTGGTTATTGAATTAATGCGTTAAGGAGGGAGAATTAATGTCGAATATATGGAATATTATATATGAATTTTAAATGAAGGAGTGACAAAGGAGGTTGGAGTTATTAGTACAATTTGTTAAATGATTATGGATGAACTTATTAAAGGAAAAACATAGTATTTTAGTAGAAGATTTAAGAAGAAATGTTTAGGGATACCACAGAAATCGCTGTGGATTTTACATGGATGGGATTTAGCTTAAAATACAAATTAGGGTATAAAACCATGTACATTTCTCTATTAAAAAATAAATATAAATTCAAAATAACACCATTACAAACACCAACACCAATCAAGAACACCAATGCAAGCGCTAGTTTGACACTTGAGCGGCACTCGGCGTAAATCGCTTGCGATGCGCGTGTACTTGTTGCTTTTTGAATTAAGCATCGCCTGAAAGTATGCAACGCGAATTTCGCAAATGGCTCAAGCCGGAGCTCCGGCTGAAAACTCCAGCAAATGCATTTTCAATTAAAAGTGGGCGGCGAGGTGTTGCCTGAGGGGTTGGGGAGTGGGCCAAGAGGGAGCGGTGGCCCATAGTTTGTCATTCCATTTGTTGCTTTTTTAATTGAATCAACTTTCGGCAGATAGCCCGAAGCTCTGCCAGCTCTTCGCTTCCAGTAAGAGTCCTTGCGTGTTCCAATGCCACTGCATTCCGCTCCCTTTTGCTGTCTCCGGCTGCATTCAATGTGCTCTTAAGGACACAGAGTCCTTCAATCGGGCTTTCAACCAGCTCTTAGCTGCATCGGTTGAATGTACAAAGAGAGGCAGAAACGCAGAGAGAGAGAGATGGAAAACCCTGACCCTTGACAACATAAATTTTATTGTGTGTTTTCTAAGGGCAGTGTTTTTTGTCAGCTTTTCTTTTCCCTTTATCCTTTTTGTTTTACCTGCTGAGTATAGGGTCTTTAGGGTATATTGGGTATTTATGAGGTCTCCAAAAACGGGGAAATTATTAAAAGCTATCATTATAACTTTACAAAATATATTGAGGATCTTTTAAATTTCTGGAATTACGATAGAAATTAATATATTTTATTTTAATGAAAATTTTATTTATAATTAGACTAATTCTTTCGAATGAATGCTCACAAAGAGCAGAAAAAAAAGACGATCACCTGAAAAGTATGCAAGGATTTTTGCGGCTTAAACTAGGAGCTGCAAGGATATTCCATAGTCGTATCCCAAGACTAAAGCCTTCCTGAAACTCCCTTGATTTCCTCGCTTTTTCGAGGTAACAGCAAGAGGGCCTTGGCAACAAAAACATGGAACATCGAATTAGTTAATTGCATAAAGTACTCCTTACTGACTGATAGAGCAGACAGTTTGGCTGACAAAGTTGTCTGGCAGTAAACAATGCTGACATCTCGGCATGGGGGTCCCGGTCCTTCTGCTGCTACTACTAAGCTCCAGACTAAACTAAATGGCCACTCATTTTGTTTGTTTGCTGCTCACTTTGGCAGTACGCCCATTTCCGGATAAATGAGTTGAAATTTATGTCCGCACAGAGTGAGGTCTGGGATGTAGGCAGAGCGGGGGTTAAGGAGCGAAAGAACCAAGGGGTTAAGGGTCCAAAAACTGCTGACATCCATGCTGCTAGGCGGCGGCTAACTAACGAGTAAACTTGTTATTGCCAAGCTAATCACTTGAATGGGCGCATTGCTCCTATTTCATTATTATTGCCGGGGGCTTCTTGTCGGATATTTTCCCAGGATACGGATATGTTCAACACTTGGATAATCTTCAAATAAAATTGATCAATTTCAGAGGAAATCCCCTCAGGCTCTAGAATTTTGGTTAATTAATGCAAAAGTGACATTTTAATGCATATTAGAAGGGCTTTGAGTTATTTTTGCTTAGTTGCTAAGTTTTAATTGAAGAAAATTGGCTAGTCTGTTATTTGAGTTATTAATTATTATTTTTCTCATTTTTAATTAACCTAAAAGCATTTATAATATTTTAAATAAGAGAAAAAAAAACAGACACATTATTTGAAATAATAAAATAAAAAAACCAGATGGAAGTCATCACGATTTTTATTCATTTCTCACTCTAATGTTTAATTTAAAAACATGTTATGTTAATGTGTGCTACAAGGCGAATTATAAAAAAATGAAACAATTTAAACAAAAAAATCGTTCATAAATTGCTTCACTTTTCTATAAATTTCTCCCACACCTTTCACCGCTCATAATTAACCGCAGCCTTTAATTAGTTTACTTTATTAGTTCAATCTCATTTAAAATCTCCTCGGCATTATATCTAACAAAAATATAAACATTTTCTCCGTGCCACATTTATTTTTTTACCCCGCTTGGTTTTATTTTCGCAAATTAATATTGCAAACATGTAGTCCTCCGCTGGCTGAAAGGGGAAAAAAGAAGGCAACGGCAGGGAAATGGAAGAAACAAAAGCAAACCAAACCAGAGGGAAAAAATTGTTGTTGACGGCAAGAATTTTCCACATTCATACACTCTGGACCGGCGGAGCATCAAAACAATTTGAAAAAGTCGCACAAACAAGCGCGTGTGACAGGCGAAAATGGAAATGCAATAAAATGAATGGCAAAAAAATGTTGAAATTAACTCAAAATATAAGCAAACCATAAATTATATGCGGAATGACATGTGAAATTACTTAATTAAATTAATTTCTGCACTTCACACCGATGCACGAAGAGCAGACGCAGTTGGGGGGTGGAGGGCCCCTGGGTTTTATTCGCAAAATTCCCTTAATTTATACAATGTCAAAAGGCCGAGATCCAAGCCAATTAGTGTGTGCACAAATGTCACAGTCAGTTTTTAAAAAGGAATTCCATTTAAAAGGGATTTCGTTTAATGATATATGCAAAAGGCTTTTTAATACTTTGTGACACTTGTTTGTGCATTTTAACAATTATTTTTTAAATAGTTGCTGAAATAAACTTAATTGATTTTAAGGAATCTACCTTTATTTTTAAAGCATATCATTGTCCCTGCTATATTTGCCATAAATTTCCTCACATTATTACACACTCTCTCTCTCTAAAAAGTAACAATTAAAATTTATTTAAGCATAAATCAATTAAATTGCAAATTAAAGCAAGCATAAAGCATACATTCTTGCTTTGCCAAGAATACAACTTTGTCATGCTTCATTGCTGCACTTAAACTCTAATATTTTTGCCCAATTAAAAACCAAATAAATAATTCGTTAGGAAAATATCAACAAATGCTGCAAGAATAGCCTTCGTTTCCTAGTCGTCGGTGTGTCATAGTTCATCAAGTGGCTTCACATTTTGTCTCCGTTGCTTAGCCATATAATTCACTTTGGCTTTGCTCGGCCATTTATAATACTGCTCTCTATTTTTTGTTTTATTTACACTACTCTCACAGAAACAAAGCAAAAACACAAAAACAGAGACCAGAGGGGAAAACATAAAATCTTTTCATAAAATCACGCAAACGCCGCGCTGAATAAGCTGGCAAACCTAAACAACAATGCAATTTTTACTGCTTGTCGCCTACTCACCGAGCTAGGAGCTGGGAGCTGGGAGCTCAGAGTCCGGGTTTGGGTTTGGGTTCAGAGGAGCCACATGCATGTCACAGAGCGGCAGACAAGAGCAGCGGCAAAACATTTAAATCAAAATGATAAAGTTGCATACTTGAGTAGAGTTATGCGAGTCCTGTGGGGGGTTGGGAGCGACGAGGCTGGGTGGCAGGCGGCAAATAAATATGAAAACATTTTTTCTCATTGCGGTCTGCCATTCTAGTTGCAGTTGTGTGTCGGTATGGCAATGGCAACGAGCGTGCAAAATAATATGCCACCAACAATGCGCAGCTGAATCGCAAGCTCAGCCACAAGGGCGAAAAGCATAAAAAAAAGCAACAAAAAATAAATAAGAAAAACAAGAACAAAATAATGCAAATAATAATAATGAAAGAACCCCAGAAACAGAATCAGAATCAGACCACACAACGCCATGTTGCTGTTGCTACTGCTGCTGTTGTTGTTTTTGGCCATGTTAAGACAGCATTCTCATGTAAAACGCACTCGTGGATCCCCGCTTTCCCCGGGAAGATTTCCACAATGAAATGATTTTCCCTTACCCTGCTCCCTGTTTACCCCTCCGCTCTGGAAGCCGCAGAAGAAACGTAAAAATAATTAGAGTAGTTGAGTTTCAAATAACTTTGTTAATGATATAAACATAAGGCTAATGGGTGTGGTGGGTAGGGCATCCCCTCATGGAAATGCCGGACATTTAATACTTATGCCGGCAACCGAAAGCGCAATTGTGCGGAAAATTGTTGCAAAATTAAGAAATATTCTCGGAAATTTCCGTAGCAGTAGTAGCACACGAAATTTGATACGAATTCGGGGCAGAAAAGTTTTTGCTTTCCCCGAAAATGGCTAAATATGTTATTTTTCCCGGCGAACATTTAGTTTTTCGAGTCTGGGAAATGCTCTGGAAATTGCATTTGCAATGGAGAGGTTGGAGTGAATTTATCTTAACGAAATTTAAGTGATTGCAAGTAGGATCTTTGGAGTTGAGGTAGTCAAGAAGTTGAAGTTAGTTTAGTTATTTAATATTTAAGGTAACTTTTGTGTTAAATAAAAGGGAATAATATGTTTGTTATTTCATTTAACAAAATTTTTCATTTAGCATTCAATATACAGTTCTTGATTTTGATTAATTGTTTTAAAAACAGCTTGCACTCAAAGTCAAAATCTTAGTTTTATATAATTATTAAATCACTTGAAACTGTCCTTAAAATTATGGCTTTTTATAAGCTGCCTTTCTTAGCAAAAAGTAAATGGAGAATGGCTTAAATAATGGAACCTCATGAGGAGATTTATTTTCCGTTTGCATATTCTGTGCCCTCATATTGTAAACTCTTTTTCCATTTGCATTCGTCTAACGTTTCCCCATGAACCCCAAAAACAATAGAGACAGACAGACAATTTCTAATGTATTCCAATCATTTTTTGTGTTTTTTTTTTGTTTTTGTAGTTTTCATCTTTTTCTCGAAATGTTTTGTTTATTTTTTTTTATGTTTCAGCCATCCCGTAGAATTGGATCCTTTTTTTTCTGCCATTTTGGTTAACATTGTTTTGGTGACAGTTGCACCCGCATCTCATTCGGCTCCCCTTAACCCCTGGGCGCCCACAGTCCCGGTGACACACGGCAGCATTTCGCCTTCTGTGCTGTGTCAGTAATTGTTGTTGCTGCCATTTGTTGCTGTTGCTGTTGTCGAGTTGTCATAGTTCTTGGCTGTTTGTTGTTTCTATTGTTGTCATAACTGTTTTTGTTTACGCTGCATATTTTTTTTTCGGAGGGTTCCCTTATTTTTTTCTTCCCCCTGTGTGTGTGTGTGTGTGCCATTGTTATTGTTGTTGCAACATAAATTTAAACGTGACATTTAGACACTCGACTGAGGCTCCTTCACCATTTCTCCTCCGTTTCCCTCAAGTGTCACGCATTGAAATGGCTTGAAGGGTTGAATGGTTGCAGAGGGGTGGTGAGGTGGGTGTTTGGGGGTAAGAGAAAGGTCATGTGGTGGGAATACTTCATTCTTAACCTCTTCAACTTGCGAACAAAGTCAGCCTCTACCACACGCATTTGTCGTCCAATGACACATGATGGATGGGGCCAAAGTGCGGAGTTCTTCAAATAAAGAAATTTCAACGATGATGGACGAGGTCAGGGCCTAGATTCTGCATAATTATTTAATACTTTAATAATTGTTCTTTTATAATTTGTTTAAAAAAATTACTTTTAAAGTCAAGCTATGACTTAATTCCCTTGAAACTATCTCTTGTAGTTGCAGCAGCTTCTTCCCCAAAAGAAGAATACTTTTTATTTCCTTTCTTGGCTGCCACAATTCCTGCACTCCCCCTATCTCTTTGCCAGCACGGAGTTATTTGTTCCGTCTAAAAACCAAGGAAAAAAAAACTTGTATGATAACTCCCCCAAGAGTCTTATCACTTTTTTTGTCGCTGGAAAGGCTGAAATTCTTGAACCGCTTGGGAGCCGAAAAATCTTTAGAATGCTTTTTGACAGACTCCGGGAACTTACTTAGACGACCTTCAAGTTGCCGCTGGAGCATCATCATGATGATGAGATGACGATGACGACTTGGAAACTCTTTCGCCAGCACACACACACACACACACACACATTGCACTCCCCGTCTCGGCAACGGTGCGTATACGTATGATAAACCGCCAGAGAAACCCAACGTTGCGCATACGTCACAGCACTGGGAATGTGGATCTTTTTAGGGAGAGAATGCTGAAGGCTGCATGAGATGAGACGAGGTGGCGAGGGATGACTTCACATCGAGTGCAAGTTGCGTGTCCTTATCGCTTGGCCTCCAACTTTAAAGCGCTCTCAAGTGCACTTAACTACAATAACACCGCAACTGCAGCAATAGTAACAGCAGAAGCGGCAGCAGCAGCAGCAGCATCATCCTGGATAGAGCCAAAACAGCAGTAAACAAGCCTCACATGTGGCGCTTTATTAAAGTTGATGCAACTTAAAATGCATTTAAGCCAGATCCCGGGCTCACAGCTCAAAGAACGTGGCCAACTTTTGCAATTGTGGGACTATCAAACAAAACTTTCTGCCAAAGCACAAAGCGCCGGGCAGGAGCAGCAGCAGCAGGACGTCGGGGTGGGGGACGGAATAGTGGGTTTCGGTGGAGATTTTGAGCTGGGAGCAACAACCAAAGTGTCATCATGACCAACATCCCAGCAACAGCAACGGCAGCACCAACTACTGCACATGAGTTATTGCATTGTCGCCGGCGTCGTCATGGTAGCTCCTCTTCTTCTCTTCATCTTCAAAGCTGCCCCCTCCCGGTGCCACGCCCTCTTTGGTCTAACCTCTGCGGCTGTTGTTGCTGTTGTTGCTAGGCTCCCCCTTGGTCCCCTTCCCTTTTATGTTGGTGCTAGCGCTGCTGTGGCCAGCGGTTCCTGTTTTTGTTGTTGGTGGTGCTGCTGCTGCTGCTACTCCTGCCGGGTTGGGTTTTGTCGCGACAGAAGGATTTAGTGAAGCTTAGCGAGCAAGGCGAGCAACAAAAAATTATTCGGGTAACAACGACAACAATACAGAAAAAGCAGCAACAGCTAAAAGGAAGGATGCAGGAAGGAAATCAAAGCAAGATTCCGACTAATTGAGTACCCAGGGAATCAGGACTTGAACAGAGTTCAAAAGGATAAAACAGGAAAAAGTTTCTTACCATTCGGGAAGAATATTTTTTCTAAATTTTAATACTTAAGAATTTCTTAAATCTTTGAAGGAAACAGTTTCTTGAAGACTTGGGGTCCTGTAAGTTAAACCATGACTTTTTACCAGAAAGACAACAATATGTTTTCCTAATTTAATTAATCCTTCATTAATGCCAATCTTGCTGATTTATCTAAGTTGTTTCTGAGTTACTTAAATTCCAAAACTCTGGCGTAAGTTTCTGGCAAATAAAAACGCTGTTTAACATTTTTAAATAATAAGCACAGTCGCATATACCCACCCATCCTCGTTTTGTAATGGATACCAAAGGAGAAGCGGGCGAAATGCAAATGTTGGAGTTCGTGTGCTCTTGGCTTAGCCTTCAAAAAGTGCGGACACACATTGACTCTCGTCTCGTTCTAAATCTCCTTACGCCAGGCAGTCGTTGCTTCCACCTCCTCCTCCTCCGCCTCCTCCGCCTCCGCCACCCAAATGCAGATACTTTTGTCTCGCGCTATTTGTTTGCACTTCAAAAGGATTTTAATCAAAGTTTTTCAAGTGCCACCATGATGCACTCTATTGCCGGAGCCGGCTGTCTTCCAAAAAGTTGCTGGAAATTCAACAGCAGCATCAGTGAGATTTATTTTGGCATTTAATTATCGTTTTGCTTGGCCCGGTTTTTGTTTCGACTCGCACATACAATTTATGATTGCTTTCGGAGTTGCCAGGACCCGAGGCTCGAGTCCAGGACACTCGGCGAGGGTCTCCGGCTAATTCCAATTACTCGGCGGACGCGCAAAACTTTTCATATCATTTAATCAGCGAATAGAAAACCGCAGCCGCAGCGGAAAACTTTTTATGTTCGGGAACACTTGCCACTGCACTTTGCTCTGCGGTTGACACTCTGTCCCAGCATTCGCATCCGGTCCATGTCCCCATATGTTCTGTGCCCCACTCGTAGCCACTTAACGAATTTTCCTGCGCCGCTTTTGAGCGGCCAGCAAAAAAATAGCTGGAAAGGAAAAACAAATTTTAACGCCTCCCTTGATTGACTGCCAACTCGGTTCTGTCCACTACAAGTGCTCCACTGGTCCAGTGCTCCACTGGTCAGCAGAGAGCGTGTCTCTGACACGAGGTGAGTGCTTAGGCTGCAGGACATTAGTTCTGGAGGCTGGCCTCGGCCTCTGGTTCCTGGTCCGAGACAAGTGTCCCGTCTGTCATTGGGGCTGTGACTTGACGATGATGCTGATGGAGTTTGCTCTCAACGATGACAGCCGGAAAAGGATACTGCTGGAAAGCCAAGGCTCTTAGCTTGAAAATCCTACTTAAATTTTTGGAGAAATCGATCTTGTTTAGGGAATAAATTGCACGTTAAAAATGGAGGGTTTCTATCATTTATTTTCAAGTAGCAAGTTAGGCTTAAATTTTAAATATAATATTTTCATTGTCAAAATAAGTTCTGTTTTTTCGGAATGTGTAATTCCTTCGCTTCATTGGCCTCCGTTTCGGTTACTGCTTTTTAACCTTTGCATACACGCAAAAAACTTGTTAAATAATTGGCTTTTAGCATTTTAAGCGTTTATCCAGCCATAAAGAGCCCGAACCCGTTCAATTCCCATTTGCTCTGGTGTCCATTAAAAGGCAATTTATGCGAATGCCAGAAAGTATGGTTCGGTTTTTTATGCGCGGAAACAGATATCAGCTCCACCGGATATGGCTAATTGTTGTTGTTTATATGCCCTGTAAAATGGAGTTTATTAAATTTCAATAAATTCAATATATCCGAAGCATAGACGTCTATTTAGAATGCTGAAATAGGCCACCTAATAAATATTTATATATTTTACACATAATTAATCATTATATGAATTCTCATATTTATTTTTTCAATGGGTACTTATATGTTGACCTATTCCCTAATACTTTTGTATTATCTGCTGATTTTTTGATTAATCCAAAGCCAAAAAACAACATTGATAAACATTTGCCAAATGCAAATTCTACTCAAAAAAAAAAGATAAACTTTTAGTGGGAGAAATGATTTCAATGATTGGCTTTTTTTGTTGCGAGTTTTTGCCCAATTTTGCTTGCCTCTTTTGGCCCGAATTTAGCCTGTTTCCCTATTTTGGGCGCAAACGTAATTAAAATAGTTCGACTATACGAATCAATAAACAAATTGATTATGCAAATTTACTGTTTATTTGCATTCGACTTGCCATTGTAATTGTCTGTCTGCCTGTATTCGTTATCGGCGTGCATGTGTTAGACATTAATAGGTTTTGTTGTTGGCTCTCGGCCCGGCTTTATTTTAGCCGAAAATTTATACACATTTAATGCTCAATCGAAGCGGAAGTAGAAAGTTTACAAAAAACACACATAAATATGTATATATGGATGTGCATGAGCAACTGTTTGTTTGTTTGTTGTTTGTGCAAAAATCAACTGCTAAAGCGGAAACGGAAAGCGCATGTTTTCCATTACGCTTTTCAGGGTGCGAGGGTCCAGCCAAGTATCGGCGTTTTTTGTAATTGAGTTATTTTTTTGTAGTTATTTATAGAGCTTCACTGCTGCAGCTGCCATAATGAAGTGTTGTTCGTTACGTATGTATATATATATTTATATATACCATTGTATCTCCTCCTCTCCCCCCCCCCCCAGGCTGACTTCACAAATGCATTTTTAATTAAACACGGAACAACAAACAAAACGTACATAACAATACGACAAAGTAAACAAATTAAAATCAAATTAGTGTTCAACAACAGTTTTTTCACGCACAACTAAAAACAAAAAATAATGACAAAGAAAAAAATAGTTTTATAGGACGGAAAGTAAGGGAACCTTTAAACAATAGTCGAATTATTTTAAATAATGTGATATTAATAAATAATTTTGCTTTAAATTCAGCTTACAATAAAAAATTAATAATTCTCATTTTATAAATATTTCCTAAAAGAAACCAAATCTTCGAGAAAACTGGCAATTTCTTGTCACAATTTCGGTTTCCTTCCGTTACCAGGAATACTGATTCCTGGCAGCAACAAGGAGTCTACATAAATAGTTATAGCATCGGGTTACCATCATTAAATTCCACCTATCCCCCTTCGACTTCATAGTGCCAGCATCCCATTAAGGCGGTGCTCCTCGTGTGACTTCGAAATTCGCTTAAATTGCCTGAGGAAAGTCATGAAGACAGATGCCGACAGGTGGGGGAGAGGTAACAGGGGCAGGTGGAAAACCAAGGAGGAGGAGTGCCTTCACGCCCCCGAGGTCTGCTTCACCTGACAGTTGGACAATGGCAAATTGTTGCATCCGCTTTTCTTTTAGCTTTTTAAATGCAATTTCAACATACACCCCACACACACACACACTTTGCTGAGCTGCCTTTCGCATTTACATGCTGCGATTGCTCCTGCTCCCAAGGATCTCATCCTGTTTCCGGGCGATGTGTTGGTGTTGCTGCTTGCCAGCTTCCTGGAACATTGCCTCATCATCATGGCAACTGGCAATGCTCCTCCTCCTCCACCTCCTCCTCATGCTCATCTACTCCTTGCCTTCACCTATGCAGCAGCTTACGTTGTTTGCTTTCACTCGGCATCTCGTTGTTCGTTGTTGTGCCTCCCATCTTCTACGGCATCCTTCCTCCTGCCACTCGCTCTTCCGCCGCAAATTGCCTTTAATTCATTTTCCGCAATTACTCGGGGCCGCAGGAAAAGTGAGGGGAAAACTACTCTACCACTCATTATCATGCATATCCCTCCCCCGGACCAACGAAAACTAACCACAGACAACGAAATTCCGCTCAGTAGGAGTGCAAAATGGAATTCCATTGAATTCCCATCTAATCTAATTTAATTTTATATTTCTATAGGATTTCCTTTGACATATTTCCATTATAATTGAAAAATAAATCAAAAATTGGACTATTTATATTTATTAAACATGAAATTTAAATCAAATTAAATCGAAATCATATTATTAGTAAATTTAAATTAAAACTTCGAGTAAATGTATTTCCATAATGTTTGTTTCTAATCGAAAATTGAAGTTATATTTGTTAATACTTTGTTCTCTGTGCACTTTAGACGTTTGTCGTAGGCGCATTTTTCAC
Source organism: Drosophila mayri (assembly GCA_008042485.1). Taxonomy (NCBI): domain Eukaryota; kingdom Metazoa; phylum Arthropoda; class Insecta; order Diptera; family Drosophilidae; genus Drosophila; species Drosophila mayri. The sequence continues at coordinate 348,367 of VNJN01002110.1, read as the reverse complement.
ATTCCATTTGCATGCCTTGAGGGAAACTTCCGTGTTTCCATCTGCATAATGATGAGCAGGAGCTTCCTTGTGTCCTTGTGTCTCGCTTTAAGCGCATTAACTGACCAGCAGCTGGCTGCCGCTCCTTTCCCGGAGCGGTGGGCTGATCCCCGACCCCCGTTAAGGTCAGCCCTGATCAATGTCAACTGCCGCCCGTTGGCAGCTGGCAGCTGGCAGTCATGGGTTTGAGCGCGAAGTGTGGAAGTTGAAGTGGAAGTGCAGCTGGAGTGGTCGCATACAATTAACTAGGAAAGGATGGAGATGAGGAGGCAATGGTCAAACTCTAGGGAAAAGGCCAAAGGATATGCAAGGCAAACATTCAAGCCAGATGGGAAAATTATAGAGATGGGATACTAGGTAGGAGAATTACAAGATATATAACAACATTATCTAGCTATATATCAGGGAATAATCTTCAATAAATAATCCAATCCTTAGCCAGTACTAATCTTGTCCTTGGATTAACCACATTAACTTCTGCATCACATCAACAATTACTGTTAATCCCCGCCAGAATATGGCCATCGCTGGCTGCTTATCATGAATAGCCAGCGAGGTGGACACGACTGGCTCGCTTCCGTTCCACTCACATCCGCATGACATGGCCACGTGCGAGTATCTGCATCTGCATCCCATTGCCATCTCCATCGCATGGCCATTGCATCGCTCTTGGCCAGCAATGAGATGCGTCGTGTAGCGGGAATTGGAAAACTGTTAGCCGTCTGAAGGTTGCCTTGTTGATATTCCCAGTCCGGGGAGCCAAGGAGAGTGACAGGGAGGTCCTGCTGGGCGGCTGGGACTAAGAGGGGGCGTGGCAGCGCCTCACGTTACCGCTGCTCGTAAACTTTGCCGCTTGCCATCGCTGTGCATTTGGTCGCCATTTTCAATTTACTGACGCTGTCATGGCCGGAAGACAAATGTGGGTGAAGTGTGTCCATGTGCGTGGAGTGTGTGTGTTTTCAGTACACTGCTACAAATTATAAGATATATGAAATGTTTGATTTACGGTAAATCTCCAAAGTCCTTGTATTTCATACAGTTTTCAGGCTTAAGGAAAATAGGAATTTCGGCTTTTAAAGCCTCTTTTAGGGCCTCTTTTTTCCCCGCAGTGCATCTCTCCGATATCTTTGTGTGTGCCTGCATCTTCCTTCTGTGTGATGCTGGTGGTGGTGGTGTGTGTTCTTGTGTGAGTGAACTGGCATGTTGTGATTGCGGACTGTTGCTTCACTTGAGTGGCGGCAAGTCGCCGACCCAGCTACCGAACTTTCCCCTCTAGCCTGCCAGTTTCCCGGGAAAACGTGCAACAGGGTGCCTCTATTTTTCTTGACTGCAAAACGAACACGAGTATTTTTCCGCCATCCTTCTCTGGGCCACGTTCCCGGCTGACTCTGCTTCTGGGCCGGGCTCTTGTAATTGTTGCTAAAGCAGCAAAACGTCGACGCTGAAATTGCAGCAACTGTAATAACAAAATGGCCTCCGGAGTTGTTCCTGTTCTCTGCCTTTCACCGAGCAAAATGGAAAATGTGAAAAGGAAAATGGCGAATATTTCCAGCTTGACTTATTTTGACTTTTCGGTTGCTTTTCCTCCGCATTCGCCGCAACTGCCGGCAAAGTTTATTCAACGCAAAATGTGCAATGGGAAAACGTGCCGCATGTGAAAATCCAGCGGCGCAGGCGGTGGGTGTGGCACCAAAACAGCATTTACTGGTGCCTGCACACTGATTTCCTGTTGCATTTCCGGTCACCCAAAGATGGAGTTGGAAGAGCAGCTCGTCCAGCACCAGCTCCAGCTCTTCCATCATGCCATTTCGCTGGCCCATAAAACTAAATCGAATTTAGAACACTTTTAAAGGAAATTGGAAATTAACTAAAAGTGAGTTATTTGCATGGGAAATTGTTGAACGAACATTTTCCCCTATCGCCTCTCGCTTTATTTAGTTTGCTTAATTTAAATGAATTCATACAATTAATGTTGAGAACTACAAAAAGCGTTTTTTTTCCCCCATCAACTGGCAATTGTATTATTGCAGCGATAAATAAATACTTAAATGGAATATATTACACACTCTTATTGGCATTTGAAATTTGGTCAGCAAATTTGGGAACTATTTATTATATTGAAATATAACTTAAAAAACTATATGTTTGTGCCTAAGTTTTGGGTGTTTAAGTGAGAAATATTTATTGTAATTTAAAACATAATTTAAAGTGAAAGTAGCAAAACATTCTTTTTGTGGAAGACTTTAGATTTTGTTAAATATTTTAATAGTTTCCTTTACTTAGAGCTTAATAAGCAAATGCCTTTATTAGGTATAAATATATACTTTTTACTTGAAACTGAATTAACTCGTTTTCTTTTATAAAATTAATCTAATTCAGTCTATTCAGTTGTTAATTTTGTATCTATCAAGTTTCTCTTTATACGTATATGTATATAAATATATATAGTGTATAAATTTATTTATATTTAAATAACCAAAATCTCCTATGGCTTTATGTGATTGTTGTTAGCTTACTCTTGTTGCTAAGTAGGTCACTTGTGCTTGCTTCTGCAATGTTGACACTTTTCGGGTTAATTTTTGGCAGCCAAAATAAATCATTGTGAGGCAAGGCCTTTTAAATATATATTATTATTATTATTAAAAACGAGGACTACTCATTGTGAATTCTTCGGGAGCCGCACCGCCTTGTGGCTGTCCCTATTGTCTACTTTTTGCGAACAATGGCAGGTGTCATGCAGGTGGAAACGCTGCGGTTCAAGGCAGCCTAACGGGTTGTCCCTTTGTGCATTTTACGCGGAATTACACAGCATAAGCAGCTGACGCCCCCTGGAAGCAGCCCCATTCTCTAGGTGACCCAACCGCAGACTTGGGTGCCCCTACTCCTGCCCCTCCTGCACCTGCTGCTGTTGCTGCTGCAGCAAATGCCGCCAGCGATTCTCGTCTGCTTTGTTGTAGAAGAATCTCCCTCAACCCCTTCCCCCAGCTGCATTGTGGCCCTAAGGCAAACACACGGGTTCCAGCAATTGCCTCCCTGCTCCTACCACCCACCTGGCCCCCGCCTCAGTTGATTTAAGCTGCACAAAAAAAGTAAACAACGCAGACACGGGACAACAAAGGGAGGAGAGTGGGTGGAAAAGCGTAAAAGAGGCAGCGGGTAGCGGTGGCTGCCAGGTAAGAGCAACTAAGAAAATGCCTGCACAAAAGTAACTCATAATTAAGGCAAGTCAGCCTGGCAGGAGAGGGGGAGCAGGGGAGCAGCAGGAGGGGCGGAAGAGTGTGCAGCAGACGGCCTTTCTTCTGCCGCATATGGCAAGTGCCATGGAATGTTGCCTACTTTTAGGCAACCTGCAATTCCCTACTGAGATGTGCAACGAAAGTCAAAGGGAACTACTAGTTCCAGGGAAGAAGATTTAAAAGTTTAAACATTTATTTATTTGAATATAGGATGGACACATAGTTATTTATTAAAGATATTTAACGATCACTTTATTCAACAGAAATAATAATAGTTACATACATTAATGTTGTTCTGTAAAACTCTGTTAAATATAAACAAAATTATAAGTATGACTGAGGCGATTTTACAACCATATATTTAAAGATCTAAAAAGGTCTCATACATGTTTTTTAAATTCGAAATATTTATTAATGGAAATATTTTAAAACGTTAATATTTGCAATGTATATTAATATGTTTATATGTACATTTTGTACTCTTTATTGAAGACTTTATAATTTACAATTGAACTTAAGTTGCATTCAAGAATGTTAATTTTTTTTGCTAGCATTTTTTGAAGACTTTTTAAGCTTTAAATTGCTTAAAAGTCATTTATTTTTATTACGTTTTTTTCATTTTTGTGTATTTTTAAGACTTTATTTTATGACTTTTATATTAAGTTGCTTTCAAGATTGTGTCTTTGCTTGCTGGCATTTTTTAAAGACTTCTCAAAGACTTATTTCTTTTAAAATCGCCTAAAAAAAACTAGTTTATTGTTAAATAGAAAAATAATAGCCTAGACTTATACTCATTTTCATTATTTATATCCATTGTCTTTGGTACCGAACTGGATCCCGACTTTCATGGCATCTCCATCCTTTCCAGACAGGCAGTTGGCTTGGCTCAACCGAAAAGCCACCACATCCAGGCAGCGTCTTGGGGTCCTGGCCAAAGTCGTCGTCGTATATATATTTTTGATATGCTTCAGCAAACACCTGCAACGTCTCAACAACAATGAGAAATATGGTTAAGTAACTGCGGGGAGGCGCGGGTGGGGAGATGGCCAAGAGAAGTGGATGCAGTTTTTGGTGCATTAGCGGAGTGCGTTACTCCTTGAGGCTTCTCCGCCCCCGCTGCCTCCTTCATTTGAGGTCTCTCTGTTTATTGTTTATGTTTTCGGCTGGAGCTCTTTGCCCGGGTTGCTGGGATGGGGATGAGGCTGTTGTTAATGCATGACTGGGGCGCTTGCATCCTGTTGCCAGGACATGCAATCTGCATTCTCCGCTGGCGAGGATCGTAGGCAGCTTTTGCCAAATCATGGCCATTTCTTTCTTTTATTACTCCCATGTCCTTGATGTATGTGCAAATTATGCGCACTGAAATGAATATTAATAATGCGCAGCGCCGTAATCCATGGCGTATGAGTAACTTTTCCATTAAGCGCGAATCGTTTGTCAATTTGCCAGCGGGAATAAATCACCAGGAGAAAGCTAAAAGCAGCAAGAAGGAGCTCAGCCAGCTCGAAGGACGTGGGATCCTTGCCTTAAGCCCAATTAACCCATTAGGACAGCGGTTGCCATTTGATGCGGCAGTCAGAATGCAATTAAAAGAGCAGGATAGAGACCAGCAAAAGATGGCCTGGCCGTTGCTCATCCTCCAACCCCTCCTCGTACTTACATTTAATTTTTATGTAAGCATCACAGCCCAAGGACGTACTGCAGGACGACGAGCCGAGCCAGGACCAAGAACAAGACCAAGACCCAGACCAAGAAAAGTAATAACTGCGCATTGCCATTATTTATGTTTATGTCCGCACTACATCATCTTCAAATGTCCGCGCGCGCCTCCCACGCCACCGCCGCCTTGCAGCTATAAAAAACAAGTGTCTGCAATTTAGGGAAGAAGATGGGGTGTCCTAGAGAGATCCTAGCGATGTTACGGGCCAAGAAAAATACGAGTTAATTTATCAGTCTTAAATCGGAAGATTTATCCTTTGATATCAGTTTAATTTTGTCAATAAGATCGAGGAGTTAGCGAGAGAAAATTGATAATTTCGATCTCACTTAACATAGGTTCAAAATGAAAATCAAAAGGTATTTGAGATTCACAAATGATAATCTTATATATATATTGAAATACTTTATACATTTTAAAAGAGTTTTCAAACTATCAATCACATTAATACCTTCTTAAAAGCAAACAAATTTTGTAGTTTTATACCTTTGAATTATTGAATCGAATCAAAGAAAAGTTGAGTGTTTTTTATAACAATTTAATATATATTTCTCAAATACTATCGACCATCAAGAATTAGTTTTCACATCCCTAAGAGATCCCGGGATGAGTTGCTTGCACTCCCGTCCCGGCGACGTTTAACTGCCGCCGCTGTGAGTGCCGTTGAACTAATTTCCGTTGCCCTGCGGCCAGGGGTGGTTTCTAGGGGGTGGTGGAGATGGTGCTCCGCTGAAGTGGTTTCCAGGAAGGAAGTTGGTTTGCTCTACTCGGGTCTGGCTTGTAAAAATTGCATTCTTCGCGGCCTTTTCTATTGCCCGCGCATTTGTCATTGAGGCGCTCGCTAATTTGACATAAATTTTAAATGCTAAAATGTTCAGCTGGGGCAGATGAAATGGGATGAAAGGATACGGAAGGATTCTGGGAGTTGCAGCAAAAAATATGGGTCTTTTCTTAGTGCAATGAGCTATAAGAAGCAACGTTTCTGGGTGATAAATAAGAATATTTTTCATATGCATTAAGTACTAGAAATTTATTCAAAACTATTTTAATATTTTCTCAAAACATTAATTGAAGAAAATAAATTAATGTTTTATTATAATCCAGCAGCAAACTAAAGTAAATTCTCACTAGTTGCATTTCAATGACCCATTTCTTACCGAATTGAATTAAATTTCTTGTTTCTTTCGACGCAATTAAATTGCTATGTAAACTGCTTTGACAGACATCAATAGAAAATAATCTGCACTTAACCTAATAACAGATTCCCGTCAACAAATAAGGTGCTTAAACTGCTTAAGCTGCTTTCCATTCTCTGCACTTTTTCCCCATAATATTTTCCTTAGAACTCCACCCACATTGGTTTGTTGCCTTTTCGTATTCCTTGCTAAGCTGGGACTTTCCCCCTTTTTGTTTGCTTTTCCAGCAATTGAAAGAAATAGTTTTTTTTTGGTCAAATACTTGTGATAAACATGTTGTAAAGTGTCCGAATCGATTAAGTCTTATGGAAACCCCTAACCTATCTCCCTCTAGCAGTGCCAAGACTTGACCAGGCCAAGAAGCCAACCAATAAACTCCCTGAACTGACCAAAAAGTTTTGACACTTGCACCAAAGGAAATCGATGGAAATGTTAGTTTGGCCCACTTTCTGCACTTGAAATATAAATTCAAGATATATACAGCGTTTGACTTGCAGGGAAAATGTTTACAAATTGTTAGCACTGGGAGAAATATTCAAGCTCAAGTTAATAATAAAGTTTGTATTAAGTATTTCGGCAGAAAAAAGGATAATGAAGCCTAAAAATGTTACAAAATGCTGCCCTTTAGCTTATGAAAATATTGGAAAATGATATCTATAACCATTAACTTCCTTTTCCCCTTTAACTTTCTATTCCCAGAAATTCTAAAAGTGTTCTGATTTTGTTTAGGATTTTATCTCTATTAAGAAGACTCATCTACCTAACCAATCTAAATGTTTTCTTGAAGTCAACTTCTTTCAGTGACTGAAAAATATCATTTAAAAGGCATCTTCGATGTTGGACTACAAAAATGGCAAAGTGGACAAACGCAGTCAAGCGATGTAAAGTTGCTTTTGGGGTGAGGAGAATGTAAAATATGGGGCGGAGGGCTGTCATGAATGGACACACTATATTGCACATATGACTATACTTTCTATAGGGTCCCTTGTTAGTCTTTGACTTTGACAGTTGCTGCTCAAATTGGCGGCAAAAAAGGTAGCACCGAGCCAGGGGAGAGCTGCTGCTCGGAAGAAAAAGAGTTGCTGTTGCTTCAGGGCCATTAAATGAGAGAGATTCATGAATGAGTTTGGGGCGGGAGCGTGGCAAATGAGCTGACCATTAGCCGGGGCATTCTGTAAACTCGGTAATTGAGTGGCGCTTAAAGATTGGGCCACCTCTTTTTCACCGTCCCATTGTGGGGCGTTACACGTGCGTGCCAGTTAAACATTTTCCGACAACGAAAAAGTAAAAAAAAAAAACACAAACCTAAATAACCGCTAGTTAAGTTGGCTTTGTCATAACTAACAGTTTGCTTTGCATTTTTTGTTCGCGGATTTTTTTGTTCAAATTTTACAAGTCACGCACTGATTTGGCAATTTGCATTCAGCGACCACTAGATGGCGCCAGCACGTGCTCACAGTCGGGGGGATTCCCCTTTCCACCGCTTCCCTGCAATCTGCAATCAATATTTGAATTGTTTTCCCCGCTCTCCTTTTTCGAGTTTTGCACAATTTTTAATTTAAACTTTTGCTGTAAATTTCTTTTCAATGAGCTCGCTTATTATTGTCACCGCCCACCCTGCGTATGCGCAATATGCGTAGAGTTGATGTGGAATCGCCAAGGGGCTTTGAGCGTGTTGCATGGGATTCTCCCCTTCGATTGGCATTTTAGCCAAATTAAATATCTCCCAAATGTGTGTCACTGCCTGGCATCCCTTCTAATGGCACAACTTTCCATGTTCAAGTATTAATTTATTGCCAATCTAAATGCGAGGATAAAATGCACAGGAAGTGGAAGTGGGGAGCTACTGCTCCTGCTCCTTTGTCGTTTTCGTTTGCATTGTAAGTCGAGCAGACTCTCAATTGGGTTTTTGGGATAAGCTGCCAGAAACCAGAGGCGTTGTATAGGAAAATAGAAAATGAAATGAATTAATATCAGTTTATTAATTTCTTGAATTAGATATACAATTACAATGTTAACCTATGTGAGGTATAAAGGAAAGATACATATGACACTTGTTATTTTATATAGACAGCATTTCCTTAATCCTAAATTCTACTAACATCTCGATTTTGTTGCCTTTTATATGACATTTTGATGCTTCTCTGAGGCTCCCCCTATCCCTGTCAAACGGTATCGATAACAGACGCTTGAACCTCAGCGGTTACTTTCATTCATGTATTCATGCCACCCCCTCTGGGTCAGCCGCCTCGTCCTTCTGTCCTCCCTTTACCACAAAACGAACTTTTTCATGCTCCATTGTGTTATAAATATTCATAAAAACGCTCCGCCATTTTTCGTTGCGACCGCCGAAACTAAAGCCTTGATTTCTTGCATTCTGCTACACACATATGTGCACTGGAAGAAATATGGCATTGCTATAGTTATCCTACTTTTCTAGCTAAAATATAGACAAGTATTGATAATCATAAATATCTAAAATTGTCTCTAAAAAAAGAAAACTACTTCCAAAAGTATATTTATTTATATGTGGCTTCGTAAATAGAATATAATTATAGAATAATATTATTCTCTTTATTATATTTAAACCACATATCTTATCTTAATAATGATTGTGTTATATTTCAGAAGTGTATTTTATTTGAAAATAAAACTCATTTCAAAAGGTTTTATTTAATAAAACTTAACATTTATTTGGTTAATACAATTTTTTAAACAAATACTTTTTTTGTATTGTAAAAATACCTAAATTTGAGATATACAACTTCTAGTTAACAAAGAAATTAATTAACTGATAGAAGAAAACTGTTTTTAAAATTCAAAAACTTGTCTAAACTGAATTTCTATCAAAATTGTCTAAAGTAGGAAGCCATTTTTTCATGAAACTGTATGCGCTACCAATACCTAGTCAATATGGCTAAAAAATCCCCCTCCGATAAGCTCAACCTCCTAAATTCAGTGCCACCCCTGCCCATTTAACCGCAAGCCATGCTTCTAATGCCGCGTTGGCATAAATTTAAAGCAGCAGCTGCGGTTTTTCCACTGCTTTTCCTATGCTCTGCCCCTCCTTTTTTGCAGAACTGGGATTTGCTCTCTTTTAGAGGGAGAAAAGAGAGAAGCGGAGAAGAAGCCACGGTTACAGAAACTAACCCAGGTACGGCTTTAAAGCCCAAAAAAGCATTTTATGTTGCTAATTGATTTTTCAAACACTCATCCCGCTAGAGCGTTCTCTCGCTGTGGTGGCCGGCAGCCGGCATCCCCCCCTGCCAGCCCCGTTGATGTTGCGGCTGCCACTGCGCTTTTGTTTGGCATTCAATTAACGGGAATTTGCATTTTATCTATAGATCCACTTTGCCACAATATATATATAGTTGTTGCTGCCACCGGAGTGTACGCCAAGCGCCGCGAAAACAAAAATCCCGAGTGCTAAATCAACAAAGCAAAAGAACACCCAGCGAGCGATAGAAACCCATTCGTTTTCCTATGGAGTTTTGTCTTTAATTACAGAACTTAGCATTGATCTCCGGAATCAATTGGCAACGCGAGAAAACAAGAAAAATTCCATAACCATTACCAGAGTGTTTGTCCGATGTGGAAGTAAACACATAAACCCAGATTCTTAACTCATCATCATCGGTCAGAGGGGTTGAGACAGCTGTATGTGGTATAAGCCAGGCTTGTATATGAGTTAAACTTGTGAAACATCCCTCGTCGAGCCTTGCCTTGTGTTGCAAATAAACTGTGAACCTAACCTCGAGGGCATTTAAATGCTGATTAGCCTGCAACTGCTGTGGCGAACTCAGAGATTGCAATTGTTTAATGGCCTCACGCCAGCTTAGTTTTATTACTAAACTATTAGGGGGGTCAGAGAGCATTATTATTTATTTAATTGGCAATCCAAGCGGTTATTTTTATAGTCACACACTTATATTTTATTCTTAATAAATACTTCTTGAAAGTACGCACTAAAATTTCGTTATATTTCTATAACAAAAATTTGAAGCTTTTTATGCTTCCAAAAAACTGGCATAAAAACAGTCATAAGCTAATCTTGATCTAATTTTAAGGTTCATTATCTCTCTCCCTAGTTAGTTATCTTATCAGTTGATAAAAAATCAAACACATATTTGTTAAATAGCACTTGCCTAGCCTCAGTTCTTAGCCAGAAACGCTCCAAGATGGCAGCAAACACAAAACAAAATCGCATCCACATCCGCACCATGACGTCTAAAGATTACGAGGAGGTTAAGGAACTAATCTTTGATGATTACTTCACCGGCGTGCCCTTATGCTTACCTAACACTAATTTCAAATCAGAAACAAAACAAATACTTGACGCTGCCCATCGAAATATGGTGGCCCAGGGTACCTGCCTGGTGGCCATCGACGAGAATAACAATGGACGCCTCGTGGCTTTTGTCCTAGCCGGAGCACAATTTCGCAATGACTTGGAAGAACAACGAAAGGAGCTAGACAGAATTCAGCCAGAGTTAGCTGGACTCATGCGATTTCTGCACAGCCTAGCATGTCAGGCGAGGATCTTTGAGCGATATGGAGTCAAAAAACTCCTATACTCGAGCCTAACATATGTTAAACCCGAAATGAGAGGCAGGAGATTAGGGGTCCGTCTGGCAGAAGCTGTTATGGATATGGCTCGATCTAAGGGGTTTCCCCTGATGACTGCCTGCTGCGTGAGCTTCTACTCTGCCCGCCAGAAGGAGGCACTTGGAATGGAGTGTGTCCTCTCACAAGCCTATGCTGAACACAAGAACGATCAAGGAGAAGTGATTTTCACACCTCCTGCACCGCATACAGAGGCTAAAATGCTGGCCATTAGATTGGCAAATAAAGAAGCCTAAGCAATCCACACAAAGTCTTTAATATTATGACTCTCAGAATATAAACTATAGCAAAGTGTGTTTGGAAAATAAAAAAGATAAATATTCCTGCAAAAAAAGTATTCAGCCTTTATAGTTTAAAAACTTCTCTTTCCTTACTGTAGGAGGCCTGTCCCTAATAACTACTTGTGGTTAAGCGATAATTAGCAATATTAAAAGATAATAGTGGTACAAAAGTCATTTAGTTTCTTTTCGTTAAAGCTTGATAACCGCTGAAAACGATGCGGAAACCCCAGACAGAGTAGCGCCCATCGCTTACACAGATACGTTCGAATGTAATATCTAGATGGATCTGGCCTAGACTGTTAATGATATCGCCCCGCCCCCGTCTTATGTGGTTTAATAACAATTATTATCTGGCCGGCAGGTTCATAAAACTTGACGATCGCACATAAATAATACATAAGACGCGACCAGCGGCAATTGCAGGTCCAGCTTCGCATTGAAATTGAAGTTTAAGCTGGAGTTTAGGTCTCAAGGTCGTGTTACACACTTGATTTTACAGCAGAGCTGCATTTCTTGGCTGCCCATAAATATCAATGGAGGAGTGGCCGCAGCAACCGGTTCGTCGATCTTGTGCATCTTCTGGTGCAGCTTCTCTGCTCTTTTATCTTCTGCATGGCTTGGAGGTAGCAACAAATTGCTGCAAAAACAATGCCCGGCATGACATTGAATTGTAAATGCAGCCGATAAAAAACATTCAACGTTGGACGCATAAAATATACGCAGAGCGAAGAAACCGAAGAAGCAGCGAAGTAAATAAAATGTAAGCCGACATCCGATGCATGTGAATTTTTTTGTTATGCTGCGCGAAAAACCACAGCTGCCAGAGATGAGATCGTGAAATGAGTTTTTGAAAATATCTGAAAAGATAATGTCCAAGAAAGGATAGAATATTCAGTGGGGAATTCAGAATAATATTAAAATAATTCTTAAAAATATATATTAAGGAATCTACGCTATTTTTAAATCAGAGTTCTCTTCGAACTCTTGGTTTTCTTTTATTATTCTATTAATAATACTTTAACCCCTAGCTTTAGTTTGTAGTTTTTTCACATTTATTTATATTTTTCTTCTCCATGTAAGACCTGAACTTCAGAGGTAATCTAAAGTACACCTTTCATTAAGATTTTCCTCGAAAAAACCCCTAGAACTATGACTAGATAATGCCACTAAAAAAATAGAAAGAAATGAAAGCTTTAAAGGCCACTTAGTGCCCATTCAAAGACTATAAACTATAAACTAAGAGCAAGGATCTACCCTTGACTACATTTTTTAACAGTCTCATAAAAGTCATAAAAGAATAAATTACATAAAAATAGTAGAAAGCTTAGGGACTTGTACATTTCTTTGTCGATAGTCGGTCCACGTGCCAAAGCCATCGCCAAGGCCCCGCACATGCAAACAATGTTTACGTTTGCAGCGACCGCTGTTGTTTGCCCTTTATCCATTGTGCATACACCACCCACCAAGCACCAGGCTTCCCCTATTGACCACCCAGTGACCCTTTGGTCAGCTGCTGCTGCTGCTTCTTCGCCATCCTCGGCTTGTAAAAGACATTGACATTTTTTTCTGCTCAGTTGCCTTCCAGCTCCACACTCCGCACTCTGCACTCCATACTTTGTTGACGTTTTTTAATGCTTTTATACATATTTTTTCCCCGCTGTTGTTGTTGCTGGTGGCGGGGTCTGCCATCGCATTACGTCACTTTCACTGTAGTTTGCGGCTTAAGGCAGCATTTGTTTGCCATCGCTGTTATTGTGGCCATTGTTTGCACTTGTTTTTGGTACAAACAAGCAAATTGCAATAAAAATGCTCAAATTTATGGTCCACTGGCATACATATATTCCGTTTGGTATGATTTATCCGAGACTTTTGTTCGCCTCGCTTTCCGGCGGCACAATTTATGTCCGTTTACATGGCAAACTTTTGCAGTCTCTGCCAGTCACATCTTTATTTTTGTATATATACATTCAGGCTTTTTTTGGTTCAAGTTCATCGGACAACCGATGAATTTGCAACTGGGCCCGGGCTCCGTCTTTGTCGTCTCCATAAATGCGTCGTTAGAGGCGTAGATACATATGTCTGTATCTCTAGCCGCGATTTGAGGCGTGTAAATACTAATTGTAAACCTGATTTACTCGTGGCAAATGTCAGCGAATATATATTTAATGCTTAACACTTGTTTGCGTTGAGCATACGCCGTGTGAGCATCACCCACATTACGCATACGACCTGTGCGCTCATGAAGTATGCCCACATTGTTAGGGCATTGATCGATAAGAATCGAGCACCATTAGCCCAGTTAACGTGGCCTGACTAATCAGATGCGTAATGAGGCCAATTTCCCAGTTGCCAAATGTCAGCAAATGGCGAGCAGTTAGCTCGGATTGAACCATCCGCTGAGCAATGTGGCCCCTGGAAAGTCCGATTTTGTTGATATATCTATCAGGTGTTTACGGCGTGAGTTGTTTCCATAAGTCAAAAACCCTCTTGCTATACACTCCAACTTTATTATCCAGCTTAAACTGCAAATCGAGGAGTTCTACTCAAAGTCCTTTGTGCCCGAGGACATTCATCTCGCCTACGACATTGTTCGCATGGAGGAAATTAACTTTAATCTAACCGTGGAAGTGCCCTTTCCAGGCAAACTGCTAATGCATATTTTCGTGCGGAAGCTCTCCGATCAATTTGGTGGCTCCGACCAGGTGGATTTAGTTCGCTTCAGAAATATGGATCTGTGCAAGATCCTCAATTCGCTGCGCAACATGACCGTTCTGGAGATCCCGGGGGAGAGCCTGCTGCCTTCCACATTTGTTGTTTCGTGTCCTTTAGTGCCTGGCTTTTATTATGTGAACAATGGCACCGTCGATGTGAAGCTGTTTCCCTTCCGTATCCCCGATGGCCGGTATATGGCTCTCTTGGAGCTGATACAAGTGTACGAGGAAGTCATGAAACTGGTTACCACCAGGATCAAGTTTGCCATGAGGCGACCACCGGGCTATAAGGAGCCATCTTCTGATTTTGATAGCAGTGAAGAGGACAAAGTGAAACAGAAGGAGCCTAACAATGTAGAGGAGGAGGAAAAAAAAGATCCAAGTTCAGAGGTTCAGAGTTCTCCAAACGATGATAACTATGAAGCTGAGGGGGAAAACAAAGAGCCAAGTTTGGAGGTTACTGATTCAAATGATGATAACTATGAGACTTTTACTGAATCATAATAATACTAGTATTTATTAATTCAAATGATTATAAGTTAAATGTTTATAGTTTTATAGTTGATAGGGCTAAATAGCAAACTGACTTAATAAATATTATTAAATTAATTAAACCCAAAAGTCTTTTAAAAATAATAACCCAAAATATTTTAAATAGTGTAAAATATATAAAATATATTTTATTTTAATTTATTAAAACCCTTATTAAACACACCTTTCAGTTCCCACAATTTACGCATTTTTATGTCAACCCCAAACTAATTTCACAATTGCTGCCATTTTATGCCGCCTTTCGTTCATCGGATTCGGTGTGCGAAATACAATTTACGGCCACCTACAACAGATTCACCCAGATTGAGACATTTCACACTTGGCCAGAGACACGCCCTTATGAGTTAATTGAGAGGCCCAGGGGCATGGGAAGCATATAAAAACTTTAAGCAACAAAGTGCGACTCAAAGCTATTCCATTCAGGCTTATCTCTTACATTGTTACCGCTCTAAACTTTGTTTTGATATATCCATAAGCAACCTATTAGTTTACGACGAGTACAAGCTGTGGAATTTTTTTATCTCGCGTTGACATTGTATTGGCTGGCATTCTCGAAAGTCCGCAGATTTACATATGTAGAGCGGGGCGAATGTTTCCGGTTTTTCGGAACCCAAAGATCAGCTGCAAGATCGCAGTCCACTGCGGCTACATCCACGATGACTGGGCAGAAATGCCTGGCTGGCCTCCGTGCCAGTCTCAGTTGGCTTTTTGTGCTGGAGCCCAGCCCAAAAATGGTTCCATCATTTAGCTTCAATTTTATTGACACAGTGGTCGACTCTTTAGGCTTGACGTCTCTTAAAAGTGCCAAATATTTATGGATCTCGATATACACCCTCATTCTCGAGTGATAATTTATTTAATTGGCCCGACTATTGATCGATCCGTGTGAATGTTAGCGGGGCGTCTGAGGGCGTTCTTGAACTGTAGTTATTGGGAATTAGTAAGTAAACTTCCTCCTATGACCACTATCTTCCTCCTAATTATGGGCAAACATCGCTCTGGTGACCGCATTTGCGGTGACCTTCATTCGAGCCTTGTGTTTTCAGTTACCCAGTGCGATTATTATTTAATCAGCGATCAACTTCTTCAGTGGCTTAGCCCGGGCAAACAGAAGATGCCAAGTAAACAGGGCGACTTGGTTTCGGTGTTTTAGTTTTCGGTTTCGTCGCCTTAAAACTACCTGATTTGCACGGACCCAAGACACACCCGCCTGCTGCCCCTTGCCTCCGCCTTTGGCCAGTTTCGGTTTTCAGTTTTTTAGTTGATATTTCCTTCTGTTCACCGTTTTATTTATATATGCGCCGGTCTTTTGTTTATGTATCGCTCATTTGTCTGCTTCCCCACTGCAGATTGCAGTTTACATATGGCATTATCATCGATGGCCACCTTAAGTCCGGCTATAAAAGGCCCTGATCACAGGTGGAGCGATGTGCAGTCGATTTTTGGATTAATCAGTGTGACATCTACCCAAGAAGTAATCATGAAGTACCTAGCTCTGGTGAGTCTTTGGAGTGAAAATCATGAAGGATTACTATACCAGAAAAGGAATAACTTAAAAATCATAAGAGATTCTTACTTTGGAATAGGAAAATATAGTTTTCAATTGTGGATATTTTATAAACAAACAAAATAACTTTTTTTTAATTAATAGGAATCAATTTGTGATATTTTTTTATGGTTTACAAAAATATTTTTTAAATAAAGTAAATCCTTTGGAGGGGAAAATATAAAGGTATTATAAAAAAAAAGTCTAGGAAATTCTTAAATTGGATTTTGAAATAAATAATATCTAAGTAAAAGAACTTCTAAGTAAATAATATAATATTTATCTCCATTAATTTTTTCAGACCCTCTTCATGTGCCTGTTGGCCATCGTCCTGGTATCTGCAGTGCCCGTGGATGAGTCCCTAATCGGAGATAATATCTACCAGCCGGCCTTCGACGATGTCCAGCGTCCCCAGGATCCGCAGGCGATCTTCAAGCTGAAGAAGCTGCTCAAGCTGAAGAAGCTCCTGGGTTAGGAGGCGTCACCCTTCGCCAGCACCCATCTGCCCATCAGCTCAGATTCTAGTCCAACCAATTGGGAACCTTGCCTCCCCCACACAGCATTCAATATTTCAGCCGTTTGAACAGAAAGCCTAGTTAATGCCATAATCACACACAGCACGCACATACATCCATACATACGAGTAAAGCCCACGTAATCGTAACAACAATAAATGTAATTTTCATACAAGAAAAAGGCTAGTGCGAGTCGGCTTTCTTATGTCATCAAG
This sequence comes from Drosophila mayri, assembly GCA_008042485.1. Classification (NCBI taxonomy): domain Eukaryota; kingdom Metazoa; phylum Arthropoda; class Insecta; order Diptera; family Drosophilidae; genus Drosophila; species Drosophila mayri. The sequence continues at coordinate 331,736 of VNJN01002110.1, read as the reverse complement.
CCGGGGGATCTCCAAAAAGGAGCTAATGACTAGCGGCGGCGGGTCGAGTTTTGGTTTATTTAGATCTCGACGGGAAACTTGTTTGCGAAGAGAGTGTGAAAAGCGAACGGAGTCCTCCTTACTGGTAAGTATTGGCCAATTCCCTGTCCTACATAAATGAATGAATAGCTCGCGATGTGCTAATTGTGTGCTATATCATAAAAGGCAGGGGTAACCAGATTTATGGTAACGCTCTTTAACAATGATTTAATTCATTGATTGCTTTAATTGATTCTCGTAAAGGTGTCTAAACCGAATATGAAACTTAATTGATTTAAAATATAAAATAAAATGTATAAATATTCTTAAATTAGTTTTCGTTAGAATGAAATTGCTATCCACCTAAAGGGTTTGTTGTACATATCATTATACGTTTCATACATATATATTTTTTTGTATAACTCAGCTTTTTAGAAAGAAGTATTATAATGTCTTACCAATCGGTTAATTTTGGATATCTTAAAGTTCAGGAAATATATGTACCTTTGTATTTATAAAAGACAGTCTAAACTGTTACAAAAATGTCTATTTTGTAAAAAACAAATGCCTTAGGAAACAAATTCTTGTTGCAAACAGTTCCAACAATTTTTAGCTTGCCAAAAACAAATGACTTAGGACACAAACTTTTCTTGCAGTTAAATTATTTTTATTTTAATTGACTTCTCAAAGAAAACTTAATTATTTTCAAACGTAAATATTCATGACCTAAAAATTTGTATTGTAAAAGTAATATCGAATATCTCATATACCAATCTGTATTAATCCCTATAAATTCTACTGATTTATCTGTAACTTTTTTTCCTTTTCGCGTTGCCAAACAAAAGACTTAGGAAACAAACTTGGAAATGTAAATTTCTGTTACCAAATACATACATATTTTTATTTGATTTGTTTTTTCTTCTTCTTTCTCTTCTTAAAGATCTAAACACATAGTTAAACTAAAAATCCATGAATGGGAGATGTGAATGTGCGTTTAGCCCAGGAACAGGAGCTTCTTCAGCAGCTTCAGCTTGAGCAGGAAGGACTGATCGTCGGAGGGGTTGACGGACTCGCTGCCAGGACCTTCAAGACCCTCGGGAACGGCCTCCTCACGGGGAGCAGCACTGGTGGCCATGAAGCACACAGCCAGGCACAGGAAAACACTCTGTAAAGGAACAAACACGGATGGCGGGTGAGTTATGATCCTTTGTTTCCTCCTTAATATTGTAAAGACGCACCAGAAGCAAGAATTTCATGGTGATTGGGCTTCGGTTAGCTTCAATTTGATCGATGATCTCGCACTGCGCGTTGACAGACTTGCTAGCACTGAACACCAGACCCCGCCGACCCGTCTATTTATATGCCAGTCGGCCGGCAGACCGCTCGTCTTTCACAGAAATTAAAACAAAAACAAAACAAAAAAGAAGAAAAACGCCGGCACAAGATTCGGTGATTCAGAGCGGTGCGAGGAGCGGGCAATCAATCTGTTTGGGACTATTAAATGTGATTTTAGCCCGCCACGCATGTGGAGCAATAGCGATAACAAAAGCCAGGCATACTGTTGCGCCTGGGTCCATATATTTCCTTTTTTTTTGCGCTTCTGCTACCTTTTTGTGGTTTCATTTGTCCGGGACTCAAGCATAATGTTTGGGCAATTTGTTGACGTGCGGTTTCCCCGGTTTTTTCGCCTCTTTTTGCTAATCGGCATTTCCTCGGTTCTGAGTTCTATTTGAGTAGGCCATTATGTGCGAGCGGATTCTCTGCTAAATATTAATTAGCGGCTTGACATTGGCCTTAACGCCGAGATCAGCTAATAACAATTGAATTCACACCTGTGCATGGGCGTCGAGATAACTATTTATTTGATTGGGTGAATACTTTAAAAATGAGGGTTTTGGGTGTACCAAGTGCTTCTTTCTTATGAAATTTAAGGACGAAATTTGGCTTATTTGTAGTAATTGGTAGAATAATGTTTCTAGTAATTTATAAACAAAATAGAGCTTTCTAAAGGAAACCAAAATTTGTTAACTCTTTGGTTGGCAATTAAACTAATCAGTTTCCATGATGCTATAGAGCATAATAAAACGAGTAAAAAATATTAAGAAACTTTATTTATGGTCTATAAAAAGTCATATGTGTATATAAGAACATAGATAAATCCCGCACGATTTCAAATAGTTTTACCTGCTTATCTTTTATAACAGTGTAAATTTCAAGACAAGTTTCAAACCGTTTCTACATTTGTTGTATTTATTTAGCGCTTGACTCAAGCGCAGGCAGAGTGTTAATGGGATACTCCTACTTTCCCTCCCTTTCCGCATTCTTCTTAATTTTGCTGCTGTGAAAATCATTAAGCTAAGTGCATTGCCTTAGTTTAACTAGCAAATTTATTTATCTAACGTTACACCAGTGCTGCCACTTTTTTAAAGAAAAATATCGTTATAAATATATATACTTTTATTCGAAATATAGCGATATATGGATATTTTGATGTAATTTGCCATCCCTAGTTGCTTATAACCAAATTAGACAATATAACTTAGCAATAAAAGCAGCAATAAGTCCAAAATTCGAAGTCAACCCATACACACACAAACACACACACGCCCAGAAAGATATATACGTCAACCAGAAGGAGCGCCGCCGACGAAACAATGACTGGATCGTTCAGTGTAAAACTCAAGTCGAAAAAAGGTCAATTCATTGTCAAAGACCTGAACGAAAATACGACGCTCGGAGAGCTCAAACAGAAAATTGTCACTGCCACCGCAATCCAGCCGCCTCAGCTCCACGTCCTGGTTGGCTATCCGCCCAAGCCCCTGGACCTCTCGCAGCAGCAGGAGCAGCGCGACCTCAAGACCGTGGGCATCAACAGCGGAGAGACCCTGATTGTTGAGGAAAAGGCCGCTCCAGCAGCCGCACCATCTGCCTTTGCCACCCTGGAGGACGACGAGGCGCTGGCGCGTCGTCTGCAGGCCGAGGAAGATGCTCAGCTGCAACAACTGGAGGCAGCAGCCGCTGGCGGCATTGCCTCGCAGTCTCAGCTCCCAGTGGCACCCACGGAAAGCGGGCCGAACGGCGACTTCAACGGCATCTTATTGAAGAAGGTGGTGCCGGCGGACAACTCGTGCCTATTCACCAGCATTCGGTTCGTGATGAACGGCAAGGTGGACAACGAGGGCAGCGAGATGATGCGCCACATTATAGCCCAGGAGGTCGCCGCCAACCCGCAGGAGTACAATGATGCCGTGCTGGGCAAGTCCAACGCCGAGTATTGCTCGTGGATCCAGAAGGCTGACTCGTGGGGCGGCGCCATTGAGGTGGCCATTCTTTCCAACTACTACGGCATCGAGATCGACGTGGTGGATATCCAGAATGCGATCATTAACCGCTTTGGCGAAGACAAGAACTTTGGACTGCGCGTCTTCCTGCTGTTCGACGGCATCCACTATGACCCGCTGTACATGGAAACGGCCCAGAGCGTCGCTCCTGCCACAATCTTTCCCATAGAGGAGATGGGCGTATACCAGCAGGCGGAGCAGCTGGCTAACGAGGCAAAATCGTCGCGCCAATATACTAACGTGGACAAGTTTACGGTGCGGTGCATGCAGTGCGACGTCAGGCTGGTGGGCCAGGCACAGGCCCAGGAGCACGCCCAGGCCACGGGCCACAGCAGCTTCGGGGAGATTTAATACGTCCTGATCGTCGGCACCGTCTACATTGTGGCTTTCATGCTGTTTGCCTACTACCTGCTCACCACCTAGCCACAGTCGCACTGATACACTGACTCAGCGTTGCCCAGTCGCAGTGCGAGGAGATCCCGAGCCCGCAGTAGCTAAATTGTACTACCTCCACATCCACGCCTCCAAAAATCATTGATTATTTTACGCCAATCGCCTGAATTCATAGTCTCTTTATCCTTATCCCCTTTTTGGATCGTAATAAAGCATGCACATTCATCTACACTAGAGTGGGAAAGCATATTCACTGCCACGAGGAAAGCTGGGAGTCCTGGGAATGCTAGGAGGCCCATGGCGGGGTCATCGCAGCCGGATTTTGCAGATAGGACATCACAACAGCGCTAACGCTCAGCATAAAGGAAGATAGCACCTGCTTGGCGTCGTCGCTGGCTCGCGAGCTGGCAAAGCTAATGCAGGAACAGTAGAGCGCGAACCAGGCACACCACTTGAGCTAAGGGAGAAATATTCCCAGATTAGATATGCAGATGTAAGCAGGCGGAGTCTTTTTTACCTTCATCATCAGGCCGCACATTGAGAAAATCATGCCCAGAATGTTCATGTAATCCGGCATCATGTCCTCGTTGGCACCACCGCTCTGACCCTGGTTCTTGGGCGCCTTGTAGCGGTTAATCTTCTCCTTGCGGCGGGGGTCCACGGTAATGCTCATGTTTAATTTATTTAATTTTCACTAATTTAAGCTAAAACCAGGTCAGATTGACTTCGAGGAATGACTGCGTGTACGTTTCCGGGTGAATAGTTGTGAAGGTTTCTGTGGGAATGGCACTCTGGATCAGGTGGCAACACCGTCCATCAGATGGTTCTTTATTTACACCGCCGGCTAGCACGTTTGAATTGGGTTTCTTTTTGTAATTACATAAAAATCACATAAAGTTGCAGCAGATTCCATGGCGCTGCGGTTACTCAGCCGCTCCTTGGCCACGCATATGCGTGGCATGCAATTAAACGCCACCAGGACTGGAATTAAGAGATATAACTTCGGTAACAACTCGATGTCTCCTGCCTGGACTGCCGGACCAAATCGCCTCCTGCATGTGCGGATTACGGACCAAGAAGCCGGCCTGCAGACCAAACGGGAGGCAAACAGAAATCATAATCCGTTCCAAGAAGAAATATCGGAGGAACTTCCCTTAGAAGCACCAAAAGAGCACAAAAAAGGGAGACAAGAAAAACAGTCAAAGGAAAAGGCCCCCGAGAAAGTTCTAAACTTTGGAGATCCGGACACTTTTGGCGATGTCAAGTTTAGCGAGGGTCAGGTCGAGGATCCTGGAGATGTCGAGGAGGAAGCTTACATAAGTAGACCCACGAGGCACTCAAAGAAACTGCAGGCCGTGGAATACGCTCGCCAGATAAAGGATCACCTGAAAGCAAACCGGCTCAACGATGCCATTGCCGTGCTGGAGCAGCGAATGTTGCGCGAAGATCGCGCCAAGCCAGACAAGTACATATACAACCTGCTGATCAGCGGTTGCGCTAAGGCGGGATACACCCGCAAGGCCTTCGCCCTGTATACGAAGATGAGGCAGCGGGGCCTTCAAGTGACAGGCGGCACCTACACCTCTCTTTTCAATGCCTGCGCCAATGCTCCCTCCCTCAGCGATGGTCTGGCCAAGGCTCAGATCGTCAGGGAGAACATGCTAGAGAAGGGCTACGAGCCTAACGTAAAGAACTACAATGCCATGATTAAGGCTTATGGGAGATGCGGGGATGTGGACACCGCCTATCTTCTGGCGGACGAGATGATGGAGCGGAAGCTTGTCATGAATGCCGAGACGTTCAATTTCTTGCTACAAGCCTGCGCCAGCCACTCGGAGCACGGATTCAGGCACGCTCTCCTCACCTGGCACAAGATGCTGCAGAGTGGGATCAGTCCGGACTACTACAGCTTTACTACGATGCTGCGATGTGTGAGGGACTGCAGCTTTGGGGACTTGGAAGCGATGCGAGAGGTCCTCGATCAGATTGCTCCTGCAGCAACTAGGCAAAAGCCGGCTCTTCAGCTGGATGACGGCGATAAAGATAATCTGCCCAGTATATCTTCAAATTCCTCGTCGCTTCCTGGCCAAATAGAGATGGTCACGACATCCAGCGAGCTGGAAATGCCGAATCTCCTGCTGCCACGACCTCATCTGGGCAGTTTGGTGGCCCTGGAGGAGGTGTCACGCCCACACGAGCGGTTTCTCCTTCTCGGCGGTCTGACAGGCTTTCTAGACTTTATGAAGGAGCATAAAATCACTCCTGATATTGAGACATTCACCACCATGCTGGAGGTTATCCCTCCCACCAACGCTGCGGAGAAGCAGCTGCTCACTTTCGTCCGCAAGATCGGACTCAAGGCGGACATCGACTTCTTCAACATACTGATCAAAAAGCGATCCATGCGCTTTGATTACGAGAGTGCCCGCGAGGTTCTTGCCATGATTCGGACGGCTGGTCTTCATCCAGATATTGTCACCTACGGAGTCCTCGCTCTGGGCTGCCGCAGCCAGGAGGAAGCCAGAGAGCTGCTGCAGCAGATGCAGATGGCAGGCATCAAGATGAATATGCCCATCTTAGGCGCCATGCTGCGACAGGGCTGCGCCAATAAATCCTTTGGCTACATCAACGAAATCCTGCAATTGAGTCTGGAGGAGGGACTCAAGCCCAACGAGCCGTTTCTGCGTCATTTGCACAACTTTCACAGGGGATGCGCCAGGGCCATAGACGCCAGGGTAAGGCATTAGCATGAATACATTCCGACATGTTCTCTACAAATGATATTACACAGCATCCCTCGACGAAGACTGCCACCTTCAAGAAGGGACACTCGAAATTCTGTGATAAGTACCGCCTGTACTATGAGGAGCTCGGCCTGACTGGACTCAAGCTGGAGGATGCCATTACCAAGATAAAGGAGCGCCCTTATGCTAGGTACAAGGAGGAACCCGTTGAGGGAAAAGAACCCCTGAAGCACGAGCTGATCAAGCGCAAGACGAAGCTGCGGAAGTACATAAAGAAAATCAAGATAGACGAACTGCAGGATGATCCGCCCAGAGAAACCTTCAAGAGGATAGAATAAGTTTAAAGGTGTAACAAGCCAATTAAAGTTTATTATTTGTTAGCCGATCATTGTGCGCTTGCGTCCCCGAGCTCTCACCTCCTCGAATTTGGACAGCACTGCCTCCTCGTCTTTGCCGCACTCCTGGCGATATGCGGCCAGGATGTGCTCGAATAGAAAGGGCTGCTCGCTGTGCGTGCTGAGCAGCGCGCGCTCCAGAACGTACAGATCGACGCCCTTGTCCTCAGTGGCCTGGTTGTAGTGGCTCAGTCCAAAATCAATAAGGATAACATCATAGTCGCTGGCCTTTGGGTTAATCAGCAAGTTTGAGGTGGTCAGGTCGCCGTGTATGATGTGGTTAGAGTGCATCTTGCCGACGATAGTACCAATTCGCGAACAGAGCTCCAACAGAGCCACCTTTGCCTCGTCCTCCGACTTTTCCGCCACTGTCTGCTGAATGAACTGCTTGGCCGTTTGCGCCTTGTCAAAGTATTCCATGTAGAGCTTGTGGGTGTTGAGATCCGAGTGAAGGATCTTCGGGGCCAGGATACCGGCAGCCAAGCAACGGCCCGCCGCTTTTGCCTCGGCCTTCATCCGCTGGCGCGTGATCTGGGTGTCCAGCTCGGGATGACGATACTTCTTCACAAACCGCTCCTTGATCAGGCAGGACTCGCCCTTAAAATCGCCCAGGTATAGACGCCCCTCGGCGCCTTGCTTGAGGATTTCGAGAGACATTTTTTAGATTTTACTTAAAACAAACCGCCTGCCGGTGTTTTGTTTTGAAAAAAAGATTGGCAGCCCCAAAAAGGTGCGTAGTTTAAAGGGGGATCTGTGGCATACTAACCTCACAGGGTTATGTTTAGCGAATCATTTTGTATATATATTAAAATACAATTCATACTTTAATGAGTTAAATTAATGTTTTTCAATTAGCTCTTCTAAAACCCAACTAATTCCTTTTTGAAAACAAGCTTCAATATAAACCGACAAAGCTTTTCGAACTACGCCCATGTCTTAGCAGAGGAATTCACCACGCAACGCAAACCGAACAGCTGACAGCTGTTTGCTGTTTTGATGTTGGCTCCGATTGCGCCAATCTCCGTGTGAATCATCAACAGGAAAAACCACCGCAGCTCAGCAGCTCCAAAAGTCAGAAATTTAGGCTCTAAGCTAGCACTAAATTCCAAAATGTTTAACAATTTGTTTGGCAAGAAGCCCACCGTGAAGGAGCAGCAGCGCGAAAATGATCGCTCGCTCCGCAAGGCTACCCGCGACATTGAACGCGAGCGCAGAAAACTGGAGGATGAGGAACGCAAGCTGGAGGCCGAAATCCGACGCAATGCTGCCGCCGGGAACAACGACGCCTGTCGCATCCTGGCCAAGCAGCTGGTGGAGATCCGGAAGCAGAAGTCGCGCACATACGCAGCCTCGGGAAAGATCCAGTCCATCGGCTACCAAAACAAGAACATGGGAGCCAACATCGCGCTGAGTGAGGCCATGGGCAGCACGGCCAAGACGATGGCGGACATGAATAAGGTAATGCGGCCGGAGGCTATCGGCGAGACTGTGCGTCAGTTCCAGGCGGCGAACATGAAGATGGAAATGACCGATGAGATGATCAACGACACTCTGGACGACATGCTCAACGAGTCGGGCGATGAGGAAGAGTCTAATGCCGTGGTTAACAAGGTGCTGGATGAGATCGGCATTGAGATTTCCGGCAAGATGTCCAGCATCCCGGCCACAGGCACCGCAGACTTCGAGACGAGCGGCAAGCGCACCGAGAAGGATATCGCCGACCAGCTGGCCAAGCTGCGCTCCTCTTAGTCGTTAGCCACATTGAATTTTCATTGTATTTTTTGATCACTGTGAACACCGCTGTTATCCATAGCCCGTAAGGAAATATATTTATGTACATCACTTAGAGACGCGCTGTCATACCACCGCCGGCCACGATGGACTCGCCCGTGATGTAGCCCGCATCCTCAGAGACCAGGAACGAGACCACGCCAGCCATCTCCTCGCTAGTTCCGAGGCGTCCCATGGGAATCTTGCTTAGCGCCGCCTCATTCGCAGACTCGTTCTCGTACAACGCCTTGGAGAACTTGGTTTTGATCACGCCAGGGGCCAGGCAATTGACGCGAATGCCCTCGGGCGCCAGATCCTTGGCGGCCGCCTTCGTCAGACCGATCAGAGCCGTTTTGCTCACCGAGTACGCTCCCAGTAGCTGCAACGATAAGGGGATTGGGATTGCGATAAGCTTCCGTACATTTGACCCGTCGATAAGCTTTGCCAGAGGAGACTAACCTCAAAGGCGTCGTAGCCTGCGATGGAGGAGACAAACACGATGCTGGAGCCCTTCTCCTGGCGCAACAGGGGCAGTGCCTCCTTAGCCAGCAGGTAGGAGCTCTTCACGTTCACATCGAAGATCTTGTCCCAGACCTTCTCATCGCACTCGAGCACTCCGCCCACGGCGGGATTAGTGGCGGCGTTGCTAACAAGGATGTTCAGCTTGCCAAACTTGCTGATTGTCTCCTCAAAGAGCTGCTTGCGATCCTGAGGCTCGCTGACGTGACACTTGAGTCCGTGGACATTTAGGTTCAGCTTGCGCAGCTCCGCCAGAGCATTGTCTACGTTCTTTTGTTTCCGGCTGCTGATGACCACGGCGGCTCCGTCCTCGGCCAACCGCTTGGCGATGGCAAAGCCAATGCTGGAAGGAGATTCAGTGGGTTAGTTGGGAAAACATAATTGAATATCGAAGGAATATCTCACCCATCTGTAGAGGCGGTAACCACGGCAACTTTTCCTGCTAAGCGCTTCATCGGACCAACGTGCGAACTTTGACTGGTGCTGGACAAGCGCTTATGGCACTGATTGAGATTAGGGCCAACAAGTTTCTGGCTGTAAATGTTGTTGTTTTGATCGAGATTCCGGCCTGAACTTTGGCCACTTCCATTCACAGTGGTTGTGCTCAATCGGATCTTGGGCGCCCTGACCACCACTTGCTTGCCCAGGTGCAGCATTTTCCTATGCGAAGGATTAAACTGTTTTTCCCGAGGATTTGTTGCCTAAGAATTGATTTTCCCAATTGGACTTGACTGCGGCTTAGAGATCTCCAATTTGTTTACAATTGGAACTGCTTCCTCTTCCCGTCAGCGATTTGCCATTCACAAAAAGCTTTTAGTTTGGCGCCAGTTTTAAAAATGTTATCAAATGTAGCTTACTAAGGAGTTAACAAAAAACTATCTTTGAGTTATTTATAAATATATAAAGAGATATAATGATAATTATACCTAAATAAATTACTTTTTGCTCTTCCATTTAACCGCAAAAAACAACTTGTCGAAAAGATAAGAAACTTTGAAATGAAAATCTCCAAACAGTCAGATAAACGCTCCAATTTCGTAATAACATAAACAAAGATAAATAAGAATGACAAACAAACCGCAGACTGAGCGGGGATCTCTATATAATGGAGAATTTCGTATCCACAACATATATATCTATATACATATATATATTGAGATTCGCCAAAATGTGCAAATTGACAAGCGGACGGAGAAGCCATTCTACAGCAGCGAATCTTGCTCCACTCCAGTTACAGTCGTCGGCGGAAGCAGTCCGGTGTCACTTCTCGTGCAAGGTTCGTCTCCGGTTATCCGATTCCCCGATTCTCCGACTCTCCGGTTCCGCCCGGCACGCGCTAACGGCTTTTCGATTCGGTTTTTCATTTAACTTTTCGCAGCCCTCGCGTCGGCAAGGCATGTGATACGGGAAGGCCCTTAGTGCCTTAGATAGTGCTAACTAAAGTCTCGACTAACTAAACATAAGTTACATAAAATTAAACCCGATAAAAGATATTGAAAAATTAGAGAAAGAGATGAGCAGCGACCAGGCCAAAGAGATCGAGGCTGTGCCGCCCTCGCTGCAGGACTTCAAGGCTCCGGTGCTGCCGGACAACAAGCTGGTGCTCTTCTTCCATCCGTACAACTTCTACTCACAAAAAGTTAGTAGCAGCCGCTCGCTCTCCCTAATCATGTGATCTTCGAGCAAATTATTTTTCATATCCGAATCTCAATCAGCCAATGCCGCGAAATTAATAAGCTAATCATCATCGTAATTCGGATTCGTCATGGTTTTGCTTGTTTTTTTTGTTATATTCGATGTAATGGCTGCAGTGGGATGCCCCGCTTGGAAGGTTTCCACCCCCGCTCCCCAGCAGATGCAATGGAGCATGACTGGGTCTCGGTGGGGGGGAATGTGGGTAGGAGGAGGTATAGCGTAGCTCTATAGATTTTGGACTAGACTCTAGAGTGTAGACTCTGGGCTTATGACAGCATAGGATAGATTTACACACTGTTTACCCGGCTGCTGCTTCTGAAGGTGCTAATGAGGTGGATTGAGCGGAAGAGCAAAGAGGACAGGCGAAAAAGTAAACAAAACGAAGCATTTAGTTATAACCAGATCCAAAAATTAAATTCTAAATTTCTTGATTTCTAAATAAAAACAAGCAAATAGAGATATTTAATATTTTTAGGAAAACTAAGAGAAATGTAACCTTTCTTTGCTCAGTTAATCTTCTTATCCACACCTGTGCTTAAATTTAGATTCATTAATAGTTATCATAATTCTTCTATTAAAACTTGGTCATAAGTTACCTATTTTTTGGGGTAAAAATTCTAACTATAATTATTATTATAGATCTAAACAAAAAAGTGCAATGAGAGTGTCTTTATTTTGTGAGTTTCCTAAATATCTTTGAATAATTTTTCTATTGATTTCTGTGGCTTTATTGATGACCTTAAAATTGTATTTTCTGGACTAAAGCCAAATATATTTATGGTACATATGTATGTATATTAATTGGCAAAGACATAAGTATAAAATCCACTGACACATCTCCTATAAAATCATAAAATCCCCATTTCCCATTCCACAATCCAGGTTCTTCTTGTTCTTTATGAGAAGAAGATCGACTTTTTCCCTTACGTCGTGGACCTGTGCAATGGGGAGCAGTACTCCAGTTGGTTCCTCAACCTTAATCCCAAGGGCGATGTGCCAGTGCTCCAGGATGGAGCCTTCATTGTTCCCAATTCGACGCACATTATCAACTACGTGGAGAGCAAATTCCGCGGAGGTAACTAGCATCTCTTTGAATCTATGCTTCCAACGAACTTGTGTATCAATCTGAGGCTTTTAGCTAAGCACCCGGCGCTGAAGCCGCAACAAAACTCCAAGGAGTACGACCAGGTGTTGCTCTATGAGCAAGCGGTGGGCCGCCTACCAGTAGGAGCGCTCAGTCTGGGTTCCTTCATCCACGATGACCTTAAACTCGTGCCCAAGGCGCCGTTCATAGGACCCGTGCGCCAGTCCTGTCTGAGTAGGTTACTCCTTTAGAAGCCTGACCATGGGTATAAATAATCCAAAATCTGGTGCCTGTTATCCCTCAGAGAACAACGAAAAGGTTCTGGACCTGTTGCGTCGCTCCGTGGAAGAGCTGGCGTCTAACAAGGCTGCTCTAAAGAACAAGCTGGACATCCAGGTGCGTCGTCGGGATCTGGTCTCCTCCCGCGAGGATTTCCAGCGTGTTTTAGACGCCGTCCGTCACTTCCTGCTCTACGTGGAGCAGGAGCTGTCGGCAAAAGCTCCCCGTAGCGAATGGCTGACCGGAGACGAGCTGACCCTCGCGGATATCTCGCTGGGTCTACTTCTGCATCGGCTGTACCAACTGGGCTTCGAGAATCACTACTGGGCCTTCGGCAAGTTGCCCCAGGTGGAGGCCTACTTTCTGCGCTTCCGGCAGCGCGAGTCCTACCACCGCCTGCAGCCGAGCAACTTTGCCATTCTGCGCGAGATGTGGATGCGGACGCCAGGCAACTACAAGCTGGGAGCGGGCGCCGGCTTCCTCGGTATGGCCATGTTCGCGGCCTTCGCCCACAAGTGAGCGGAGGAGGATCGGGACACTAGACTTTGTTAACAAATCCTTTTACTGTTAAAGTTGGGCACATATAAACACACGAACATAAGAACGCTTAAAGCTACGCGCTGCCGATGAAGGATGCTGGGTCCGGGATCCTGAGATCCGATCCTGGGGTATGATGGTAAGGCGGAGGAGGAGGAGGATGAGGAGCAGAACGCGAACCAGTGCCAGCCTCGAGCTGCTTAGTAATATCATAGTTTCATCATAATTTCATCGTTGCTGAATATACAAAAAATTTGGTAAAAATTCCAATCCGTCACCTATGCTTGTCAATTCCTGCTATGCTTGATGGCTGCGGCTGCCGAGGAGTTCCAAGGACTCTGCTCAGCTGTCCAGCTGCTGCTGGTCCCTTTCCCGCTTCTGCTGCTCGGCCTGCAGCAGATTGGCAGCTGCACTGGCCGCCTTCGCGTTCGTGAACAGCGGCATGCCCATAAACGTCGGTATCTGCTGATCCCTCGGCACGCTCGTCGTTGACGCCGACTTGCCGTTGAGGTTCGCCCTGGAGCTGCCGGCCCCTGCGCCGGTTGCCCCGGCAGCTGTGGATAAATGCGAGGGTCGCTTGAAGGGGAACGTGGGCATCTCGCGCTGGTAGCTAAAGCTGCCATTGCCAGGCGCCTCCGGCAACAGGCCGGGCGTGGGATACCAGAAGCGGTAGGTGAAGTACCAGGTGAGGATCGCAATAATGCCGCTGATCACCTTCTCGATCATGCGATGGTAGTACAGCATGGTGCCCACCAGCATGATGTCCCACAGCAGCTGCAGCGCCGCCATGCCGATGAACAGGGTCCGAATGATCGGCGTCAGGCGCTTGTAAAGGAACTGCAGGCTGCGCATCTGCTCCTCGTTCAGGGTGCGCAGCGGATTCGTGCCCGAAGACTCGGCGGAGCTTCGGTTATGCAGCTCGTTGCGGATATGTTCCTTTATCGTCTCCCAGCGAATGATGGGGCGCGCCTCCTCAATGAGCACCAGGCTCGAGTGGATCAAGATGAAAGCGTGGCCTGATATGTCGAAGCCCTGCCACAAATGCCCAGCCTTCAGGCAGCTGGATTTGCTCTGGTACCCTGCAAGGATAATCCGGGGTCTTTATGGATTCTTTGTGGGATCCGCTGGATGTAATGGACCTACCTTTGGTGGTACAGCGCCCGTAGGAGGTCTCCACAATGTTGAAAAGTTTCGTCCAGAAGAACCAGAAGAAGGTGGCAATAACAATGCGCGGGAAGTGGTGGCGCAGCATCTTCTTATGGTCGCCGCAGGTAATCGTGTATGCAGACAGCACCAAGAAGGGCATTGCGAAGAGCAGGGTCCAACCCCAGCCCACCTTCACGAAGTACATGTTGAATAGGTTGTCCGATCGAGCAAAGTAGGTCTTTGGGAAAGGCACAAAGTCCCCGATTACGGAGATCACAAACAGACTGCCCAAATACAGGGCCACCTTGAGGTCTGTGTTGAAGAATATGGTCTTCTTGCACAAATGGATCACGCCCATGACCAGGATCTCCCGGATGCTGGTGGGTGCCGCTGTCGGTCTCGTGCCCCGCGCCTCTGCCCGGGTGATGTCAGGGCCCCCGGGTCTGAAGTTCATGTTCGAGCCGGATGGGGAGCTGGGATTGGAGCCTAGATTGGGTCGCAAGGGTCGCCTCTTGGTGGCCATCTTGCTTGGTGCCGAAAATAAAGCAGGCCAGATGAAAACTGCGTTGTTGCGCTGCCGTTTTTGGTTATGCTGCGGCGATCGAAAGTGAAAGCGGAAGAATAGTACGTGTCAAAGTTCAGCGATAGGTTTTCACACTTTACCTGAACTGCACCCGCCTGACACTGCTATCATTCCCTTGGCCGAGAATCACGGCTGATTTTTCCTGGGATTCGCTGAACCCTTTCTTTGTTCCCGACGGTGATTTTGTACTTTTTATTATGGCCAAAATGTACGTGCTGCTCTCAGTAAAAAATAGAACAGCTGCTGAACGGACTGAAGGCGCTTCCAGGCGAATGGCAATTGCACTGTAGCCAGTCCCCGGTGAATGGCAATTGCAATGCACTTAGTCCCCGGTGAATGGCCAGTCGATCAGCTGGTTTAATTTAGTTTTTAGCTTCTTAAGCTTTAATTGCCGGTCGGACGACGGTCAATTAGGCGCGGCGGCATGTATAACTCGGCCAAGCAGCTGCAGCGCGTGCTGACGGCCCGCGAGATTCGGAAGACGTTCCTCGACCACTTCACCGTCAACCATGGCCACAAATTCGTTCGCTCCAGCCCGGTGGTACCCTTCTGTGATCCCACGGTGGCGTTTGTCAATGCGGGCATGAATCAGGTGAGGTGACAGGCAATTTAGGGCCATTGTTCTCCTCTAATCCAATTTTTCTCGGCTCCAGTTCAAGTCGGTGTTCCTGGGCACAGCAGCGGCGCCCCACAAGCGGGTGGTCAATTCTCAGAAATGCGTCCGGGTGGGCGGCAAGCACAACGATCTGTCCGTGGTGGGCACGGATGGATATCATCACACCTTCTTCGAGATGCTGGGCAACTGGTCCTTCGGTGACTACTTCAAGGTGGCGCACAACTCAAGATTTTGTTTACCTTTTAATAACGTTTGCATGGCGTTTTCCAGCGGGAGGCATGTGCCATGGCTCTGGAGCTACTCCGCGGTCCCTATAACATCGACCCAGCCCGATTGTACGTAACCTACTTTGCCGGCGACAAGGTGCTTGGCATCCCAGCGGACTTGGAGTGCTTCGAGATCTGGAGGAGTCTGGGGTAAACATGTTATATAATCAAAGGGGCGTTACATTTCTTACAAGAAGCTCATGTCTTTACAGCTTTCCCGCCTCGCGTATCCTGCCCTTCGGCTGCAAGGACAACTTCTGGGAAATGGGCGCCACTGGACCGTGTGGTCCCTGCACAGAGATCCACATCGATCATCGCCCGGATCTCGGCAGTGTGGAGCAGCGTGCCAAACTTGTCAATGCAGGCCGCTCCGATCTCACTGAGCTGTGGAATCTTGTCTTCATTCAGTACAATCGGTAAGAGGGATTTCCCTTAAATGACATGACTTCAAAATCATATTGACTTTGTCTTCAGCCTGGCAGACGGCTCAATTTCTGAGCTGCCGGCTCACCACGTAGACACCGGCATGGGCTTCGAGCGCCTGGCCGCTATACTGCAGAACAAGGCGTCTAACTATGACACAGACTTGTTTACGCCCATCTTTGACGGCATACAGCAGGTGGCAAAGGCTCCGGCTTACGGCGGCAGTTTCTCGGACGGAGCTTCTTTGGATACCAGCTACAGAATTCTGGCGGACCACACACGCATGGTTACCGCCTGCCTGGCCGATGGAATGCTTCCAGATCAGAAGTATGTTTGGTTTTCATTCCATTTCCCCATCTAATACCTTACTAATTTCAGCCAAAAGCTGCGTCGTGTGCTAAGAAAGGCTCTCAATATCTCCGATCATGTGTTTGGCCATGAGAAACTGTTGGTCCAACTAGTTCCTATTGTCGTGGAAACCCTAGGCGAGGCCTATCCAGAGATGTCTTCCCGCCAGCAGGCAGTCGTCGATCTTATCAACCACGAGCAGGAGGTGTACAATAATCTACGAGAAAGTTCTTCCAAAGCCTTTGCCGAGGTGCTCACAGAGTTTCCCAACCTAGACGACATCGATCTGATGGAGTGTCCAGGCTTCGTGCCTGCCTACCGGGAGTTCCAGGTGCAGCGCAGTCGGTTTCCGAATAACACCATACCAGGGGATTTTCTCTACAAGCTGACAGACACCTATGGCCTCACGGAAGAGAGCTTTCTCAAGCTGGCCGAGCTAGAGAACATGAACTGTGATCTGGAGCGCTACAGGGCGGAGGTTTCGCTAGCCAAGATCAAGGCTAAGGGCAGCCAGCGAGAAAGCGGAGGAGGAGAAGCGCTCTGCGATCTGGCCAGCGAGCAACGCATTGCGGAGGCCCAGGCGAGGCTAACGAAGAGTCTGGCGGCCACCGACAACAGTCACAAGTACGCCTACACCTTCGACAAAGATAGCGATTGCTACAGGATCCCGCCGCTGAGGAGTCGCGTAGTGGGGATGCTTCTCAACGATGCAGAGGTGTCACGAACCCAAGCCAGTCGTCTCCAAGAGCCCTCCACTGACATTATATCCATTGTCACGGCCTCCAGCAACTTGTACTACGAATCTGGGGGACAGCAATCCGATGAAGGAAAGATCCTTGTGCAAAATCGCCTGCAACCAGAGCAGCCTCACTTGCTGAATGTGATCTGCGTCAAATATCTAAATGACTGCGTAGTTCACATGTGCAGGCTACCCTCCTGTCCCACAAACGACACCTTCGAGCTGGCCATTGGAGACGAAGTAGAGCTGCAAGTGGACGCCGTGCAGAGGCAACTCAACACGTGCCATCACACAGGTGAGTCACAACTGAGATTTCCCATTAAACATACAATTAAAGCTATTACCCTTTAGCTACTCACCTGCTGAACGCTGCCATCCGCTCGCTGTTTAACAAGGTCACCTACCAGGTGTCCAGTTCGGTGACCAGCGATCAGTGCAAGCTCGAGGTGGGACTGCTGGGCAAGCGCATCCAGAAGAGCGATGTCCAGCTCATCGAGGATCTGATCAAGTGAGTCAATAACTTATTCCCTTTTTCCTTGGTAATAATATCAAGCTCTTTTGCAGCCGCATCATCTGTTCCGCGACGCCTGTACGGGTGGAACTATTGAGTGCCGCCCAAGTGCTGCAACAGAATGACATTACCATGGTGCCCGGCGAGGTGTATCCGGAGCAGGGACTGCGTCTAGTCAACGTAGAAAGCCCCGAGCTGCAGCTGAGCTCCAAGGAGCTGTGCTGCGGCACTCATGCCACCAACACCAGCGAGCTATCCTGCTTCTGCATCGTCAATCTCAAGCAGACCAATCGTGCGCGCTTTGCCTTCACCGCTGTGGCTGGCCAGGCGGCGGAGAATGTGCGTTTAAGTCTTCCATAAAACTAAGTTATGAATTTTAAACCAATTATTCATTTCCCCAGGTGCTCAAAACCGCTGCCCTGTTGCGACATCGCGTGGATCTGCTCGAGAAACAGTTCCAGACCGACAAGCTGACCAACGCCACAGAGGCGGAATTGCAAACCATCCGTCACAACATGCTGCACACCGATATCAAGCTGCCATACGCCTTCAAGATGGACACTCTGGAGCGCCTCAATGAGATGCTAAAGAGAATCAAGGACTCTTCGCGCACAACTTTAAAGTGAGTGGAAAATTTTGATTACTTTTCTAGTTTTACCAAAGAGAACACTAAAATAGGGAATTCGTTGAAGTGGAAATGCGCAACCTGCTGCAAGAGAAGCCCTTCGACAGCCACCCCTTCATTTTGCACTACATCACCAGCTCAGCCCTCGTGGAGGAAATTCCCCTGCAGCGGGCCACCAAGCTCTGTCCGGATCGGCCTATCCTGGTGGTCAGCATGTGTGACAGTATGGTCAAGGCGCGCTGCTGTGTGCCAGCCAGCTGCATCGGCGACCAATTCAATGCCTCCACCTGGCTGCAGTCTTTCGCCGCCACGTTCGGTGGCCAAGTGGCTGCGCCCAAGGGCCAGGATCCTCGGGCTGTGTGCAACATGAAGGGCCGGAGAGTCAGCAACCTGTTCGAGGAGCAGCTAGAGCAGGCACTGGCCCAGGCGAACGCATTCGCCAAGCTTTATATTTAGGTTATATCTAGTTGTGATCATCGCCCTCCAAGAAGTGTGAGAGCTTAGAGCTTGCCTCTTTTACGTTTTCTATTGTGAATACATCGCGGAAACTGTTTAATCACTGATCACCACGAGCTCATCATCCTCATCCTCCTGCTCCGCCTCGTCATCTACGTGTTCGTTCTTTTGAATCAACAGACTTGAGTTCATCAGTTCCTCGAAGGCATCAGCATTGTCGGAGCTTTGATTGAAGAAGAAACTCACACTAGGCAGAGGCTTTACTGGACTTGGGATTCTTTCGCTGAGGCGATGCCTTAGCTTGAATCGGTCCACTGGCGTCCTGGCCGGCTCGATGAGGTGCGAGCCCTTCCTTGCATTTCCCTTCACCAAACGATCAAAGCTATCATCCAGGGAGAACCGTTTGCTATGCGGCGGCAGCTGCTCCACTTGAGAAAGATCTCTCTTACTCTGCGACGCCTCTTCTTCGCAGCCAAGGCTCATCTGCGCCAGCCGCAAACTCAAATCTTCCGCCATCGGTTCGTAGTGCAACTGGTGACCTTGGTGCTCGGTCAACAACGCTGGCCTGGCCTTCGGATTGGATATGATGCCATTGACAATATCGGACATGTCAAACTCTGCCGCTTCGCAGTCGCTTTCAAGATCGGAGGGCAGGCACTTGGTGATGGGAGTGGAGCATTGGTGGCGTTCTTGTAAACCAGAACTCTTAATGGGAGTATTGCCGCATTCTTTGCCACGATTTAGGAATTGCTGCAACAAGGGTTGGCCCGGTTCGGCTGCAGATTTTTTCTTTCGGACAACTCGCTTCGGTTTCGGCTTCGGTTCTTGTTCCAGCTCATTCTCCTTTTCCTCTTCTTGAGGAGCAGTTTTCTTTTTTCGCGTAGTTTTCTTGGCTGGCTTCTCCTTGGACTTCAAGAAGGCAGCCACCATGTCAGGATAGGCCAGCTCCATCATGTCCAACGGCTCGATGGTGTAGAACAGCTCGTCGATTCCTTTCGGATGCTCCAGCTGAAACTGCGCCACCTGTTCATCGGGAATAAGACCCTTGAAACTCCCGCTAGGATCGTGCCATTGCAGCTCCAGACTGGCCACTCCCTTGACCGTGCGCTTTTTAATGATCTCCAAAGGCTCAATGAGAGCCTTCTCCCGCGACGATTGCTGCACCTGCCAACGCGTGAGAATGGGGAAGAACTTTTGGAAGCAGTAGATTTCCGGCCATTGCAGAAGATGCCCTATTTGCTTAATAAACTTAACAATATTCGGCTGCCGCCAGTTGAGATTTATGCTCGGAATGGTGTCCGGCTCGCTGAGGAACTCGGCAATAATCTCCTCGTTGGGAAATTCGGGAGCTAACAAGGCCTTCCGGCGCAAGGTGAGTTCTGCCTTTATGGACAAACGCTGCTCTCTGCGGAGATGTGTAGCGTAAATATATATACAAGTTTTCTCTTCAGGGTATAGCTTACTTCCAGAGGCTCTCGTCGCAGCCCCGGTGGGTTCGACACTCGCTGCATCCGCTCCTGGTGTGGCTCTGGGTCTTCCCCATGTGCCCGCAGTTGCTACACACGGACTTGTCGTCAACACGAATCTCGAGAGCATTGTATTTGTTGGTCTCCTGCCGCCAATTTCGCAGCCTAAAACGGGATATATGCCGTGAACTGGCAATGGCGGTCATTTGGCGTACTTACTTGGCCAGAATTTCCGTCTCTTTGTACTTGTTGAAGAGCTTCAAGACGCCATCCTTGCCAATTCCACCGATGCCATCGGGACAGTAGTCACATCCGCAGAGCAAAGCCATCACAATGATTTTGTGCTGCCCGAAGTCCATGCGGGCTGTGATCTCCCTCATGTCGTAGATGTCCACCGCACCTCCGGCCGCCGCCTGAGCGCCTTGGGTGGACACTGAGAAGTTGCGATACACCCGCACGGCTCCATAAGCAAAGCAATCCGAATCCTGGCTAATGACGCCGTCAACTAACTTAAGGGAACACGATAAAGGGAGCTTATATTAACGGAAAAGTACTTCCAACTCACGCCGTGCTTGTTGAGAAAGGCGCAGTAAGCCTCCGCTTCGCCCGGTCCCTGGACGCACTGGATTCCCATGGAAAGCAACAACGTTTCGCACTGTTTGAGGACATGGTTGAACCTGGTGCGACCCTTGTCGCCCTTCTGAGCTTGGGAGCTACCTGCAGTACCCTCCTTGGGCTTGACGCCTCGAAATTGCAGCTCATTCCGCTTGGCAATCACCTGGCTCTTGAGCTTGGGAGCAACTCCCTCCAAAACGAAGACGGGAGTGACCTTTTCCCAAATCAGATAACAGGTGCGAAAGAACAGGTTTCTGTGAGGTTTAAAAAGCATTCAAAATCAATTAATCACATTTATTTTAGGTGGAAAGAAACGCACTTTAAGTGGTGCCGCGGATGCACAAAGTAGTCCACAACATTGAGGGACTCACACACCCAGCCGGCCAAATCAATGGCCACCTTCTTGCCCCGCAGCTCATTGATGGGCTTGCGTTCGGCGTAGGGTGTAAGGACGGTCCACAGCTCCTTTACACCCATAAAAATAAGCAAACAACGAAATAATAAGCGCGAGAAATGAGCGGAAAGTATTTCAAACAGCTGCTTCCTCTTCCCGGCGCGGCCACTCACAACGAACCGCACACCGATAACCGATAGTCGCCTTTGTTTTGACAGCTGGTTGTGCACGCCTGCGAATGGCCAGTGGTCAGCACACTCTTCCTCTTCTACATCGACGTGTCAGACGAAGAAAGTCCAAAAAATTTAAGTTTTCTGCCTGTTTTTTGACTAGCGCAGAGCCCGAAAAAATTGAGAGACTGCCAGTAGTTTATACGCCGCACCACCCACACACACACCACCAGCAAGATGGTTCTCGCGGATTTGGGGCGGAAGATAACCACCGCGCTGCACTCGCTCAGCAAGGCGACGGTCATCAACGAGGAGGCGCTCAATGCGATGCTCAAGGAGATTTGCGCGGCCCTCCTGGAGGCGGACGTGAACATCCGCCTAGTGAAACAGCTGCGCGAAAACGTTCGCGCCGTGATTGACTTCGATGAGATGGCCGGCGGCCTGAACAAGCGCCGCATGATCCAGTCTGCCGTTTTCAAGGAGCTTGTCAAGCTGGTGGACCCCGGTGTGAAGCCCTACCAGCCCATCAAGGGCAAGGCGAACGTGATAATGTTTGTGGGCCTGCAGGGCTCCGGAAAGACAACCACGTGCACCAAGCTGGCCTATCACTACCAGAAACGCAACTGGAAGTCGTGCCTCGTGTGCGCGGATACCTTCCGTGCCGGCGCCTACGACCAGGTCAAGCAGAACGCCACCAAGGCGCGCATCCCTTTCTATGGCAGCTACACGGAAATCGACCCAGTGGTCATCGCCCAGGAGGGCGTTGACATGTTCAAGCGCGAGGGCTTCGAGATGATCATTGTGGATACCTCGGGCCGCCACAAGCAGGAGGAGTCTCTGTTCGAGGAAATGTTGGCGGTGTCGAATGCCGTCAGTCCCGACAATATTATTTTCGTGATGGACGCCACCATCGGACAGGCTTGTGAGGCCCAGGCGAAGGCCTTCAAGGATAAGGTTGATATCGGTTCGGTGATCATCACCAAGCTGGACGGCCATGCCAAGGGAGGTGGTGCCTTGTCGGCCGTGGCTGCCACTCAGTCGCCGATTATCTTCATCGGTACGGGCGAACACATCGATGACTTGGAGCCCTTCAAGACGAAACCCTTTGTGAGCAAGCTGCTAGGCATGGGCGACATAGAGGGTCTGATAGATAAGGTGAGTTGGTGGCGAATAATTCAAACTTAAAGTTCCATTTTTAACTTTCGTTGTTTGCAGGTCAACGAGCTGAAGCTGGACGGCAACGAGGAACTCCTCGAGAAGATCAAGCACGGACACTTCACCATCCGTGACATGTACGAACAGTTCCAGAACATCATGAAGATGGGCCCCTTCTCGCAGATCATGAACATGATTCCGGGCTTCTCGCAGGATTTTATGACCAAGGGCGGCGAACAGGAGTCGATGGCGAGGATCAAGCGCATGATGACCATGATGGACAGCATGTCGGACAACGAACTGGACAATCGAGACGGAGCGAAGCTCTTCAGCAAGCAGCCCAATCGCAGCGTTCGCGTTGCCCAGGGTGCTGGCGTACTGGAGCGAGAGGTCAAGGAGCTGATTGCCCACTACACTAAGTTTGCGGCTGTGGTCAAGAAGATGGGCGGCGTCAAGGGCCTGTTTAAGCAGGGCGACATGACCAAGAACGTGAATCCCAACCAGATGGCCAAGCTTAACCAGCAAATGGCTAAGATGATCGATCCCCGGATGCTGCAGCAGATGGGCGGCGTTGGCGGACTTCAGAACATGATGCGACAGTTGCAGCAAGGAGCGGCGGGTGGACTAGGCGGCCTGGGGAACTTGATGGGAGGCTTTGGCGGCAAGTGAGCCGGCTGATGGTGGCGTGTAAATTTAACGATTTTTATATATGATTTTGTTTCCACGTAGTTCGTAATTTGTTAGCCATTGTTTCCATTATGTCCAAGGCCACAAAAATTGATATCGGATGTGGGACCGAATATAGCGTATATAGCCTATGTGCAAACGTGAAAACAGTTAACAAATTCGGTTTTGTACGGCTCCAGCAGCCACAGTGTCAGTTTTTATAGTTTAAACAGTTTTCTGTACACGAACTTATGGAAGTTGCATATGCCTATCAGAAAACCCGTACGGCAGTTGAACTAGATATAAACAATAAATAAATAGTAATTTAAATTGGCGCAAGATGTGTTTTTATTATTATTTATTATTATGTGTATTTATTTATTGAAACCTCATCGTGGTCTACAACAACAATAAAGTTGTTGTTGGCTAGCCCAAGTCTTAAATTTGGGATATTTTCAGTACGAAATCATGCATTGACCGATTTGAAATACCAGGCGAACAGAATCAGCAGGAGGTCGACGCCAAAACAATTTGCTAACGTGGTGACGTCATTGGCAGAGCAAATTGTTCTTGGGCTAGGGGGGAAGGGTGGCTGCTTACTCAGAGAGAGAGAGAGAAAGGGATGGCTGCTGTATACTCTGAGAGAGTAGTACTCTAGCAATGCGAGGGAAAGAGATAGCAATATCAAAAAAATGTATTGGCGTCGACCTGCTGCTGATTCTGTTCGCCTTGTACATGAAATCCCATAATTAAGGAATTTGTACTGTTCCACGTCATAATTTGGACCAAATCTCAGTGCAAATTATTCGCTTTTCCCATATTAAATACCAGGCGAACAGAATCAGCAGGAGGACGACGCCCAATACATTTTTTAATATTGCTATCTCCCTCCATCTCATTGCTCGAGTACTACTCTCTCAGAGTAGACAGCAGCCATTAATAATGCTATCTCTTTCCCTCTCTAAGCGCAAGTACTGTTCGCTCTGAGTAAGAGGCAGCCACCTAATTTCCACTCATTCAGCCAATACTTCCACTCATTGCTTAAACTGAAATTGAGTGATGTTAATGGTGTTAGCAGACGCAGCCTGTAAAATCACAGCCTGAAAGTATGCAATAAAATATGTAAGAGAACTCATGGCTCTTACATTGAAATTGAGTGATGTTAATGGTGTTAGCAGACGCAGCCTGACAGTATGCAATGCCATTTGTAAAAGCACAGCCTGAAAGTATGCAACGAAATATGTAAGTGAACTCATGGCTCTTACATTGAAATTGAGTGATGTTAATGGTGTGAGCAGACGCAGCCTGAAAGTATGCAATGACATTTGTAAAATCGCAGCCTGAAAGTATGCAATGAAATATGTAAGAGAACTCGTGGCTCTTACATTGAAATTGAGTGATGTTAATGGTGTGAGCATATGCAGCCTGAAAGTATGCAATGCCATTTGTAAAGGCGCAGCCTGAAAGTATGCACTGAAATATGTAAAAGAAATCATGGCTCTTACATTGAAATCTAGTGATGTTTATGGTGTTAGCAGACGCAGCCCGAAGGTATATATACATATGTATGTATACATATACTTGATCAGCATCAACAGCCAACTTTATTTAGCCATGTCAAGGCAAAACAAACTAATTCAAATACTTTCAATTTATTAACATATTCAAAAGTTCACAAACATTTTAAATTCAGGATGCACATTGAAATTAAATAATTGTTGTCTTATTTATAATTTGCAATTTCAAATTTCAGAAGGATTTCATTGGAAAAATATAATAAAATTAATCATAATAATAATAATAATAATAAAATTTCATCGCCGCAGCACACTAACTTGTAAACAATATAAAATACGTATGTATTTGTCTGTATCCCTGAAAATTTGGTGGGTGGAAAGTGGAAACAGTTCTGTCCTCACACATACAACTACAACAAAAAACGAGCCGCTAACAGGTGCACAGAAAATTTGGCAAGATGCCGCGCAGCCTGAGAGCAAAAATGCGAAAGCGAAACAACGACAGGAAAGTAAACAAACAAGCAGGAAGGCAAACAAATGTGCCGACCCACTCTTAATGCTTTTCTTGTTTATATTCTTTTTTTTGGGGGGAGGTTCTCCTCCTACACTGGAGAAAACTGAGTATATGTTTGGGACTCATCATTTTACCTCTCACTTTTAAGGCAACATATTGCATATATTGACTCACAAATATTAAAGGAGAATAATAATAATTAGTTATGACTCAGATTGTTATAATTATTATTGTTAATTATATTTAATATATTTATTTAGCATTCATTTAATTTATATAAAGAAAATAAGCTGAGTTTAATTATTTATTATAATTATTTAATTTAAAGTAAACTATAAACATGTACAAATATAAACAAACACGGCAATTTTGTTGCTAATAACTTTAATAAATTTAATTATGTATTTTTTTAGGAATCCTGACTTTATTTGATGATTTAATAAATAAATGCCAAAAGAAGATTTGATAAAATGAAGTTTTTTATTTATTTTTCTGTGTAGACACAAAACGCTTACCCAACCTCAACTGTGTGTTGCTTTTATAGCATTTTTGTTGGCGCACTCATACACACAGCATCCCCCAAATCAGCACCGGAAGTTACCGCCTGTCTGTATCTAAGGGGGGTTACAGGCCTCTATCGACTTTTCACCCCTCCGGAAAACCTTAGTTCCCTTCCTTCCCTTCCCTTCCCTTCCTTTGCTTGCAATAACAATGAAATTGCGATTGCCTGTCATAAAAATGTCAAGTTTTGACACTCATAAAACCATCAAACAAGTCAAACGAACAGGATAGCAGGAAAATCAGCAGGACGAACGGCTGTCAACGTTTTTCGGTTCATCCTTGCGGCTTCCTAGGCACACTCACTAGGAGTTTATGTGGTGGGCTCTTTATATTTCCACTTCCGTCCCCCAAAAACCAAAGGGCTTTATTTATGAGACGATGAGCTGGGTCTGTACACCCACACACACACACACACAAGGAGATAGCCTAAGGGAGGAACACGCCCAGTAGGCCCAAGCACTTTACGAGGGGATGACAGGACACAGGACACAGCAGCCATTGCCGGGTTAACCCTTCGGCAAAAGAAGGAGATACTTTCTCGCATCCCCCATGTGGAAATACCAGATTTTGCAGAGATTTTACAACCCACAACCATGAATAAAAAATGCATTTCATTTTTGTTTTCTTACAGAAAATCAATTTGTCTTTTATTGATTCAGAAAAAGTTCAGTTTCATTTTTTTTTGTTTTTGGTTTTTGGATGACAGCATTTTTGCTCTTTAGGTTTTACTTTTTCTTACCAAAGAGACGTTTTCTTCGTGTGTTCTTCGACTCCATCGTCCATCGTCCACATTTAAATCTTTTGCTATGTTTTCGGTTTAATGTTTTCTGTCTTGGCTCAAGTCGAGGGATCAGGGACTTTCGTCCTGCCCCCGCTCGGCTGCATCTTGCTTGATTCTCTCGCATTCTGTTCTGTTCTACACTGATCTAATCTCATTTCTTTTTTACTTACAATTAGATTTAATTTTTTTTCTCATTTACTTTCTGTTTTTTTTTCCTTTTTTTGGTTTTGGGTTTTCTTGTTCAACTAGTCTTAAGCGAAATAAGCACAAAAGCTGCAAAATGTTTTGCTTAAACTAATTTTCCATCGTGAATCGCTCTTTCTTTTTTTTATTTAGGGTCTTTAGCTTTCATCTCTTGATTTCCATCTTCAATTCAGTTTTTAATGGATGATCTCTTGCATTCGAGTTGAGGGCACAAAAAGTACGCGTATAAATTTGAAAGTTTTAGCAAAGATTTCGCTTTTTCGCATTTTTTTCTTGTCACTTCTCATTTTTAGGTTTTAGGTTTTTCGTGTTCATTTTTTAGCTTTTACTAGAGTTTTAAATACAATTCTTTCGCCTTATAAAAATGCTTAAAAGCGTCACATTGATGCAAAAAATAATACCTTAAAAAATACACAGAGATTTGAAAAGGATTCCTCATGCTTTCGATCGATCTTCCCTCAGTTTTGTGTCCTGGAGGATTACAAAAAGAGATGTAGTTTTTTCTCCTTCTGATTTACTTCATCCAGTTAGCGCATTTGCTTGCTTGATTTTTTTTTGTTCGTTTTTTGGTTTTTATCATTGTTAATAAGAAAATGAATAAAGTTCTTTAAAAGACTTTGATTTAAAACTTAAAAATAGCAACAAGCGAAATGTACATTACTCTCATTTAAGTATTTCTGTTTCTAAGTTTAATTAGCTGCTTGCATTTTACGCTTACTTAAAGTTAGTTTACGCCTTTGTCGTCGTGTTTTGTTCCTTTCCCCTCGGCATCATCTCCACTCCCTCCATTCCCACCGTTCGTACCAAACTGTTTTTATATTTTCCTTATTTATTTTTAAATTTAATGAGCTTGTTTTCGTCCATTCCGCCTTCCTGTCTGTTCCATTCATCGATTTGCCTAGCGTTCATTCCTACTACTGGCTCCGCTTTAGCTTTCACTTTAATGTGTTTCATTTTGTTTTTCGTTTTTTTGTTTCCTTTGTTTATATTCTTGGTTTCGTCAAAAAAGTTTCAAAAAAATATATATTCATCATTTCCTTAAATTGGCTTAATTAAAAAATGTTTATTTATTCCTCCCGCTCGCATCTCACGCTCTGCTCTCTGCCCGCCCCTAAACAACGACTAAGACGACTAAGTTTGCCTCCTGCTGTTTGAAACACAATTCAATTTAGTAGTCAATAATTAATTAATTTAAGAATTTCTTACTGCAAACTATTTGGTGTAGGGGTGTGAGTAAGCTTAGACTGGTAATTCAAAGGGCGAACATTTTACTACTAAGAAATCACATCGAATTGAAACGCAAAACGAAACGAGGGAAAACACACACACTCAAAAACGAAAGAAATTTCTTGAATTTGTTTTTTGTTTTTAGTTTTTATTGAAATTGTTTTGTTGTTTTTTGTTTTCAATTTTACGCACTAGACATTTTTTTGTTTGCATTTTAAAAATTACTTCAACACTTGCATCAAATTTAATCGATTCGCTCCTCAGGCGAGAGAGTTCTTCAATCAGGGGCGAGAAACCCAAGCAATCTTGAATCTTAAATGGGGTCTCTGCGATTTTAAGACAAATAATAAATTAACTACTTAAAATTAGTTAAAAAACTAAAGTAAAACGCATTAAATTAAAACAAAATACAGACGCAAAACAAACGAGTTCCAAGTTTGGTTTCTTGTCAAAAGTAGATTTAAATACACACAAAAAAGTCAGTATAGCTTTTAGATAAGAACACTCCTCGTCGGTTGATTTCTTTTTTTGTTTACTGTTTACCCTCTCCAGCGTTGTCCTTGCTTTCATCGTTATCATTTTCAAAAATTAAACCTAACCTCGGTGCGACGTGCTTGCCGCCAACACCTTTCGGACAGAGGCGCTCGTCGCCGTCTTCACGCTCTAACTACACAAAAACTACAACTTGCTACGTGTGTTGCACTCCAACTAACCAACTATTTTCGTCTCTCTTTTTCACTACCAACTAGAAATCATATGTCCTACTCGTCTCCGTCTCCGTCTCTGACTCCGGTCTTTCTTGCTACATTTCGCGCTTCTCCTCTGGCGGCAACCTCCGCCACTTTGCGTTCATCTTTGCCTTTCAACACTGTACTTAGGTTTGCTAAACTTACGCACTAGGCTTTGATCTTATATACTACGTTCATTATCTTCTTGTCTCTTCTTCGACTGCATTTCATTTCCATCTCTAGAACATAAATTTCATTTTTCACTTTCCTAGGGAGCGCGCCTGCCTCGCCACATTTCCTGCTCCGGCGCTTCATAAATTAACTTAATGTTTAATGCTTTCCTCTCAATTTGCTTAAGTTGCTTGCTGCTAACAAAGTAAAATCATTGAAAACTACAGAAAGAAAATTGCACTTTGTGTGTGAGTTCGAGGGTGTGTGTGTGTGTGTGAGTGTGTGGGGGTGTTCATGTTCGAGGATATTAGGATTGAAAGTCCCTTTCAAAAATATTCTCCCAATGAGTGGTTGTGTTGTATTTGTGATTCTTCTTGTTTAGGACAACAAATGCAGGCATCGCTCGATAGATTTTTTCAAACATTTCGCTTCTCCTGTACTTTATTAATTTTTTCTTACATTTTTTGTTTTGCTTTTGGAATGTTTTTGGCAAAATATATATATTTTTCCGATGCCTGCATACATACATATCAAGATCAGGAGGTGGTGGAGTCTATATATCCTGCATTTGTTGTTGTTATTGTTACAGTTTCAGTTCGTAGTCAGTCTAAAGCAAATATAATCGTAACAAGAAAAAAAAACAAAAAAATATATGAAAAACATTTGCATTTTGTTGTTGTTTTGGTTTTAGGCTTAGGAAGACTTTTGGCGTTGTGTTTTTCTTACGTTTTTATATATATATATGTATATATAATGTATATATATATGTAGATAGTTCAGTTAGGCGACTCGACAACTCTAAACTTGAAAATCATATCGTATCGTAACACATCTCATATATATATATCAAAATCAAATTAAAGACTTTGCTCAGGAATGTTGTTTGCCATGTGTGTAAGTGTGTGGGTGTGTCCTTCTCTCAAAACGGAGATTCTTCTTAAAAAATTCACCCTCTCTCGCCTCATCCCACACCAATTATTCCCACCCCACATATTTCCCTTGTTTCTCTTCATTTGCTCATCGTTTTTGTTAATCAATTAACACATTCGAAAAAATCACAAATACAATTCTTAGGCTTGATAGGTGTGTCCGTGTGTGTCAGTGTGCGTGTGTGTGTGTGTGTCTCAGGAAAATAAATATATACTAGGCTTTGAAAAAGGATTTAATTTCAATTCTAAACTCCTTGCTCCATTCTCGAAAACTCTACTTAAGAGACGCTTACAAGACTAAAGAAATCTTCGCTTATTAACTAAGTTCACTAAACGTAGTTCTCTGCTTCATCTTGTGTTTTTTTTTTAATTCTTTTTAAATTTAACCTTAACTTTCTTGGTTTTATGTTTACATTTCTGCTACTGCCTGTGCCAGTTGTTGTTGCTGCTGCTGCTGTTGTTCTTTCTGATCCTTGCTGATCCTTCAAAAAATCGTACCATTTCTCCGCATCACAAAGCTAAACTACAGTTCTACAGTTTCAAAATTTTATTTTCTCGTTCTGTGTGTGTTTCGCTACGTTTGTGTGTTTTATCGGTTTGCTTCGCTATTCCCTTTTAAAAAGTGTTTGCCTCTTGGTTGTTCTTCCTTGCTAATCAAAAGCATCCTTCCACATTCTCTTCCCTAATTTCCTCACAATTCATCTGCGTTCTCAACAACTCTTCGCTTATGCAGAAAAATATACTATTCCTAGTTTCATTTTGTTATTGGGTTTTTTTTCCTTTTTTTTTGTGTTTACTTTCTGCATTAATATTTCTAAAAAACAGTTAACGTAAAAAACTGTAGACAGCTACAAAAAATTCATTCATTAAATCGACTGATGAGCACAAAAAATATGCTAAAAACTAGTACAAGATTTCTTCAACTCCTCTTCTCTGTTCTCTCTTCAACTAACTTTCATTTTAAGCTTCTGCTTACTTTTTTGCTTTTGTTTAGATCTCTAGAACTACTAAATCTGTTGTTTTCTTACTGAAATTTTCTTATTTTTGTTTTGCTAAGGCTTAACCTAGGTTATTTTCGCCCATTTCTGGGGCTTTTTCTTCTCATTTGTTTAGATTTACTTTCTTTTTACTGTTTTGACTGCTTGGATAGCACAAAATGAATGTCGAAATGAGGGAAAACATAAATTGGTTTTCCTTTTCGTCGGATTTTCATATATTCGACTCTCGGTTTTTGTTTTCTAATCTTTGCTTTATACAATTTGCATGTTTTTCGACTCAAAAGACCAACTCAGAATATGGAAAACAAACCCTTCCTTTCTTTAATTTCTTTTTAGTGGCTATCTACGCTCTTTCCTGCCATCTTCCCCTCTTTTTGTGCTGTTCAACACGGTTCACAAAAATACAAAATAAATATTACAAATTAGACAAACAGAACAGAAACAAAGGTAGGTCCGAGTTGCTTCTTCATCATAAAAATCTTCTTGCTTTCTTACGCTTTTCATTTGCCGAAGTTTGACTTAAGAGTTATGCTTGGTTTATATCATCATCGAGTCGAAATGACTTTTGTTTCGTTTTTATTTGCTCTGTTTTTTGTTTTTGCGGTTTTAACATACATTGCACACACATTTATTTTTGTTTTCTGTTTCTGTTTTGGGTTTCTTCTCTTTTACTTCACAAAATTTCTCTCTGCTTACGGTTTTTTGTGTTTATGTTTTAATCGTTATTATATTTCTTTTTTTTGCTAGCTCAAAATTAGCAAAATAGTTTCTTTTTTATCTTCTCCTCTATTTTTTACATCACTTCTTCTACTCGGCTTCCACATTCAACTGTTTCTTCTAACTTTCTCTTTCGCTTAACAAAATTAACTTAACTCTAATCTGCGATGGTTCTTTCTCGGCAGATTTCCTCAAGTTTCTCGAGTGCCACTACTCCCCGCCTGCTCCCTTTCACATCTGACTTAAGCTGCTTCTCCTTGCATCCTGCAGTGATTTTTTTTGTAAATATTTTCGACTGCGCTTTTTCTTTTTGCCTGCTGCTGCTGCTGCTGCTTCTGTTGTTGTTTTACGGCTGCTCGCTGTTGTTTATTTAGTGTGTATAACTATGCTCTATTATTTAAGTTTAGTCTTTGCTTTTCTTCACTTTTTACTCGCGTCTTCAGCGCTCGTCTACTTCGAGACTGGCGGCTTCACCTTTTTACTCGTGTAACCTCTAAACTTCATCCTCTCATATCTAACCTCCTGCTCTTATTTATACATAATTTTCTGTTTCTTCTCTTTTTTATCAATTTATGGTTCTGCATTTTTCTAGAATAAATTTCGCGAACTGCATCTGCATTCCGGATTCCTCTGGCGAACGGCTGCTGTTGGTGCTGCAAGTTCTTGTTTGTTGTCTCTGCTTGTTGTTGTTTGATGCTGCTGTTAATGGTTGTTGTGGTTGACTCCTTTATCCTTATCAATTCTTAATCCGCTTCGTTCCTCCTAGGGTTTTCCGCTCCTTCTCACTCTCGTCCGACATTATATAGTACTCAAATGGGGTACTAATATATTATAGCTGCAAGAATTACACAGAATTAGTAAGTTGAACATTGATTGAACATTGTTTCAAGGATAAAGGGACACATAATCTGTATTGAATGTTTGAATGAATGAATGATATTTACCTAGTAGGGGTTACCAGTGATTAGGCTGCTTAATAACTGTACTATAGAAACAATATATACATATGCAAAGAACCATGTTTTCAAGCAGCAAAAAAGGTGGATGAAAAAAAGAAATAAAATTCATTGTCGTTTAGTATTGAAAAGGCATGATTATAGAAACATAATGGTTATTTAATGAACAGATCTGAAGCAAACAGGCAAGCAACAACAAGCAGAGCACACAAAACACATGAAGCCCCGATGATTTAATGGTCAGTGTTGTGTTTTCCTTTTGGTGGATGCAGTGTAGGGATTTTAGGAAATATCAATATATAGATAATGACTTTAATTTGACAAGAAACTGGATATTTTAAGGATCAATATAATTGGAAAAGTGAAGCAAATAAATTCAATATTTTATTTTATTCATTTAAAATCGATCAAATTTATTTTTAAACTTTAAATGCAATATTTTTGAATATTTCAAGTTTCGATATGAGCAAGATATTTGTTTTTGAGTTATTATATCCTCTGGATATACATCCTTTCTGTTGGGAATTGTGTTTAAAAGTGTAGAAGAAACAATGAAGCCATTGGGTTTTTTTTTTCAAAAGAAAGCAAATGAAATGTGGCGAGTGAGGGTGATCAATTTTGATGGGTGGGTGAGTGGTGCTCGATTTAATGGGAACTTGGGGTTGCCCTAAGAGCAAAGAGCGCACATGCAAAACTGTGTTTGTAAACACAAAATATTGGATGGAAAGCTTTAGAGCTACAACAACAAAAACAATGATAATTTTTCTATAACTTTTTCGACAAAAACAATGTTTAAAAATAGTAGTTAAACTAATTCATGTTTGTACATTTTTAAATACCTTTTAAAATTAGTTAAAGTTATAGAAAAATTATATTTCTTAAAGCATTATCAATAAAGCTTAATTCTTTAGTACCAAGCGTTAATTTTTAAGTTTTAAACTTCTTAGGTTTCAGAGAATTTAGTATTTTTATTAAATTTTTATTGATTTCGCTATTATTATTACTGAAACATTTTTAGATGACTGAAGAAGGCAGACAATTGTAGGACAGCGAAATGCAGGGACAGAAAAATGGATGCCGCGGCAGCATAGAGATAGCGACAGAGACAGAGACCAAAACCAAGTCGGAGATGAGAGATGAGGCAGAGACAGAGGAGACACAGATGGCAGAGAGTTGACTTCACTCACCTCGCGAAGACCTATTTGGGAGCGGCTTGATGTGGATACTGTGTGTATGCCTCGTCGGGTGATGCAGCTGTGCTAGCCTGTTCGGAATCTGTCATTGGCATTGTTGGTATAATAGTTGGTGGTGGTGCATAATATGGGTAAGTTGGACTAATATACTGTAACGATGGAGAAAAGTTCTATAAAAGAAACCGAAGAAACGAAAGAAAAAAAAAACAAAACAAATACAAAAAGTAAATCCAACCGAAAAATCAATCGAAATCAAGAGGAAAATAATTGGAGTAAAAGAAAGGAATAGAAAGAGTACAAAATTAAATATCAATCAACATATTTTCAAGATATTACACACTCAGCACACCAACCGTGAAGAAACACACACTATTTAATGCGAATCTTCAGGGTTTAGCCGCTTAACAAGCTAACAACTCTTTTTCTTTCTTTTCAATCCACAAGGATTTAGGCAGACATGCCCATGGGACAGGGCATGTCTGCCTCTTGGCAGGGGGAACTCGAGAGAAAGAGTTTTGGGTTTGAGAGATCATATAAGATCAATGGCTTACAGAGTTGCCAATCTGCAGAGTGGCCAACTGGGGCATCATCGTTCCATATGGCACGCCCGTTTCGCCGCTGACCATCATTGAGATGCCTCGTGGCTGCACCTGGTTCACCGCCTCCGGTTTGTACGAGGTAACTCCCAATTGTGGGGCAGCCGCCATTTGCATGTACTGTTGAAATAAAGTGGGTAATGGATCAGTACAGATTCGAGGATTAAATCGAAAACCCAAATGACACTGGAGGTGACGATAGTTTTCTTAATTAATTGTTAGTTTCGCTTTAAATCTTTCAAATCTCATTCAAATCCAGTGCCATATATAACCCCATAATGGATGCTAGTCCACTACTCACCTGATCATCTACCTGAGTGATCGGTTGGGTCATCATGTAACCGGGTATCCATTGGGAGCCAGCCACTGGATAGCCACCCACCTGGGGGGCACTGAAACGGGAATATGGGACACCGATGGGTGTGCCAACGTTCACGCTAACTCCATTCTGCTGCAGGGTGGGATCATAGGCCACGGGAATACCCTCCGCAGAGACATCGCGCCACGCACGCGCATTCGGATCGGGCGTCTTGAAGAGATTCTTCTTTTTGGGTCCACCATCGGCGAACTTCACCAGCAGGGGATCTTTGGCACCCGGTATTGTGTTACCATTAAACATCTGAATGATTTGCTCGCACTTTTCGCGACTCTCCATGCGGGCAAAGCCAACACCTTGAGGGGATTAAAAAATATATAAAATAATTATTTGATCTTTAAAAGGGAATATTAAAAAATAACCAAGACTTACCCTTGGAGTTCATCTGCTGATCACGCAATATTCTGGTCGAAACAACTTGTCCGTATTTCGATAGCATTGCCTCCAGATCAGTTTCTTTGAAGTGGGGCGGCAAATTTGCAATGTACAAATTTGTGGGATCCTGTTCCTGTTGCTGTGTGGTTGTTGTATGCAATTGGGTCAGATCAGGGTGGTGTGGTGTTGTCGATTGTTGTTTGTGGTTGTTGAAATTGAATCAGTTTAGTTTGATTTGTGGGTTTTTTTTCGATTTTTTTTGGTTGGTTGTTGTTTGTTTTGGTTTCACACAAATTAACGTTACACAAAAGCAGTTGGCGTAAGCATGTGTGTTGTGTGTATTTTATTTTTGTGGGTGTGCGTATGCATGTTGATAAATGTGTGTTTTGTGGGAAAGTGTGGTTTTTATTTTATTTGTTGTATTTTTTTTAGAGAGAAAAAGGGGGAGTAGAGAGATTAAGAACGTAGAGATTTTGTCATTAGTAAATATTCAAGTTGCTAGCCAAAAAATGTTTCTGTTGTCAAACTCTTTTTGGACTGTTTGTCTGTTGTCAGTATGTTAGTGTGCATTTAGTGTGCCTAACACTGGCGAAGATGTGTGAGTGTAGGTGTAGTGTGTGTAGAGTGTGTGTGTTTGGATGTCTTGTAATGCCTGAGACTTATCGGAGAATAACTTAGAGACCTTAATGCTGACTGGACTGGATTGATTGATTGATTGATTGCTTTACCCCCCTTCAAAGTGTTTCCTTTACCTTCGCCCTTAATCGTTGCTTAACTAAGTTAAATACCTGATCAGTAATGTCTTAGGGTTTATATGAGATCTGTTTGACTTGTTATACTTAGAGTTTAGATTGTCTTTGGTTTTTTTGGTTTGATTTTTGGCCGGCACAGGTTTGTAGCAATTTGCGTACTCAAACAACAAACTTTGTAGTAGGTTGAAGTAGTAGAGGTTGATTATATACGTTTTGGCTGGCTATAACTTCAAAATACGAGTATACAGTTTATACAGTTGAATATACAGATTCAATATATATATATATTATAGAATATTATCATATTTGAAGAGAGAGATACGCTATTTGTACTGGTTTCTATTTAATCGGAGGTGTAAGTGTGTGTATCGTTCAAATCTATGGATTACAATTCATTAATTCCTACGCTAATACATGATACATCTGGGTTTTATTTTATTATACAGCAAACTTTCCATTTTTTTGTTGCTATTTTGCTATGTTTAATGAGCATTTAATGCCATCGGATTATAAAGTTGGGAAAAAGCCAACAGGAGAGCGACGAGGGTGAGAGCAGAGGCGCTAAGCTCTTCGGATGAAAAACTTTTCGAATTGTTTACAAATTATTAATATGCACGAATGAATGGCCAAAATTGATATTGATATCCCATTCCAGCCCCTCGGCACTCGTAAGCCGCTGTAAATGGCTGCTAATTATTGATTACGATTTACGATTTCAAAAACTGAAATGTTTACAATGTTTTCTCGCTCTTCGGACAAAGTCTGGGAGGGAAATGAGGGAATTACTTAAATTTTTGGCTTTCTCTACTTAAATAGAAGAATACTTTATCTAAGTTCTACTTAAATTTAGCATCTATTAGCCCAATTTCCCATTTAGGAGCTAAGCTACAATTGAGTTTCGGCTAAAATCTCTTTGGAAAATCATAAATTACATAAGAGAGCTAAAAGTTTAAACAGTTTTCAACTGATTTCATTATTTCCGAGAGAACTAAACTAATGAAAATAAGCGTAATATGTGTGTATGAATTTTATACAGAAATTATTTCGTTCTAATAAATTTTTTTAAGATGTTTTGAATTAAAAAGAAAGTAAGAGTTTCGTCTATAATTGTAAAGCAACGTTGTTGTTATTCTCTTTAGGTCTACCTTGATGAGTAAGTCCTAATAATGATTTAATGGGTTTTACATTTCAGTTACTGCATTCTATATGTGTATATAAATATATCAGAATATCTTATAAAACTGGTTTTATGCTAAACTTCAAAAGATACCTGCTGTACAAATAATTTACCAAACAAATCCGCTAACAAACATTAATTGTTCTCACTTAATGCCATTATTTTGGGGGGATTCTTTATTCAACTGCTAAAGGAAGATTAAAGAGAGGGGTTATTTATTTGATGACTCTTTCCAGCTTCTACAGGATGTCATTAATAAATGAATTCATTCTCAATTAATTGAGGAATGTACACTATAAAATATATATTACGCTATCAATAAGCTAACTAACTAAGCAAAGGAAGATGATAAAACAAGGAAATAATTCTAGAAGTAACTTGTTTTCAGGTTTACTATCAAATTGTTTCTGTCTATATTCGGTTATATCGAGATATATAGTATGTGTGGTTTATTTTTTTGGTATACGACAAACGGTTATACAAAGAGAGTCTTTTGGAACAACACTACGAACTATAGGTTTTCGGGTTTTTGGGTTGGGCTCTGGGGTATTCAGAGGGAAGTGGGAAGTTAAACCAATAAAGATAAAGCAAATGAAATTAACAAAAAGATCAACCACAATTTGGTGTGTGGAAACCTAAACATTTTTCGATAAATAAATAATTGTTTTGGTCTGATTCCGAAAAATACCCTACGATTTAAGACCAACTTTTGTGGAGATATATGAAAAAATATAGGAAAAACTTCTTATTGATAATTATAAAGAATCTAATTCATAAAAGGTAGCCTTCTTTTTGAGCTGTGTAATAAGAAATAGTTTGTAGTTACTCCTCAGAGGATAGCTTTCTTTTTCGAAAATATCCAATTGATAAGAATTATATTTAAAGGATTACGGAATATTATTATTGAAGACTCTTTGGTCAATGTATTACCAATAGCTAATAAATAATCCTTAAATGGAATAATTTTCAATATTTAATATTCCAGTTTTTAGCTTTCCTTTAAGCTGACTTATAAAAACTTTGAAATAAAGACTACTCATTATAAAAATCAATATAGTTTTACATTTGTCAAATAACCCATATTCTCTCTTAGAAAGAAAGACCCATAAAATCTCAATCCAATTTCCTAACTAAAAAACTAAATAAAGTCTGAACCCAAACTTAAATAATAAAGAAATATTCTGGACTACAGAGAGAGAGGAAACTTCTAGGCGGTACAAAAACGAAATGCACAAAAATGATTTGGAAAGAAAAGGATATATCAAAGGATTTGGATTTTGGATTTAAAGTTTTGAAGGGAACTGGGTTGGGCAGGCTGGGGGTAAGGGGAAGGGGTTCTCTTTTCAGGATGGGACACTTTTTGCGGTGTGTGGGGGGTGAGTATTACTTGCATGCAAACAAACGTACAATGGCCGGCCTATGAAGCACCCAGATACCCACTTTGGCCATCTGAGCTTGCACGCCCTTCCCCTGCAATCCTTTTACGGCGCACTCGGCGAAGGCTGGCTGCTCGAAGTCGACGAAGCCGTAACCTGCAAAAAAGCATATTTTGTTTTTGTTTTTCGTTGTTTTCGTTTTTTGTATTTTTTTTTTCATTGTTTTTCGTTTTGTTTATTTTTTGTTGTTTTTGTGTGTTGCGGGTGGTGGGGGGAATTTTATTTTTATTTTTTTTAATTGCATGTATAAATATATATATATTATAAATATATATTGGCAAAGACAGAACGAAAGGAAATGTTTATTTATATTCCAATATTTGGTTGGCACACAAATCGAAAATTGAAATCGAAAATTCAATCGAAAATGAATTTAAAGAAAATAAGAATAATTTTCGCATTGGGTCACGTGCAACGAAAACGAAAAAAACGTAATTGAACAAAAACAAAATATATATAAAGAGAGGGGGGAATAGAAGAAAAAACGGGTGAAAATTAAATTAATAATTAATTTGATTCAAGGGGTAAAAACAACACCAACATAAAAAACTCTTTAAAAAATATTAATAAATATTAAAAAGTATATTTATATTAATACACGCACACACACATCGATAGAGAGAGGGAGCAGCAGATACACAATTTATATAGCTCGTTCATTTACCGGGTTTATTTACATATTTTCATAATCGAAAGGGTAATTATCATTAGTCAAGTGCATCGCAGGAAGAGATATATATATATATATTTATATATATATTGGTTGTAAAAGTAGAGTGGAAATGCATGAATGAGACGATTGCGAAATGAGAAGGAAAACTGAACTGAGGAACTCAGGACAAGTAGAAGGAAATCAATTGCAAACTGGGGAAAAGGCCAATATTTAATTTTGAAAATGAAAATGTACATTTATTGTATATTGAAAATATAGAATACAATATAATATAATTTAAGCTACGAAGACAATAACGAACGAGCAATAAAAGTTGTGATCAGTTGTATTAAAAGAACTCAAAGATTTGAATTTATAAAAAACAAATGCTGAGAGCTCTTTTTGGGCAAAGAATTCAAAAATTTATAAATTAAATTCCGAATTATTTATAAATATTCCTCCAATGAGCACTCAGCATTTGTAAACAAAACAAACCAAGAAAATAATACAAAGAAATTCAATGAAATTTCAGTTTTTGATTGTTTATATTATTTTTTTTGCTTGCTTTTTGTATATCTTTTTTTGTTCCTTTTTTTTTTTGCTTTTTTACATAAACACATACTAATAATACTTGTACAAAAACACACATAAATAAAATAATGATGAGAATGGTGAAGAAAAAAATACCTTTACATTTGTTTGTTGTTTTATCTAAAATAGCCTTGGTTGATATAATTGTTCCGTATCTGAAAGTTAAAGAGAAACACAGGTGTGGTTAATACGGTTGATACCTAAAAAGGATATAGACTGGATAATCAGATTATAAACACATTCCAGTCTCTATCTTTCGGTCTGGGTGCGTGTCAGTGGCGGTGCCACGTGCCACAGATAATATGCATGGCAGGGGGTTTGGTTTGTGGGGACAGACACCTGGCGCGACTCTGATTGGGGGCTGGTTTACCTTTGGCATAAGCAATTAAAGTGTCATTAAAATGCAATTTTTATGCTTGTGCCCTGCAAAGTAGGCAATGGAAATGTGTACAACCCTTTGCCCCATCTTTGCTGCTGCTGCTGCTGCTCATTTATGCCTGTCCAGGAATTAAATCGATACCTTCCTAGTTACACTAGCCAGCAAGCTACCCCTCGACTCACTCACCACAGCCATATAAATACATGGTTATAATAACATTAAAGCCCTGTGGCTCTAAGCCTTGCCCCACTACTAATAAGCCGCTTATTTTGATTGCCTGCAGGAGTAGGAACAGGAGCAGGAGTAGAAGCAGCAGCATTGGGAGCACGAGTGGGAGACCCTGACTCTGCAGCATAAAAAAACGGTAGCAGAAAAAAAGCAAAACAAATTATCCTTCAATTTAATTACTTGACTTGGGTATCCCCCCGATCCCTTTAGCTTCGTTTTCTTTCCCTCTCTAAGCGCTTTTCATTAGTATTTTTATGTTCGTGTGACGACGGCGCAAATAAGTTGGTTTTTTATGTAGCAAAAAGAAATGGCATGACCATAATCAAGTGGCCAGCGGTGCGTATACGTAATGCACACACATATTAATAATAATGTTGATTTTCTTTTTTCACCTTCTCAATCCTCACACTCCACTCTGCGAGGCCAAAAATGATTTACCCAAAAAAAAATCATTTTTTGATGAAGCGTGCGCACTAATTAGTGGATTTTGTTTAGTTTGCAGAAACTTGGCCCCGCGTCCATCAAGAAAGTCAGGAAAAGAGGAAGTGGAACTGGAAGGAGTGTGGCCTTTTTGGGGGTTACTTTTTGGCCGGCCGAAAGATGGATAAGGGAGAGCAAAGGACCTCCTCACTGATGTTGCCGGTGGTGGGTGGCTTTATGGAAACTCAGCCAAGCGGAATGGACTGAGGCTAAGCCGCTCATTAGCAAAGGGAATGGGATTGGTAGCAGGACTGCGGATGGGGTGCAGCGGATGGAAACGGTTTAAGGGGTTCCCAAACTCTCCTCCGTTTTGGGGGGCAAATCAATAGTCGGTCACACACATTTCGAATTAGTTCATTTCGTATGGATGGCATTTCGTATGCTTGATGTGGCACCAAAGATACTATATACATATATATGTACAAGCGTATCTCAAAGATACAAATAGAGTCAAGTGCCAGAGAATGGAATACATTGTCAAATTTCTAAATGTATAAAATTGGAAAAAGGCAAATAGAGAATACAATCATTTATTTTACTTGCAGAATTAAAATGTATTCCATTGCGTCAGTATTTTGTAACATTCAGATATGGTTAGTGTATTTCATTACACTTGAATTTAGAGAATGTATCCTTTATTTAAACAATGAATTCATTAAAAAGGTTAAAAACTATTTGGAATGTTTAATTTTATAAAGATTCCCAGATTCTTTAACTTGTTAATATTGATTCAAGCTACCTATGTGGCCAATATAAAAACCAAAAATGTATCCAATAAATATGTTTATAATGTCACTTCTCCACCTAAGGATACGTGCAGTTTTCCTTTAGTAACTTCCACTTCTAAATTTCCCCACACTGCCAGCTACTAATGTTCAATTAAAATCGAGGTAGTCATGCATCTTGCTCAAAGGCATTCAGCATCTGCTTCGGCTCTTCAAAGGCTGTACATAAATTGATGCACAAATTGATATACA
This sequence comes from Drosophila mayri, assembly GCA_008042485.1. Classification (NCBI taxonomy): domain Eukaryota; kingdom Metazoa; phylum Arthropoda; class Insecta; order Diptera; family Drosophilidae; genus Drosophila; species Drosophila mayri. Next base: position 290,267 of record VNJN01002110.1, on the reverse strand, counting down.
AATTGATATACATACATTAAGATATATCTATATATATATCATCTATAGAGAGCCCTGAAGCTGCAAAAACAATTAAAGTGAATTTGCATAATGGCCTTCTGCCCAGGGAGCCGTGCCTTGGCAGCCATAATGCAATTTAATGTGATAGGTGGACCGCCGCAGAGACAAGATGGAAAACCGCAGGGCACAGAACGCACCAACGAACAGGGAAATCATATCGAGAAGCAGAGAGACTTGATTGCATTTATATCTGATTTCTGTGATATTTTATTTTTTTCGGGTAGACCATGCTGCATGGCTGCTGCATCCTCCCTGGTACTCACTGTGCACACATATTAACTAGATCCTTGTCGGTTGTGCCCTGCTGCAGTCCGCGTATGTAGAGATTTGTCTTGGACAACTGCTCGCCGCCCTGCTGGTTTTGATTCTGTGCCGTGCCGTTGGGACCCATGTTCGTGTTGGTATTCGTCGTGTTACTTAGGCTGGTGCTCAGCGTTCCGCTCTGGGAGCCCGTGTTCGAGGAGCTGCTCGAGTTGGTGTTGCTCGGTGAGGCTGCCGTCGGCACTCGCTGGCCGTACTGCAATGATCAAAGAAGGGGAGGAGAGAGGATGGAATTAGTATTAAATATTTTACAAAATGTATAAAATTTTTACTAGATATTAATTTGTATTAAAGAGAAACTCTCTTCTCAGTGTCTAAACTTCCTTTCTAGCAACATTTGTCATTATTAGAGTGTTGCGCAACATGTTCCTAGCAACATTTATCGTTTTTATTTGTCAACACTCAACTTCTTTCCTAGGAACATTTGTTTTCCTAGCAACAATTATGGTTTTTATTTGTCTCCCTTCCTAGCAACATGTTCCGGCCTTTTTAATTACATTTTTCTTATATTTTAGTATAATTAGCAAAGGCTTTTGGTTCGGGGAATTTCACTAGTTATACCAGCTTTCTTACTTGTTATTTATGTAAAAATAAATATGCAAACAACAAGAAATATTGAAATTTTGAAATAAACCTTAAATTAAAGCCAAATTTAAGTTTTATAAAATCCAATAAAAGGCATATTTTGATTTATTTATTTCAAACCAATGCTGAAAACATATTCCCATGTATATCCCAAAAATAAATGTAATATTAAAATGTTTTTAGTGCAAAAGCATGTCGATAATATTAAGCGATTTGGCTGCCACAATCTCCTATGTATAAAGAGGAAGAGAAAGAGAGACACTGGACAAGTATTTTTATTGAAATTCCAACTGGAATAGCTGCTGCCATTCGAAGTTATTGAATGCTGCTTCTTGGCCCACACAATGGTTGCCGATGGGGGGATAGAGATGAAGCGGATAGCTGGCCATAGAGGTGAGATAGAAAGAGGTGGCACAAAGAGAGGGAGACGGAAACATTGGCATGTCGACGACAGCCATGACGATGGCGTTTTTCACTTAAAATGCCTCACATGTATGCCAGAGAGACAGAGGCGGGGAAAGCAGGAGCTTGAGCTTTGCATATAAGGCTCCAGGATATTTGGCAGCTGCACTCGAAGGCGTTGAAAATCTATAAAATTTGTATGCAACAAACAAAAGCTCAACATTCACACACATACACACACTTGCTCCAAACTTTGCCATTGATACATTTTTGAAAATTTGCCAAAAACATTATTTTATTCGCAGCAGCAGCAGCAACAGCGAGGAAAATGCTAAAATATGCATCCAACAACAACGAGTGCGAGTGTGTGTGTTGGAGGAAAAGTTCCAAACGCAAATTCCCAAAAATGCTAACCAAAAAATCAAGCGAAACATTTTTTGTTGGATTCCTCTTTTGTTTTTACGGATAAATAAAGAAGGAAAAAAGGTTTTTGCGGATTGGCAAACTTTTTAGCCAGCCGCAAAATCCATTTCCATGAAAGCCACTGAATCCCGGAGGTTATTTAGAGAAGAGGGAGAAAAAAAGGCGACAGCTTGCTAATTGATTTGTGACAGGGCTGAAAATGTTCTCTAAACCTCTTGAAATTCACGTATTTACACACATAAATTACACACGAAAATAAAAGTTAGAAATGTTAAAGGTTTAAATTAATATTCCATCTTTGTGAGAGCTGGATTAACCTCTCGAAGAGTGTTCAAGCTGACTGAGAATTTAGGGATGAGAGAAAGGAGACGATCCACCTGTCGTATACTTGATTTTCTTTTTTTTAGCAACTCTGGCTGACAAAAGCTGATAAAATGTACTCCACACACACACACATGTGTTTCCTTCTTTTTTCCTGGTGGAAGTCACGCCCCAGCGAGCAGGCAAACACAAATCATAAACCCTGCTTCTCTTGCTGCTATCTCTGGCAGCCAAGTCCAAATAAACTTTGAGACTCCCCAAACTCGTTAAGTAAGTCCAAGTCACATCTAGCAGATATACTCACTGGGGCACAATTTGTACAATTTTCCACGGCCCTAAGACTACTTCTTCTCTCGCATGCAAAACATAATTAAATAATAAATTCAGCCAGCAATTTTAGTAGTCAGCAATTGTTTATCTGCGCCTGTATGAGTGTGTGTGTGTCTGTTTGTAAAAATACTTGAGCCAAAACACTCATACGCCCTGTGTGCCAATGAACTTTTCTCTCTTCTTTAGCTGCCTCGTCGCTTGTCTGATAATGAAATTATATCGTTCTAATAATTTTATGCACACAGCAACAACGCGGACAATATCTAAACAAAGGTTTATTATATACTAACAGTGAAAGTAGAGTATTTCAGAAGCTTATTTAAATCATTAATAAATCTAAACTATTTTGAGAGAATTGTATTGAATTATTTGTTTAAAATATATTCGCATTATTAATTTAAAATAACATATACAATATATTAAATGTATCTCTCTTAATTATTATAATATTTTATAGTGAGAAAATATTATTATATAACTATTTGCATATTTTTAATTATTATTTTCACTTAGTCATCATTCTGTTATCCCATTATTAATGAATAACTATTAAATCATGTTTTTTTATTCCCATATTAATGTCAAAATAAATACCAAATATATTTGAGTTGTTTGCCATATCGGTTGACTACTGTATATTTATATTAAATTTATATTCTAGCCCCTCTCTCTGTGTGTGTGTGTTCTTATGTGTGTCACGCCAAAATGAGCAAACGACAACTTGGCTGGCTGGCTTTTTATTTTATTTAATTTGTTGTTCTTTTTACTGTTTTTATATCGTCAGCTTGGCTTTTTATTGTTGTCTTTTTTCTAGTTCTTTTGCAAAAAAAAAAAAAAATTGCGTCATTTGCAAAAAATTTCACGCTGCGAAATCTGCGAGGTTCTTCGTTTCTTTCTTTTTTTGTTGTTTTTCTTTTTAGATTTAGTTAAGTTTTTTGGGATTGCGTTTTGTTTGGCTCTTTCGCTAGCTATTTTTCACCATATTTCTGGTGCTTTTCTCCCAATTTTTGTGGCCCACACGTGCCTGAGACTTTAGCCAACTGTATTTAAGCGAAAAAATAAAAAAGAAAAGAAAAAAAGATACAAAAGTTTATGCACATTAACACGATAGTTGGGCATGTGTTAACCTCTTTGCCGCTTGTATTTCGACGCTCGTCTTTCCGCTGGCTCCTCTGTTCCGCTGTTATTTATGCGCATTTAATTTGTTTACTTATTTATTGCATTTGCATGAGCAGAAGCGGAGCCAACTAAAAATACAATTTAATGGCATAAGCTAAACTTTTTGATTGCCCCGGCAGCGATGGGACACAATGGGAAATGATGTCGTCGATGGATGCCACCAAACCATTCCATTCGAATTCGATTCGTTTTGGTTCGGTTCGGTTCTGTGACGATGACGATGCCAAAACACGCAATTGTTAATGGCCTCAACTTATGACTGTTTGTTCGTTTGTTCTGCCATTTCGGTTTTCACTAGATTAGACAAAGGTTTTCCCGGGGAGGGAGTAGGAGTTGAAGGGTAAACACGGGACACTTGGGGGGTCATCGGTAACTACTTTTGATATGGGTCTAAGGCTCACACAGGAAATGGCCCTTAAATATCGATTATGAAGATTGACAGTTGACCTTTTTTTTTAATTTAAATGCTTTGACAAAAATTCAGAGGAAATAGGAAAGCGAAAATTGAGTTATTTTTAAGAAGAACTCATCAAGAAATGGTTGAGATCCAAATATGAGTTAGTATTTTGTCAATTTAGATTGTATTATTTAGAAATAATAATAAAAAATACATTACCTATATTTTTAGCATGGGTATATTATAAAAATACTCAAACACAAAATTGTCAAAGGTCATAACCCTTGAGTAAGAATTTCCCAACTTTTCAATTTCACCTTTTAACTCGAATTTCTCTCTGATATATTTTCCCCCCTCAGTAAATTCAATAACAACTTCTCAGCGCGCCAACATCTCCATTAAGAAGCCATCAACAATTATTACCCAAAAAATAAATAAACAAATAAAATAAGAAACTCCCAAAAAAGGCAGAAGAGAAACCAAAGTCAAAGATCTTCATCGAGAGATCCGCTTGAAAGAGTCACGTGCCAAGAAGTGTGAAATACAAATGGACTTTTGTGTGATTTATGATGTTCGTGGCGACATGAGGAGAGCCACACATAAAATATATAATTCACTTAAGCCACAGAGAAAGAGAAAAGTCTTCTCGGATGAGGGGAGGGGGGCGCTTAGGCTAATAAATCAAAATGCAAAGACCGAAGACGCATACCAAATGGAGTGCACCACTCATTTTTAGTCACTAAATCTCATCTCTCGCATAAATCCACTCCATCACGATTAGTGACATTTATTATTTGTCCAAGTACTTGCCAGTCTTGTCAAATTTGCTTGGGATATGTAGGTGGATATATAGAAGATTCTCACAAAAATCTACCCAAAGAAATTATAGAAAGCCGACTTAAGTTCCTGCTCCTTTGAAGGAATTTTCAATGTTCATTAGCTATATAAAGTTTAAGGAAATCTTCGATAATTTATTAAAATAATTTTTAGTATAATTTAGTATAAATTACGGATATTTTTGAAGACCTTTCTCCATAACTCGAAATGGGTTTCGCGTTTGAAGGAAAACCCCCTTTGGTTGGGGTTGCAAAACTCATCAAAATCAGGCAGCCAAATCCGGATTTTCCTCTGATTGAAGCAGGACACCCCACCACCCTCCTAACCATTCTAACCTCTCTTTGGCTTTTCCGCATAAAAATGCCGCTCACGTGACTTATATAAATTAAATGCGTTTGGGTTTCTGAACTGGAAGCTGGCACGGAACTGATAGATGGATAGATGAATTCATCTGCTGCTTCTTCTGCTGCTAGGAAGATGGGAAATGTTAAGCGTCAGATAACAGTCAGCAGAAAACCACCAGAAAAATAGGAAATGGCAGGAGATTTCCCCCCCAATAATTGACGCAAGTCATGCCCACAAGGGGTTGGGGGTTTTTGGGGGGTGGTTAGGTTAAGGCCTTTTCTCCGCAAATATTTGACATGCCAATGGCAGTTCGTTGGGAACTCGGCGTAGAAAGAATTTCGAATTATCTGCAGGTGGAATTTTACTCGCAAAACGAAATTATTTCATAAATTTTTCTCCCACAAAAAAAAAAAAAAAATGAAGAAAGAAATGAGAAATAATAATTCTTGTGAAAGCGGTTTATCAGCAATAATTCCCCTTTTCACAAAGAATTTTCAATTGGAAATTATAGGCTGTACTTTCTAAAGGTTCAATGGCATCATCATAATAATAATTATAAGTCTGAGTTCATTGTTCGTGATATGGTCATTAAACCCGACCTTCAAACCAAAATTAAGTTGTATAATTTATCTACAACAAAAGAGTTGCCAAGAAACTTTTATAATCAACGCTGATAAGAACTGTAATGACTGTGTGTGGATGTAGAAAAAATTTAATCAAAGAAAATTTATGGATTCCTTCCAAGAAACTCAATGCAATTTCTAGTGACCCTATAAATTCACAGAAACTCAAGTTTATTTATAAATAAATGCACTTGTTAGCTGTCGCAATAATCAAAAAATTGGCTTTAATGTTTGTTTCTCTGCAAAATTCATTTATTTATAAATATTTAAATTTATTTTTAAATGCAATTGACGCTTGTCTTCTTGCCTTGTTTTCTCTTTTATATTTTAAAAATAAAATACTTTTTATTGGTAAGGAATTATTGCCACATTTTTCATTATTGACATTTTACGAACAAGCGTCAGTCGTTTTCCTTTTTTATATTTTTCCAACACGTTTTGCCAACATAGCGAGTTTATTGGATGACACATATTTTTCATGGTCTTTTATTTTCTCAAAAACATTTCGCAGTGTTTGACATTTTATTTAAATAATAAATATACTTTAATTGAGCATAGCAAAAGGAGGGAGAAAAATTCTTCATCAATTTAGAATTTAACTTTGGTCTTGTTAAACCTTTTTCTAGATATGATTCCACCGGGTTTAGTTATAATTTGCATAATCCTGGGTCTAATCAAAAGGCCAACCTCTCTGATTGTGACCCAAAAATATATAAAAAAGAAGGGGTTAAAACAGATTGAGAAGCAGCAGCGGACTTTAATCAAGCGGAAAGGTTTCTCTGTTTATTCTACGTGATTCGGAAAAGGTTGAGCAGGTTTCTACATACATATATATCTTTTTTTGGTAGCAGTTTTATCTTAAATTGGAAGCAGCAAAGAGATCACGTGCTTCGAGAGAAGAAGCTAAAAGACAAATTGTCTAAACAATTGTTAGACGATGTGCCTGAGGTAGCAATAACTTTAAAATTTTATATTTGGAAATTCTATCAAAAAAATGTATATTTTTCTAGAAAACTTATAGGATTTGATAGCTAATTTAAATATTTGCACTATTAAATTCCAGAATACAAAATATACAATATAGCCACAATTGTTGTCTAGCACCAGATATTTCCCCTCTCTAGGGAAAGCCCTCTTCATTTCACCATTCAACTTAACCGCAAACATTTTGTAGCAAACATCACACACTCACACACACTCGGAAAGCTGAAAAAGTATCTGGCAGATAGCAAAAGTCATGTCTGAGTTTTTGATATTGAAATGGGCCACTGGCTGGGTCGCAGTTTAAATTTCATGTCATCGCCAGATACTCTTGAATAGCTCGAGATACAAGGCGAGCAGATACAGATACAGATACAGCTACAAATATACAGATACAGCTACTAGCATTCCCTCAAGTGGGTGAAAATATAAAGTGCCTACGCAAATATGCGGAATATATATGAAGAGCAGCCGGACAGGCGGACTCAGACTTTCAGACTCTGCTTTCCACCCGGCGGCCACTTGGCGACAGTCGTCGGACAATAAAATGCAATAATTTCATTGAATTAAAGCAGATAACTCAATTGAGTGGACAGGCCCAACACAAGATGGAAACATAGTCCACAGAAAACAGAAAAAAACATCGAACAATGCACATTGGCATTTACAGAAAACATGAGTCAAGAGTCCAAGAATTTTCAATGAAAAGAATATATGGTTAAATGTGAGAGAAATAAAATTGGAAAAATTCAAGAGCTTTAACAAATAAATAAAAAAAGGGAATTCTGATATTGACCTTTCAATTTCTTTGTATGTAATTCTATTCCCATGAAAGAGGTTAAATAATTGTAAAAGGCAGTACACATCATAAATAAAATACCAAATATTAATTTATTTTAAATGATTTTTCAAGTTAATAAATTTATTCTAACTTTAAATGTTAAGATATCAGCCGCCCCTCCATAGTTTGCGTGATTATAGCCATTAAATCATAACCCATTGACCGAATGAATATTAAAAGATAGCAACCACTATCGATTGTTGGTCAAAATATAACAAAAAAAATGCGTCATCAAGAAAGGCATTTTAACATTCATAATCAGACAGAACGAGTTGTGTGTTCCCAACTATTTGCTGTGATTGGCATTGCTTTAACTACCTGACAAAGATAACAGCGAATTCTGATACACATTTATCGATACGAAAAGTGAAAGAGGAAAACGAAAAGCAGCCAAGGGAAAGGGGAAGGGAAAAGGGCAAAAAAAAAAGCCCCACAACAAGAAATTTATCAACAAAATGAAACACTAAAAGCATTTTAGCGCGATTAGTCCAACAAGGGGCAATAAAGGCAAAAATAAAAGGTATAAAGTAGAACTTGGCCAGACAGACCAGCAGCAGCGCTTGGGTGGCAATATCTGGGAATAGAGTGGGTTAAGAGTGGACCCCACCCAGCCGGCTTTTGGGGGCTCCCCAAGGCTCCAGGTCTCCAAAGCGATTGTCTGTTGGCATAATAAATTTTAGCATTAATTGAGTGTATGATTGAGCGAGAGCTCTTGTTGCCTATTACACTTGAAACAAATTGAAATTTTCTTGGACAAAACAAAATATATATCTGGCGGGGAATTAACTTGGAATAATTTTGGAATAACTTGAATTCATTTGCTTATTATAAAACCAAAGTACGGATTCTGAGTCAGAAAAATTGTGGAAATTATTTATTTATAGTAGTAATTTTTTTGGTTAACATATATAATACAAATATACATAAAAACTACTAGTATATATCATGAAAACATACCATTTTTATATAAAATTTAAATAATTTGTTTAATTTTTAGCCAGCTTGAAAGATTATTTGTTATTTCCAGTGTAATGCGGTTGTTGTATTGTTTGTGTAGGTGAAGGATGTCCAGCAACAACAAACACAAACAACTAAACCGAGAAAACCTTCTGGCAACAACAACAACAACACACTCAAGCAAATGCAAGTAAATAAGATTTTAATTGAAGCTTTTAGCAGGAAATGGAATATTAATGAAAGCTGATGATGAATTCTGCATCTGATGCTACAGCTCCTGCTCCTGCCTCTTTCTCATTTTGCACCAAAGGAAAAACCAGCTAAAAAAGCATCTCTTACTATAACGAAGCAAGTCTCTGCCCCATCAATGATGGGGGCTTGTGTAAATTGCTAATCTAAAGCCAAAGTTCATCAAGTTAGCAAGTGGAATTGACATTTGCAGGTTGCCCCTGCTGCGCGACAAAAAGTCGTAAGAGTTGGGGCAGAAAGGGTGCCGGTGGGGGGAAATATCAGAATTTCAGGTGTAATAACACCACCAACCTGATGGGAATGGAAGGGCTTTTGGATCTCTCACTCATAATTGCTCCTGTCAATTTTCGTACACCAAAGCTCATTTCTGTAGAAAGGTTAAATCTTGATTGGCATCTCGGCAAAGGCAGCCTGGCAGTCACAATGAAGATTGAAGCCACGAAGAGGTAGAGGAATAAGGGGGGAAGTGGGGAGGGGAATGGCATTGGTCTACTGCAGGTATAATGCGACCAAATTAGTTGGGGCCTGTCAATCAAATGGTAATTCAATTGAAAGTATCCGGCAGATAGGAAAGTGGGAGGAAATTTGAACTAAAAATGGATTTGGATGGAAAAAATATATTTTTGTACATATTTGGGTCTATGAAAAATATTTAAACTGGTTTGTAAGTTAAAAAACAAAAGAGAGTTATTGAAATTTGTACAAATAATCTATCATAATTCAATATACGAGAAATATATATATATATCCCAAGAATTTCTAAATAACAAGAAACCCTCTATTTCCTTCTTTATATATAACCTTTTTCTATGTCACAATTTCTTTGGTATTTTTATAGATATACGATGTAATATTTCTGATTATTATTACATGATATATGGCGCGTGATATTTACCAACGTTGCCACATTAGCCATGACCACTAATCACAAACAGAAGCAGGCAGAGGGAAAGAGAGAAATGAATGGGTAAAAAATAATTTATGTGACAACGTGCAGAAAACCTCAGACTGTGGAGGAGGTGGAGGTGCCAAAAAGAAGAACCGAGGGGCTCGGGGACACTTGCTGAATGGCCAGTAAAAGCAATTGCAAATAATAAATCAAATAAAGCTGCGAAACGTGATCGGAAGCCGCAGTTAAAGAATGGTCAAGTGGGTTTCGGACACCCAGATGCAGGAAGTATGGTTGGCATATATGTGGGCGATAGCATGCCACTCCTCTTTGACTCCCCCTCTCTTGCTGTGACAATTAAAAACACAAACATGCTGCATTTAAATTGAATTAAGCTTGGTGGCAATGCAATGAAAATGACCAACAAAAGTTTGCTTGCTTTTTTGCTATTCACTCAGAAAATGAACATAGTCCGCACTGGAAATTTAAAAACTTGATTCTCATACTTAAAATCATAAAAATATCTAGTTATTGGGGAGACTTTGAGAGGCAGAAGTGAGATTCCAAAGGTTATACAAGTCGAGAGTTAAAAGTCATGAAAAATATTTGTATATAAATTATAGTTTGAAACAAAATTATCCATGTTTCTGAGAGTAAAATAATATCTGAATTTTAGTTATCATTTCTTATTTAAGTATCTTTATTAATTGTATTGATTTCCCAATAGTTTTATATATTAAAGTAGTTTCTTTAAAGTTTATTATCCTTTTTTTTGCATACATACTGAAAAATTTAGTTGATATTTTCACTTTTATGATCAGTTTATGGATGATATGATTTCCCAATGATTCTTCCGATTTATTTACACTATCTATAAGGTCCGTCGTCTTGCATGCTCTTCCCATAAATAATGAATGAGACGAATGCGTGTGTGGCGGAAGTAACACTTAACTCAAACACGAGCACGAGTCGCTTTTGAAAGATGGATGAGGGTGATGCCCAAAAGGGGGTGGGATTTATCAGGGGGCGCTGGGGGGTAGGAGGCTGAGGGAAAAAGCCCTCACGCACACATTGAAGTGTCAATCACACACACACACACATACGGGACAATGGCAGCCCGAAAAGTGACAAAGACAACACGTTTTGTGCAACAAAAAGCTACTGTAGTGGCCTCTTAAAATCTTCTGTCCCCGCTCTCGCTAGCACACACATTCTCCGAGACCTCTTCCCCCCTTTCTCCATCTCTATGCGGGTATTTAAATTTAATTTGCAAGCTGACAAAAAAGAAAGCAAAGCGGTTTCTTGACATCTCTCCCCTTAAGTGAGTGTTTCACTCAGAGTTCGTGAGTGTGAATGTCCGTCTCTTTTTACTCCGCTCTCCCTCACTGTCTCTGTCTCTTTCTGTGACAGACAGGAAGTGCGTACCTCCCTCCCATCCCCCCTCTGACAAACGTATAGCTTACCCATATATGGCTACAAAAAGGAAAACTTAGCTGAAAGCGAGTCAAGTCAAGCACAAAACCTAAAATTCTGCTGGTTGTCTCCATGTCCCCGTCTCTTTCTTCGCTCCAATATACCCCTCTCTTTCACTAAGTGGTTTTTTGGTCAGGGAAATACTCCAGGATCCAGGCTAAGGGGAAAGGGGATAGTGCGGCCAAAAACAGGGGGAAGTGAGCCAGCAGCAGGAGTAGGAGTGACAGACAGGCTTTGTATCTCCATTTAGTGCAAATTAGGAGGGCCAACAACAACACGTTTAGTGAGGTGAAAAGCCCACCCGACAGATTTTCAACCTAATTGAACTGTTCAATGGGGCTGGGCGAGTGCCGAGACGTGGGGGTGGTTAATGAGAGGGTGGAAGTGGCAGGCTTTGAAGAGAGTAAGCATTGAATCCAAAAAATACAGTTTCCTCTTGGAAAAGGTTAATGGGCATAAAATTCACTTGTTAATTTGCTTAAAATGTATATATTTAGAAATTTTGATAATGCTGCTTCCATTAAAACATATTTATTTTTAATTGTATTACTTTTTTATATGCTTATAAATCTATCTATATTTTCAAACACTGCCAAATGTATCTCATAAAACGCTTAGCTTAATGAAATTTCCCGGAATTCCCCTGGAAACATATCAAAATTCCAGAGTCATTGCACCTGCAATTGTTTTAGGCCACAAACACACACACAAGCAGACAAACAATCCATTAACAATTAGCCAAATGTGAAACGGCTTCATTTCCATTATCATCACGCTGGAATCCGTCCGAGCCTTTGCCACCCCCGCCCACCATTTTCCATTTTCCGACGACGACCAATTCAAACACCCATCTGGCCACTCTGCAAAATCAACACGGGAAAGCCAGAAAACCAGAGCGCGCTCAGGTTGCCTGCAACTGTTGGTGTTGCTTTTGGTTTTGGTTTTGGCCAGCGATTAATGGAGGAAAATACACAAAATGTTTTATCACTCATACGCCACATGTGCCAGCAGGGGGCTCAGGAGACACACACAGACAGAGACAGTAAGATGGTGCAAACAAAACGCCCACGTTAATTACACTCGCCTGCAAAAAACGGCGAAATAAACGAACTTTAACAACTAAAGCAAACACAAACCCCGAAGCTTTGTTTGCCCCTATTTGTGTGTGAATTGAAAATGACTCACTTCAAAGGCAAAACCAAGTAAAAACCGACACACAAAAAAACGCAAACGAATTGACCTTTAAAAGCAAAGCCAAAACCAAAGAGAAATATATATAAAGAGAGGGAGAGAAAGAGAAGTGATAGGAAATAAAGTAGAGGGGGAACACAGGAAGGTAAAGGCCATAAAAAGCACCTGACAACACTCTTGTGGCAAAGACAAAAGCGAGTCACTAAAATTCAATCATCTACGAAAGAAGCTGCAAATGCAGCTAAAGAAAGGAGAGCAATGAAAAGGGAAAGAGGCAGGAAATTAAGAACGGCTTGAAAGATAGATTCGAAAAGGAGTTGCAAAAAGATACTTAGCAACAGTAACTTTTTGGAGTTTTTTATAATTAACAGACAAAATAGTTGAATTTTTAATAATATTACAACTTTTGGTGGCCAGCAAATTAACTTTTTTATTACAAAAATTATACAAATAATGAAAGTTTAATTTACAATTTTTTTAAATAAGATTTTCATGTATTCAAACTCTAAAATTGTATTATTTAGAATATTTTCTGAATGAATTCTGGCCATTAAATTTCCTTTTAAAATATATTTAACTTCAATAACTTTAATTCGTTTTAAATATTAAAAAAAAATTAAAAGTAGTTTAATTTTCAATACATCATACCATTTATCTTGATCATAGATGTATTTTCTATGAGCATTATATTAACTTTTTAATTTAAAAAGTTATAAAAACTTTACCAGTTTACTTTAAAATTTGTTTAATCAAGAATTTCATGTATTGAAACTAGAAAATTAATTTTTTTGAATATATTCTGAATAAAAAACTGATATTATAGCTTTTCATATTCAATTTACAATTACAGAGAATTAAAGTTTGTAAAGTAAACCAAACCAGCAATTATCTAACTCATCTTACAAAAAACAAAAGAACAAAACCCACAAAAAGTATCTCAAAATGTTACCCAGAAATTAACATAATAATCTTTAGCTCGCTCTAAAATCTCGGATAAAAGTCGTACTCCCTCGCCTTTCCCTGAAACGCCCTTTTAATCTGATTGCACATTCATTCCACGACGTTGACTCACTTTTATAAAAGTTTCAGCGGTCGCGTCACTTGATCGGGAACATACATCTGTACATATATATACGAAATACATATACATATATCCCGTGGAAGAGCCCCCATACGTACATACACATACTGATGTATATAGTATCTGTATTGCTCTTGTTGTTGTCAAACAGTTGACATAATTTTCTCTGTACTTTTTTCGCCCCTAACTGATAAGGAGAGTATTTTTTACTCTATTTGTGTTTATGGACATTTTGTGTTATCGCCGGGGGGCTGACTAAACTCGATATTCTTATCGGAGAGGAGTACGTTTCTCCGCTGCGGGGCAATTTCAGTCTATCTATTTTTCTACGAATTCACCATGTTTCATTTCAAGTTTATTAGATTAGCAAAATGAATAGTTTTTGTTTTTGAAAAAGGGGGAAAACCACAAATACATCCCTGTATCTTTCGCAACCAATTTCTAGTAAATGTTTGATGAAAAGGAAACTCTAAACTTGACGGTCATTTGAGACTTTTTGTGGTGGGGACCATGTCATACCAAAAACAATTTCGAAAGCTTTTTTTATGACTAAAATTTGATATTTTATCTAAATGCCTTTTTTTAAATGTAAAATATTGTATTTCAAGGATTTGGGTCAGTCATCGTTCAGTGGCCAATATTTGTTATCAAATCCTTCAGTTTTATAATCTATTTTGACCACAGCACTTTCCGCAAAAAATGCTTTTATTATTAACAAAAAAAAAAAAACAAATGTTGAGTCTCTCGCGGTTTGTTTTTTCTATATCTAAGCTGTATATATTATTTGTTATTATTTGTACATTTTTTACGCTTGTCGCTCGTGTATTTTTTATTAGATTTTCCTTTGTGTTATTTGCTTATTGTTGCTATTATTATTGCTGCGTTTTATTTTTGGTTGGATTTGCATTTTTGAGCACGTAGAAGCCACAAAAAAACCGTTAGCAACAGCAACCCCCAGCCGCAAAAGTAGCAACTTTGACTAACAAATTGTTCTGTCCGATTTCTCTCCTTTTTATTCCTTTTGGAAGCCAGGAAGTCAACACCGCGCGATAAGTGCAAAGCAAAGCGAATACAAATTGGAGGTGGGAGCTAGGGGGTGGTGTGGGCGGAGGGCAAAGGGAAATATGTAAATCCCAAAATTGCCAACAAACCATAAAAAATGCTGCGGCCAAAAAAGACATAAAACAGATGAGCCACGAGAAGAGAAAACCCCCAGAAAATGCTTATAAGATGAAGATGAAAAGCTGGAAAAGTGCAGAGAAAAATATTTGGAAGATATTCTTAAAGATACATTTGATATTTTTTAAAAGAGATTGAAAAATATTACTATAGAAAGATAGTTGAGTTTCCCATTGACTTTTCCTATTAACTAAAATATATAATTCTCTTTAGACATTTTTTTATGTATTTATTATAAGAAATTTGCCCCTTTTATTCGATTTAGTTTATAGTTCCTACACCTCCATTTAATTATTTAATAAATCAGATTCTTTTTATTAGCAATTAAAATAAAATCATACTTCAAAGTTCAATAATAATACACTTATTTCTTAAAGTGTGGGAATGGGCGGCTCCTTAAGGGGATGCTTCAGCTGTCTAAGGACATGTGCCGAGGTGAGAGTTCACAGTTCTCTGCTCACGTTCAGCTTCTTCTGCCTTACTTCGCTTCGTTTTATTTCATCTCCTTATTTTGCCTCTTTTCTTTTTATTTTTTACAACTTTTACTTTGTTACAGAAATAAAA
Source organism: Drosophila mayri (assembly GCA_008042485.1). Classification (NCBI taxonomy): domain Eukaryota; kingdom Metazoa; phylum Arthropoda; class Insecta; order Diptera; family Drosophilidae; genus Drosophila; species Drosophila mayri. Next base: position 275,039 of record VNJN01002110.1, on the reverse strand, counting down.
CAAAGAAGGAACAAAGTGAGGTTTGGCGTGCGGTGTGGGTGGTGGTGGTGGGTGGTGAGTCGACGTCGGTGGGGTGGCTAAATTAAACCCCTAAGGCCCCTGGGCCAGGTTAACGATGTTGTCTGCTCGTCTCCTTTTGCGGGGCGTGGGCCCGAATGGCATGAGAATAGTGAGCGAAAGAGAGACAGGGGGATTGGTAAGAAAGGGGGTGGAGGGGGTGCATTGACTGCAACTTGTTCGCAGAGAAAGTTCATTGAAGCTGCTAAGAAATTTCATTGTTGCCCATTTCAAGGGTTGTTTCCATTGCTGCTGCTTCCTTTTTTTGGTCCTCTTTCTCTCTACTTCTTGGCCAGACAAAGGACGAAAGAAGCGAGAAGCAAGGAGGAAAAAGCAGAAAGGGTGCACAAACAAAAGCCACTAAAAAAAAAATGCCGAAAATAAAGTTGCCCTCTTTATCGCACATTCACCAAAAACCGAGTAGAAACCAAACGAACAAACACCCATAATAAAGGCTTAACCTTGGACTTCACAAGCTCAACCGGCACTTCAACCTCAAATAGGCGGCGAGAAGGGGGTTTTGGGAATCCAGGGGAGACGGACGACGGGCTAAACTTGGTGGACTTAATCAGTCGTTGGCTTGTCGCTGCCATATCGGACATTATTTGGGGTCTGACCACATCGTGTGCATCGGTTGGTAATCGGAGCGAAATGACACCGAAAAATATTATTGATTTCCAATTAATAATAAAAATAATTGAAGTATTTTAATCAAGATTTTAAAACTTGTATTAAATAGTTCTTTTGAGTACCAATAATATCAATATTTCTGTATTAAATCTTTAATAACAAATCTCAATAGATATCCATGTCCTTTAAATTATTTTCGATTTGAAAAAATTCACTAGAAATTAAGCTTAATTAATCACATTTATTTTCTGTGCAGTTTTTGTATCAGTTCAATGGAAACTGGGTAGGAGATATATTGTAGGAATCGCGGGGATTGCACTCGTGCATGGCACTACCAGCACACAGATACACACAGACACATATACGCTGACCCGGACAAGAACTCACACACTCTCCGCAATCAGAGTCAAATGATTCAAATGACTAATTCAAAGGCAGCGCACAAGTTTATTCGATAACAGTATACACATTGCTTGGAACGCAAGAGGAAAAACCATATGTCTGGTAGGAAAATCTTTTGCCATATGTCAAATGTTTTTTTACCAAGAAAATCGAAGATATACAACAAAAATTGTGAGTAACTAAATGAAATTAAATTTCCCTACAATATATAATAATATGTATTATTTAAATTACATTTACTAAATTTTCTTTACAATTTTATTTAAAAAATAAATGCCATCACCAATCAAAGTTACGTGTAAAATAATTAAACATATTTTCCCATGTCTTTGAAGTATATAATAAAAATAAATGAGAAAATCAAGATTCCCTAAAAATATCATGCATTCCAAAACCGGTAGTTGGCAGTTAAATTGAAAATCAGCTGATTGCAAAAACTTTAATCTTTGCAAGCTATTCGCTCTCTCTGTCTTACTCCCTCGCCCACTTCTTTCCGTTGGCTTTTATGAACTTTATCTTGACGTTTGGCATTTGTCACTCCATTAGGAATTTTTATAAATTTCTTGTACAAAAAAGAAATAATAGTAATAAAAAAGAGTTATACAAAAATTTTGGAATACGCACACCCGCACAGGCAGCTTATTTAATTATACACCCAACAAAGAGCGATAATGTGAAATAAAAACAGAGAAAAGAGCAAAAGAAAGAGGAACTGCAAAACCACAATAAAGAGCGGTGAAATGAATTTTGTTTAAAACAAAAAAACAGCCATTGAACTTTTCGATGGCAAATTGGGGTGTGTAGGCGAAGCAATGCGAAAGAGCAGCACAAAGAGAACGGTCTGCAGGCGGCACAATGTTATTAATTCTTGCGCGGATACAAATCTAAATCTAATTTAATATTTTTTGTATTATTTGGTTTTATTTACTTTTTGCTGTCGGCTTCTTGGCTGCGTCGTCTCCGCAGTTCGCCTTCTTCTTCTCGTTTAGCGGCGTCTGCTGCTTCTTCACAGTTTTCTAGACACGCACACAGGCGCACCGGCTAGCACACACAGATACTCTCTTGCACACAAGTATAGGTGCTTTCGGCTGTTTACAAACTTTTGCGACGTTTTCAAGTGCGACGCTAGCAGCGCAGTCGGCAGAGACGCTGGCTTTAACTATTCTCCTCTGCGTTTCCTATCGCTGTTCGTTGGTCGTTTGTCGGTTTTTTTTTTGCAAACGCTTTAATAACTTTCTATTGCTATTTTTATATACTTTTATGCACACGCACACTATTGAGAGGTAGACACGTACGATAATATTTCACTCGCTCTCTTTTTCTTCTCTCTCTCTATAATTTACAATTTTTCCTATAATTTATTTTTCTTTTTTCGTTTCGTTCGTCAGCTTTCAGCTTACACACACACGCACAGGAAACACATGCAAAACGAACGAGAAAAGACAGTAACTAGAGTTATGGCTTTTGTTATTGCTATTATTTGTTGTTGTTGCGAGAGCAGCTGATCTCAAAACGGGAGGAACAGTGGGAAGCGAGATTGAGACCTGACTCGCGCTCTTCGAACTAACCGCGACAAAAATTAAAATCAAACTGTAAATGTGAAGCTAGCTGAAAACGGAAATCAAACAACGCGTCGTCGACGGTGGCGTCGGCAGAGCCAGCGCCTGCGCAAAGTAATAGCCGCTCGCACTCTCTCTCTTTCCCAAAGCGTTTGAATGAATGAACGAGGCTGGAATGTGGGAAGAGCGAGGAGAGCTGCATGCCAAATAGTTGTAGAAAAGCGCCGGCAAAACGGAACTCCACGCTCTCGGCCGCTCTCTATCCCTCTCTTTCTGCCCACCCACACCCTTAGTTTGCCGGAAAATGGTATTTCGTATGCGGCGGGGGTGAATTTCCCCAAAAAACCCCGCCAAAGAGACTGGGAGAGAGAGCCAGTGCCAATGGCAGAGTCAAGCCAGAGAGAACGAGAGCGAGTGCTGTTGACGTCAACGTCTGAGTCAACGCTTCTGCTTCTGCCGCCGCCTCTGCCGACGTCTCAAAGCGCCACCACCCAAAAAAGCGAGAAGAAGAAGAACGAAACACAAAAAATTTGCACAGTGGGGCTGATATTAAGCTTGTGGCAAAAATATATTACTTCATTCATCATTTGCGCGACATGCTTCGCTCTCTCCTATCGCCTTGCCCATGTTTTGCAGCCTCTCTCTTTGGTTGGGTAACTTTGGTTGGAAGAATATAGTGGAGACTCGAAAGTATTTTGGTACTTTTATTAGATTTAAAATTTTGTAACTAATTATTTAAAACTACTGTGGCAAAGAACTGTAGTTTGTTCAAGTTGTAATTAAGATATTATTAAGTATTTTTAATATTTATTTAATATATAAATAAAGCTACTGAAATTGTAGATTATCTAGTTCACACTTTTGGGGGATCCCTGTATTTCTAATTTGGCAAACTGCTCGTGCACGTAATTTTTTAACAAGTGGTTTTTTTTTGGCTGTGTCGGGAGCGTGAGAATCAAATTTGAGCGTTGTCGGCCACTGTCTTTTAGTTAGCCCACCGTCGCCCCCCGATTTTCCATCGCTCCCCCTTAAGTCATCAGCTGATGAGCGGGTTCTATAATTTCTATAGCCTTCTCTTCTTTTTATTTGGCGGCTTTTGGACTGATTTTTGTTCTGTTTGCCGCTCGTAAAAATAACTCGTAAAGCGGGGAAACACTAGCGAAGAGTGAAAAACTATTAAATTGGCACCACAAATATAAAAAAAAAAAACATTAAAAATCATCATTATCATTCGCCACCTGTCCACCTTGAATCATTTTTTAACATTTTTTATGGAAGTGTTTCGAAAAGATAAATTAAAGTGGGAGAGTTAAAGAATAAGATCTTTTAAATGCACTTGCAGGAGGTACATATGTATGTATGAACATATAACAATTTTTACCAAAAAACTGCAACCCCGAAAAGGTATCTTCATTAATGTTCATTATAAAATTCTAAGATACAATTTTGTATATTTTAATTGTATTATTATTGTATATTCCAGGAGCAGTAAAAGAATAGATTTAATATCTTAATCTTAGATTAATTTTAGATCAACGTAAGCTTATAAGAAATTTAATTTGTAAATTTTAAATTTAGTTTTAGAAACATTAAATAAATAAAGAATTCAATTAATTACTTTACTTTCAGTAATCTTTTGGTGTAATTAATTTTAGGGTAAAAATGTTTGTCTTTTAGAACTCTGTAGTTTAGCTTTTTCTTCTCTATGTCAAGTTTTGGATAACCCACTTTTGTAATAGTGAGAAATTTAATAATTTTTTGTTTTTTTTTTGCCACAGCTGCTCACTCACAAAGTTCAGAGAAAAACCAGTTTATAGATTTTATAAGATGGTTGTTTATATTGGGAATTGCCCATAACGCGATTCCAATGAATCTTTGACTTTTCGAGAATGCTTCTACTGATTGATTGACAATTTTTTAATTGATTGAAGAACGGGCGGAAAAGAGTGAGACGAATTCCCAAGAAACGTAATTACAGATACAACCAGAGCCCAACTACTCTTCTATTCTTCATTTGAGATACTGAATATTATTTGGAACACTCAATGGTATTTTATTTTCTTAAAGTGCAATTTATCTGCTTATAAAATACAACAATGCCAACATCTTTGGATAAAGAAATGCAAAAATACAAGGGAAACGAGTTAAAGAAAGCAATTTCAATGGAGCAATAGCAATTTGATGGCTTACATTTTATTCGCGTTAAGGAAAGGGATGGCAATGGCGTGGGAGTGGGGGGAGGGGAGGGGTGCAAGTATCAGCTGATAAAAAACAAAATGCGTTGGCAAAAAAAAGAAAATCTTGTATGTGGGTTAAGAGGGGAAGAGTGGCACAAGGAGAATGAGGGAACCAGCCATGATAATAGCAAAACAAACGAAACAGAGAGAGAAACAATATTATAGAAAGAGATGTCAGACAGCTTGGGGGAATTTTCAATTGAAAATGAACGCGTATAAATGCGCCCATATGGAAAAGGTACACACACACTCTCACGCACACACATATGGGGGAAAATTGCGACTTTGCCTGCCTTTTTATCGGCTTGCGGCATCTCTCCGCCTCCTCCTCCTCCCCCTCGGCCTTCTCCCTCCTTTCTTTTTCCTCATCTTTCTCTCCTGCATTTCATGCTGGTCTACGTCTCGCAGTCGACGTCAACGCTGACGCAGCGGGGTGTGAATGCGGCAAAAGCAAAAAATTCTCACACACACGTAAACATGTATCTTACAGATACGTACGATTGCGTTTAGATTTTAGAAAAGAAAAAGAATCTAACGGATATATTTATGAGGATGTTTTAGTTTAAATTATTACTTTAAAAAAAACGCAAAAAATGTGATATTTTATTTATTAATTTTCCCTTAACATTATTTTTATTTTTCAGTGCTATTATGCGGACCTCAGCTGTATCTATTAAATACATTATCAGCGGCGTCGCGATTACAGTAATAGGACCGACGCCGGCTGAGGCACTCTCCTAACTATCTCATTCACTCTTACAGCATCTTCGGTTGCTTTCTTCTTTCTCTCGTTCTAATAGCATTTACTGTTTGTTCAACTGTTATGCGAGTTGGACGACTCCAAGTTGTTGTTTTTGCTGTTATTGGACTGTTGCTCGTGTGTTTCTAGTTTTCCTTCTGGACAACTTTTACACCCGTCCTTTACCACCCAATTTCCCATCTCATATTTCCCCACTTCCCATCTCTGAATCCCATTCCCAATGACATTGGCTATTTTCTTATTTTATCGCAACTTGCTGGGAATTTTACACTGTTCAAAGAATAAATTGTTAATAAATTTATAAATTTTAAAGGAAATCAATGAAGAAAGTATGTTTTTAAAGTATATATGCATTTTTTGTTGGCATTTAAAATGTATTATTGGCCCAAAAAGTATAACTAGTTTTTTTAGTTGCATGCATTTCATTTAATTTTCCAATCTATTCGTCTGAAGGTCGTCAAGAAATTAAATGCTCATTATTTGGCAGTTTTTTTTTACTCCCTTTCTCTTTGTTGCTTGCTATTTTGGTTTATTCATCCATACGTTCGTTTTTCTTATCAGTCTAACTACTTTCTGTCTGCCTCTCTCTCTCTCTCTCTAATACCTCTGTTTTGACTTTCCTGCTAACTGCTGGTGGTGACGTCCTCTGCGACGCTGGTGAACAGCATCATCAGCGACTCATCAATTTGTGGCATTTCTGCTGCTGACTGACCATTCCATCACACCAACACCCGACCATTGGGAACTGACTAAACACTAAACCGCAACTTCCCTCCCCCCTGGTAAATCTCCACCCCCCGCAGAATCACACAACACGCTCCGCCCGCACCACTAACACACGCACACAGCGATGGTAGAAATTATAGTCTATTATCGTTGTGATATCATTAAACATTAATTTAATTTAATTAAGTTCCAGAGTGGTTTATTGCCTATTAAAAAAAATCCTATTCCACTGACTTGTACAGGGTATCCTATATTTAGTAGATTTCATTTGAAAAGGACTTAGTTATTTGAGCTCGACTGTGCTGGTCGAGCGTTTTTATTGCTTGTCGCCTGTCAATCGCTGGCAATTGTTGTTGTCAACGCCGCAGCAGCAGGGCAAAAATTATCGTAGCCGAAAGGAAATAAATATAAATGTGTATCCAAATAAATAAGTAAACATGTGCGAAAAATAAATGGGGGGAGTTTGGGGATCAGAATGGGGAATGGAGATGGGAGGGAAGCGTGTGTGTAGGCTGGTGGAAGTTCAAGATAAAAGCCTTAACCGTTAATGACCCAGCTTGCCAAGCGAAATTTATCAATATTTTTCTGGCTGGTATTTATTTGTGTAAATACTACGGGGAAAAATGTAATAATTAGTAACTAAAGAATACAAAAATTAATGTTTTTGTTTACTTGAAAAATTTGTAATGGCTTTAAATCGCTTTAAAAGATATGCAGATGAAGTATGCAATAAAATAAATAAATAAAATAAATCTAAAAATACGAGTTATCTGAAATGGAAGAGCATATATATGATACATATGTTTCCCGCCATATCAGAACCAAAATATCCGTTTTTTTTGTGGGCGTTTGTTATCGATTTTGGATTTATGTAGTTTGCCTTGGGTTTATTTTTGGGACACTGGCGATAAGAGCGAATTTAAGATAACATTTCGGGGATACAGAAGATTTACTGCAATTAATGGTAAATTACGAAACAAATTGTAGGCGTTGACAGTGAGATAAAAAAGGGAAAAGAGTTGGTTAAATACTAAATGCGATGCATATAACTGGAAAGTTTAGCCTTGAATTTTGCGTTGACTTTGTGAACTTTGAATTTGCCAGGACAATCCTGCGGTAATACTCGACCATTAAGAAGGCAATCCGAAAGGCTTTTCCAGCCGGCTTTTCACAAAGCCCCCTGCCCTTGCCACATGCCCCTCCCCCTTCCCACCCACACGCACACACAAACAGTCAGTAAGCCACCTTAAGTAGCAGCCGCCGGAGCTGGAATGTATCCATCATAATCTCATTATCCCAACTCTAGGCGAAAATTTTCCAGCACAAAAAAAAAAGCAGGAAAATATGCAAAGCAGAAAATTCCGCATAGCTAAAATAAGAGCAGCGTCGTAGTCGCTAGCTTTAACGGAACGTTCCAACCAATTTCCTATCCTAATCCCTCTTAAAATCTCCTTAAGACTACGTCCATGACTTTACGGCAAAGGGGGCATTCGGGCCATGCCAGTAATGTTCAAGTGTAAAATGTGAATAAAATACGGGAATTTGCCAAGAAATAAACGGAATTGCATTAAGTGCATCCGCTGGGGTAGTCGGGTTAAGTCCTGGCGCTGTCAGGATGGCATTTTTCACCTTGCAAGTGTGGCCAACCGATTTTCAAGGTTATCCACGGGAAGGAAATTAGTTTAGTTATGCAGTGAAAGCGAAGGATTTAGAGGGGGATGAGTGGAAGTAGAAAAAGTAGAGAGAGGGATGAGAATACAGAGTTTAAGGAAAGTGCAGAAAAAATATATTACATTGGGGAAAATATATGAAAAGTTATTTGTATTTTGTACAAGAAAAGTATCTTAATTGAAATTTAGAAACTAATACTTTGTCAACCTACAACGTTTTTTAAATTTTGGAATCAAAATTAATTTAATTTTCTTAGAGAAAATTTATTATTAATAATTTCTTAGAGAATTCTATAACTTTTCCAGGATCAATTTCAATTACTCATTAATTCTCAAACTATGAGGGCGGAAATGATGCAGAAATTATTTCTGATTCCACATATTTTGATAATTTCACCATTATCTTAACTTTGGGGCTAACTTTAAGCTAATTTCGGTCTAACTTTTCACTAACCTTAGGACAATAACGATAATTACACATATATGTGTGTGTGTGTGTGCGATATCCTGTTGTGCGTTTATGTGCGTGTTGTCCATTTTAATGACAAACATAACCATGAAAACATGAACATTAATGGACATTCATCCATAATGGACATTAACCGGTGGATAGGGAGGACTGGACGGTTGTGGGGTCAACAATTGGTTGACATTTGAAGTCATGTCTCGGACTAAATTAGACAGTTGACCCCCCACCACACCCCTCTCTATAACTCATACCCGAAAAACCCCATGCACACTCCACAAAGGGCGCTCACATAAATTGTATGTAATCGGCAATATATAATTTCTATGTATGAGCAAAATTGGGCAACTGAGCCCAGGATTTGCCGTCCGAGTCTGGAACTGTGGGCATGCATAAAATTGATATCTTAATGGATAGTAGATGGGAGGGGAAGGAGCATTCAATGTTCAGGTTAATTTGGTGCGTGCTCAACTCACCGTTAAGGGAGTTATCTGTTGGGGAATGAGTAACGCAACCAAACTGCAGATGAGCCCAATATGGAGTGGGTGGAGGGACATGGTTGATGATGGACGGAAGTCCATACAATATGCTACAGAATACTATATAGTATATGGGAGAGTAGCCTAGAATGTGGAGTTATGAATGGTTCTTAATTTTCTATGATTTATGTAGGGAAAGGCAGAAGAGCAGAAAAAAGTTTAGTTCAGTTATAATTCAGGATTTATATAAAAATTACCAAGATTTTTTTACTGCTGCATTTTTATTACAGTTTTGTATTTTAAGAAATTTTTTTCTGATAAAGAAATTTGTTGGAATTGATCTTTTATCCTAAAATTTCCCTATATAAGTAAAAATTTTTTGCTTTTATTCCACATATGATATTCAAATCCTTATTAATTTAATCAAACAAAGCTTTGATCTCACCAAACGCGAGTCGCCCCCAAAAAATCGCAGAAAAATCCCTTGAAAAAGCCATTAAATTGAGCTCATATCGACATCAAAGCTCATTAAAACGACTCTACATCAGACAGGAAGAGAGGAAACAGGAGAGAAAACATCCAGGGAAAAAGGACACAGAGAAAGCGCGCTGGGAGCACCCCCAAAAGAATCATAAATCATTGCTGAAATTTTCATAAATTTAATGAACATTAAGTGTGCCCCACAGCGCAAGTGTGTGTGTGTGTGTGTGGAATCGAACCGAAGGATGGGATGGGGAGGGCAATCGCTACATGACTTCCACTGGACAAGAGCGAGGACTCCAAAGGAGGGAAGGCAGGAGAAGAATCCGAAACGGCAGTCATCAGTCAAGCGTAATTCAATGTAAACCGATATACCTCATGCCCAGCACACACTTGCTTACATCAGATTTTCATGCACAGGGAGAAATAACATCAAAAAGTGATCATTATTTTGGTATATAATATGAGATTATATAGGCTTTAATCTCAGAAAGATATTCGATATTTTAATTCCAAAAATATTCATAAAATCTTTACCTGTCATCCTATCAATGGTTTAGCTAGGATTTCAGTGTCCTTAAATATACTTTGAAATATAAAATATTTTATATAAAATCCCATCATTGTCAAAAATCACAATTTAATAAATAAATTGAAATTATAACGACATTTAATTGTTAAGAAATTGGTATTATGTTTCGTTTCGTGTGCAGATACGGGGTGTTCCTGAGTGTTTGTGGGTGTATGGATGTGGGGTGTGTGTAACTTGAGTGTGTGACGCGTTTGGTACAAAAATCCGAGGAGTGTGTGTGAGAGCTGTTATGGAGCCCAGTTTCGGTTGACAGCAAATCTGAATTTGATCACAGAGCAAACATTAAAAGCGCTACAGAATGAAGGCGACTAAAAGTGATTTATGAACATCCGCTGGGTGACCACCAAAGGTCCCGCTACTAGACACCCCCTACATATACCTAGGTACATATATCTCATACACCCTCTGCACATATTGCCACCCAGGGCTAATGCTCAACTTTACAAAAAAAAAAAAACACTTTATGTGGGTCATTTTATAAAAAAAGTGATTTTTTTCGTCTTGAATTTCACTGCAATTACTGAAATAAAATATGAGAACAGAAAAGCTTTTAACACCCTCATTAGCTGAGGCTTTAGGTAATTAGATTTTATATTTTGAGAGGTATTCAGTTAAATTATAAATATACTACTCAATTTTTAATAAAAACTCAATAATATCTAAGAAATATTATTATATTTACAGCATAAAAAAAAGAAGGCCTTTCCTTTTTTGATTTAAATATTCCCACTCAAAAAGTTGTTTTCAATGGAAGCTAATCACATATCTTAAGTCTATTTACATCATTTTTTTGGTTTCTTCTATTTTAATTTTAATGTTTAAAAATATTTATTATTATTTTTCTGAAGTAAAAAAATACATCTTAAGACAGCATTAATGAACTTCAGCCCTCCCTTATCAGCCCTCCCTTATAATTTGCTTTTATTTTTAGAATCTAAACACAGCGGTTTCCATATATTTACCACAATACAAAGCCATAGCTTTTATATGGTAATCTCAATAAAAATAACGATTTTCCTAGCCACAAAAGTCTGGCGTGTGTGGGCTGACTGTCTTTTAAAATTATTGACATTAGTTGTTGTTTCAACTTTTCTAATTTCTAAACAATCCCCAGAGCAGCAGCAGAACAACACCGTTAACAAGGTACAACAAAAAAAGTTTTATCAACGCGTAAATTGGCCCTTTCCAGGGGGGAAGGGCGAGGGACGAGGGTTGTGGAAATAGGGGGCTTTGGCCTTTTGACTAACTGGAATGCCACTTAACGAATCACACAGTATCAGAACCTTCCGCTTACTTTCCCCCTGCCTGCGCTGTCACTTGGCTTTCATCCTGCCTTGGCCCCGACTTTTCCTACCCGTTTTCGTACACCAGTTTTCCTACCCATTTTTACTCCATTTTTTTACGCCGATTTTTCCTTTGCTTTCCTCTTCCTTGCCTCCATTTTTCGGGTTAAACTCTCGACAGGCGACATTCTTTTTTTTTTGTGCCTTCGACTTGTTAAAAGTGTCAATTTTCGCTTTACCAGCATGCGTGGGGTGGGTGGGGGTATAAATGGGGAAAATTCTGGAGAAAATGCAGGGTGAGGGGGTGGTAAATATTCTGGGTGAAAAGTAGGAGCAGGAGGAGAAGTGGAAATATTCTGGGTGGCGGGCCGTAAACTGTTTGTTTATGCTCACATGTCGCGGCGTGGGAGGTTCTGGGACATGTCGCGGCTTATTGTGTTACACAGGAGCTGCTCCTGGTCCTGGCTGGCTTCAGCTTCATCTACAGCTACAGCTACGGCTTCTCCTGGTCCTTGTCGAGGACCTCAGCCCCCCGCCTACTTCCCTTCGTGGCATCTCCTGCTGACAGCCTCCACCAAATTGCCAATTAAAATGTGCGACAAGTGGGCGAGGAAAAGTGGGCGCCGAGAGGAAGCATTTTCTAACTCCTCTTTCGTCCTTTTTTTTCGTTCGCTCTCTTCTTTTCTATTTTTTTTTTGAGTTAGTTAACTTTGAGCCGATTATAGCCGTGTGGCAGCGTGGCCTAAGTGCAGGGCAAACAAAGTGATTTGAGCTTTGTCTCGCCCACATTTACCTGCCCGAAAAGCCCCACCTCCCGCTGCTGCCCCCTTTAACTTTTGGCTTTGCAGGATGCGAAAGAGCGACCGACCGGCAGCGCATAGTTAAAGGATACAAATCCTTGTTGAATAATTAAACAGCAAATTGCAGCAGGACAAAAGGGACCAAGTGGCGGCGGCCTATCCCCAAAGGGGTTCTTCACCTTTACCAACCCCCCACAGCTTACCGCTTTTTAAGTATTTTTTTCTGTCTTTTGTTTACCGCATAAAAATGTCTGTGAAACTTACCTGCAAATAAAAAGAAAGGAGAAAAGGTTAAAAGATGAGCGATAACAGAGGATTATGTTGAAGTGCCTCTGACATTATTATCATTGAAATCCCTCAAGATCGAACTTCCTTTTCAACCCAAATCAGGTAATCTCCTGCCGAGTGACAAGTTTTCTGGAAAGTTTTTTTTCCCAAGTCGATTTGAAAGTAGAAAGTGGCGACTGTTTTGTCAGATTAAACCCGTGTTAGTCAACAAATTATTGGTTAAATCTGGTGCGATATCTATTAAACTTTCAGGAAGTTTTCACTAGGGTTAAATGTGAAAGTTACCAAATGGTCACGTTTTGAATTCTTCAAATTCAATTTTTTTTATATCCAAAACAGGGTAATAAAATACTAGAATATCTATATTTTAATTGACAACATCAATGGGTGTTGCTCAACATAATTATGGCAACATTTTTCCTAATTCAGATGTTGCGCAACATGTTCCAAGTAATTTTAAACATTTTCTGATGCTTTCAGCTCCGATTAATCTCTAATTAATATATTAATGTATAAAATACATTTCTAATAATTTAATAATTACTTATTAATAGTAATTTTAAAGATCCTTTCGAGATATATGACCTTTTTCCAGCTTACTAGCAATCTATCAAAGTTTTCTTACAGATTTCTCCTCAAACATGTGCATGATACCTCCAATCATCCATCCACCAATCCACCCACCCTTCCACCCATCCAATCCTATCCCTTGCAATCCATCCATCTACCGATAACAATCTCTTTGACTTTACTCCATACATAATTGGCAGCTCTCAAGAATTGCTCTCCGGTTCATTTATAACACTCACCCCAAACAAAAATATTCCAACAATTTGTCAAAATAAAACAGAGAAAGAAAAAAAATCAAATAAATCCCCCCACAAAAATCTCAAAACAAAAGCCGCAAACAAAACTTGCTCCAATTTTGGCAGGCAAAAAAAGAGCAAGGGAACGTGTAAAATTCGTTGAAGTTCTCCAGTTCGCAGATAGAAATGCAAATATTGATGGATAGGCCCGGCAGCAGCAGGCCACAAAATTCATAGACAGAGATTGATGATTGATAGTGTCACACATAAATATTAACAATTCATGGCACACACAAGCTGCCCAGAAAAAAAAAACAACCAAAAACGAAGCCAGAAAACCCAGAGAAAACTTTTGCCAAAAGCCTAGAAAAAGAAGCAAAAATCCGAAAAACCAGAGAAGAAAAAAATAGTAAAATAAAACGAATCCCACGCAAAAGTCATGGAATATTAATGAAGCCCAAACAACTTTGGAACTTTTTTTGGTCAACGTGTTGAGACGACCGACCCCTTGGCAAGATGTCCATGCAAGGGCAGAGATTTTCAGCTCTCCCTCAGGATTCTGTGCGCTTGCATAAATGATCACTGGGACAATGGGTACCTGCCCGGGAGAAGGGAGTGGAAGTGGTGCCTCTCGAGCTGACCACCTGAGGAGGTGGACAAAACATGAATGCATCTTTGCATGCATTGCGGGGACTATGGAAATAGGAAGCTGAAACTGCAGAGGAGGAGTTACAATGACTTTAAGATTCTTTCAAATTTGTTAATAAAAAACACCTTTGGTTCCCAGATTTACTTCGTGGATATATAGATCCCAAAAAAGTCCCATTAAGGAGCTATGAAAGACTCTTGAAACACCCAGGAAAGTCTTATGATTTATCTTTAGAATCTAAAATGTACTTCATTAATTTTTAATTTCTGTAAATTTTAATAATGTTTCATAAATATTCTCAAGGGTTTTTTGTAGCTAAAATAATCTTTAGGATAATTTGTAAAGAGTATTTGAAATCTCCTATTTTTCTGTACATTTTCCTGGTCTTCTTCATGGGTCACACCTTTCTTTTTTTGGGATTATTTTTCTGTTCGCGTTTGTTTCTTTTTCATTTGCATTTCAGTCACGTTTGACATTCATATTTGTTTGGGAATTATGTTTTGTTGCACACCATGAAGGAGCTGGCAGGAGGAGCTAGCAGGAGGAGCAGTATCTGAACTAGAATCAGGAGTAGGAGTAGCAGGAGGGACTTTGGTGTGAAGGAGCAGTAGAATTCCAGGAAGGATTGCGTGCGCCATGGGTATTACCATTGTTGCTGCTGTTGTCGCTGCAGTTTCTCGTTTAACTTTGTTGACACTTCGTTTTGATGAAGTGCTGCACTCTCTTGCTCCTTCTGCAGCTCCACTGCCAACTCTCTTGGCACCCAACCGAACCCAATCCCAACCCACTTTTCCCCGGAACTGGCATAATTGAATATGTCTTCATTTCACGTTTCTTGAGTTTTCCTCGACTATTTTCCTTGTGCGTAGCGGGCTGCTGCTTGTTTTGAATTTCCAGCGCTGCAGGAAGCGAAATGAGAGAAAAGCTGCCATCGATTGGGGAATTGAGAGAAAATTGAAAACGAGACGCATGAAGTATAAACGCGTTTGCCAGCTGATTGTGAACTATAATGATAATTGAAGTGGAATGGAAAAATATGACAGGATACGAAAGGGGAGGTCTCTCTGACAGCATCAACGGCAGACATAACGCCTCGAGAAATATGAAAATTTCTTCACACCCCAAGTGAAGTGAGAAAACGACGCCCAAGAAGAGTTCACGGAAATTGCAATTGAAGTTGATCAAAATTGATATGGGATATAGTGAAGGAAAATCAGCCAACGGAAGCACTTTATCATTTCTTATAAGTAATTTGTGGAACTATGAAAAACAAGGAATATAATTTAATGATCTTTTCCATCCTTAAAATTTGTTTTTAATATTTAACGAACTCTTATTTAATATTTTAGGTAAATTTAACACTTTACAAAGACTATAAAGAACGTTGTTTCCCATTTATCCCAATTTATTTATCACACTTTTAGCTTTTGGCAATTGTTTTTCAGCAAAAGAAACAATAAAGTTTTAGACATTCAATTTCAATTTGGCTGAGAACACTAGGAAGTGCTACCAACACAGCAACAAACTGAAAGGAGAAGAACAAGCCGGAAGGACTGGTTGAAATTGAAGGAGGAAGTTGAGCAGGAAGAGCTATGCATTTTATGCATTAATTCAAAAATCGTGTTCAGTTGAGAGAGCAAACCGCAGTAAGCGCTTTTACGGCACTCCTAGCTCCGCCACCACCCGCAGGACATGCGAGAGAGGGAGGCCCCAAAAATAGTTGCCAACTCTGGCCGGGATTGTCTCACATGCGTACGGTGGAAGGCAACCAACCAAGCGGGCTCTAAACTTCCTTAGGTCTGGGGACCCACTCCAACTTTAGTACATCCTTCCATCCTTGCCGTCTCTTCCCCTTTTAACCCTAGGCTGTTTTTACACCTGGCACACACAAACACACCCACACAACTTGAAGAACTTTTGGAAACTTCCATTTGAACTTTAAGTTGAGGAGTTTTTGAAAAAGAAATACCACCAAAATGAAATGCACAGCAAAAAACTTAAGATTCGATTTGAAATTTATTTTATTTTAAGAATAATAAAAAGGGTTTCCAACATTTATTTTGAAATCATCTAAGTATGCTCTAAAATTTCATTTGAAACCAATTTAGATAAGAAATGCACTATTTTTCTGAATAAATTCTTTTCAGAATTCCAAAACAAATCATAAAAAATACTCTAATTTTTATTTGTATAGAAAAGGAGTACCTAAACTGATGACTAAGAAAGACAACTCTCCTATGAAGCTGAAAAAGAAGTAAACTTTAACACAAAAAAACTTTAGCCAAAGCACGCAACTTGAATATTATGTGCAAAAATATTTGCGAAGAATTAAAAAGTAAAGGAAGATAGCAAAAGAAGGGGTAGGATGTAACAGCCTTCGAAGGACTATAAGGGCAAAATGAGACGGAAGAGGAGAACATAGAACATTCCAGCACGTATGCCAAGCAATTATCCTACAGGAATTTCTTAATTTTTCCCCTTTTTGGCACACCGAAAGGAACTTAAGGAACTTAAGGAACTGCCGCAGACTACAAAAATAATAACCTTAAAAAAGGATGTTGAAAAAACTAACATGCCCTGCATATTTATGAAGAATAAAATAAGTGGTTAATAAAGAATAAAGACCGAATATTCTGGAGAAAATAATTTGAAGAAATTGAAAAAATATGAAGCAGACTTTGGACTTTTGAAGCAGCATTAAGATATATTTCTGGGATAATAATATTTTCATATCTTTAGTAAAAAATTGGTACAAAAAATACCTTAATATCCTTATAGCTTTATTCTTTATACAACATTAAAAGGAACCCAAAGTAAGTGTATAGAAAATATGTTTTGGCCACCAGGCTAATGTGAGACAGAAAAGGGGCGGTGCAAGGACGTGGCGTCCAGGCAGGGGAGTTGCGCTCAAAGGAGTCCTGGAGGAGTGACAGACAGAAGGGACAGCCAGAAACTCCGCGACGTGTCAGTGAGCGTTTTTTTTTTCGCCATGTCCTTGCTCCTGGCAGTTTGTACGTTTTCCTTTTTTTTATGTTGTATTATGTGCGCCGTGGCTGGTGTTCCCGAGTTTTTGCTGTAAATATCATTAAGTCGGCGTACGTGCCAAATGGCAGTTTAATTATGGCAAGGAGTCGCTAAGGAACCCATCTCCCAAAAAAATAAAAACCAAACCGAAACTCCACAGGAGGAAGGAGCCAGGAGAGCAGTCTATTACCCTGAAGTTTGAGAAGCAGTTTGCAATTAAAATAGATATAAACATTAAACCCAACTTTTTTTTTCTTGTTTTCCCCTGGAAAAAAAACTATTAAAAAATAATATTTTAATTTCGCTTCACGTTTTAATGAGCGCTGCTGGAGAGGAGCTGCTACGAGGCATACGTGTGAATTATTAGAGACCAAGTTAATGAAGCCGCGAAGTGAAGCGAGAAATAGACGAAAAACAGTGGGAAAGGCGGGGGGAAACCCCGCAGGCGAAGACGCCATAAAATTTGAAAAGAAAAATTGCTGTTTGACAAGTTGATTAGATGCCAAAGTGATGACAAGATGGTGAAAATATAAATTAGGAGGCTTAATTCGGTAAATTTGGCAGCCTAGAAATTGACAGCAGCTTAAACTTGAAGATTTTAAGCCGTAAACAATTTAAAATGACATAAATAATTCTATATCATAGATCAACAGCTTAGAACTTGAGCAATTAATTTTAAATATAAGTGAAAAAGCAAGCACCTTTCACAAAATAAAGCCTTAAAATTTGCCAAAAATTTCCGCAAATTAATTGTTTTTATTTTCCAGTTTAGTGAAGAATAGAGCTGAGCTTTCTAGAGTTTTCACAACTTTTCAGTGCCTTTTTGTTCGCACTTCTCCATAAATTATTATCATTCTTTGAATGACTTTTACGCACAGTCCCCATTCTGCTGCCCCCTTGTAGAAGTTGAAGTGTTTCCATCGCAGTTTTCTCTTGACATTTCAAGGGTTCTCTTCTGGTGCATTTGTAAAAAGTTTTTCCCAGGCAGTTTCGACGTCTCCCCGCCACCTCCTTTTCTCACTTGCACGTTGCACTTTTGGCAGGCAAAACTCTACTTCCAACTATTATTATCAACTATTATTTTGTCTAGTTAACTGTTCGAAAAAGAGGAGCTTAAGTGATGTTGCCACACTTTGGGGGCACAGGATGCACAGGATGCTATATCCCCGGGACACAAACACCACACACACACCCTCACACCCTCCATCTCCCCGTGTTGCCCAATTTGCGTAAACATTTATTACGCACTCGTAGGGAAACTTTTCTCGAATTATTTTCCCTCAACTGTGTGTGTGTGTGTGTGTTTGTGTTTGCCGGGCAGGGGTGGTGTGTGGGTTAAGAGGGGGAGCCGTCTTATGGCAACTACCACTCGTGGGCGTGTCCATTATGCTGTGCATAATTTTATGATCATAATTAATTTCATATTCGCCACTAGTGCAAAATGAGTCCTGCGGCTAATCTGCCTGCAACTTAAGGAGTGGCAACCAACAGAAAATTATTACAATAAATGTTTGGTTTTTCTTGGAAAATGCTTAAATATATTACGAATTTTGTATGGTATAAAACCGACTATGGATTTGTGCTTCAATTTCTAATCGGACTATAAAGGTAGCACCTTGTATCCCTAACTGGCTTTGCACTTTTTATGTTTTTATATTTATATAACGTTTCGTTTGGAATTTATTAAGGATTTGTGTTTGCTTTCTTTTAGGGTTTAATATTAAAAATAAATTATTTTAAAACTTTAAGTAGTTAGTTTTATATCTTAGTAGGCTAATAGTCTTTGTAACTTTTAGTTTAAGAAGAATAAACGTATTTCTGTTATGAATAGCAAACATTTTCCCAGACACCTATAGCTGTGTGTCCTTCGATACAGCTGTCACCATCACATTAACAGTTTTCTTTTCTTTTTTTTAAGTTTCTTCCCCCAATTTTTAACCCCCAAAAACTTTCTTCAAGATCACCCTTTGTATGTAGTACTCCCTCTGCCGCTTCTATTTAATAGCCCTTTGCTACTACGACCATTTTCAGTTTTTGGAGTTTTCCGTTTTCCCTTTTTTGGTTTTTTTAGTGGGGACCACGCCCACGTTCTCGTACATCCCAGTTTTATCGTTCAATGCTCATTATTTGCTGTTGCCGTTGCCCCCAAACTATTTTCAAAGTAATTCGCCGAGTTTTGCTGTTCGATTTCGCCCATTGCCTCAAACAAAGTTTCCCCGTTGGCAATGGGTGCGCCTTGTGGGGTTGCTTTTCGCTGACTATGGGTTAGCTCTTGATTTTCTCGGGATTTTCTTATATTTTCCTTCTGAGTTTTTCTTTTTTTTTGTTATATTGTTATTGTATTGGCCACAACTGTTGCCACAATTTGAACTTTGTTTGCTGCGGTTTTTATTCCTGATTCCCCCCTTTTTTTCTTTGATTGGAAATATTTTTCGTATTTGCATGTTTTTTTTTGCAGGGAGAAATAAGGAAAGGTCGTTGAAAAAGAAAAAAATGCAAATAATATATGTATGTTTTTCTTTTGTAAAATTTTTAATGATTTTTGAGGGGTCCTTCTTGATGACCTTAAACTTTAGCAACCGAGAAAAAAGGGGTTTAAAAAAATAATGAGACCAAGGTAAATAAAGGGTCTATAAACCATGGCAACGTTTATTGAGCTGGGGTTTAATTATCTATATTTTTTTATGGCTTACCCTTCACCCTTTCTAAGAGTTAGGTTTGGAAACTTACCTAAAAAGATAAGAGAAGAAAAATATATTAGTAAAGTTATATATTTAAAACAAATCTCTTAGTAAACTTTACAACAAAATGCACACAACTTTGATTGCTTTTCCCCAAATAACCCTGAAAGTCAACAGGGGACATTGTGTGTCTGTGTGTGGAATGTAAATAGAATAAATATAAATCACTTTCAATCACCATAGTGAAAATAAATATTATCCAAACAAGGTAAATCAATTTAATCTCTCAATTGAGTCTGACCGGCTACAGGATGTAGGATATAGTAAAACCCCTTCTCGCGTGTCTGGGGAGAGAGCAAACAATTTGTACACTTCACCTGTGAAAACAGCTGGCGCACCAGGCGAGGTGAGGTCCTGGAAATTCACACACACCCACACCCACGTATGGCCAACATATGGCAGAAGAAAGAACGAAAGGAATAAAGCTTTAAATTACATCAAAGATTTACTCTCGAAAAGCAGGAGGAGAACAGAACAGACAGGCGACAGGCGAAGGAGATGTCCTTCGAAGGCGCAGGCGGAAAGTGTCGAGGCTGCCGCTGGGCCAGATGAAAAATAAATAACAATCACATAAAAATCAATATTGACAAAGGGGCAAAAGCGAAAAAAATGAGTGGTGGCTTAAAGAACAAAAAACAAAAACCAAACAAGTAGGCGTGGCTTTTGGGCCATATGTTGCCTTGCAAAACTTACCCGGAAAATGCAAAAAAAAATTCCAAAAACAACAAACAATATTTATATTAAGAAAATCCCCGAGAGCACTACACAACGCCACAACTTTATGCAAAACTTTTTTAATCAAGTGTCAAACTGAAATCGAAAATTTCCAGTTCCAGCAGTTTGCACTCTGTTTTCCGGCTGCCTAATCCGAATTCTATATATATTTTTTCCGTTACGGCAGAAACAGCTGTTGCACGACACACACAATGTGGTGAATATTATTTTCTGTGTTTTCAGATTATTTTCTCGCTGTACTTCGATGTTTAGCGCACGCACATTCGGCTCGAAGCGTTGTCGGATGCTGACTGAGAGCCAAGTTGGCAAAAAGTGTCCGACGACGAGACCGACCGCCATGATTGAATGCCGGCTGTGCCAGCAAAAAGTTCCCAACACACACACACACACACACAGAGAGTGAGGGGGAAGAGTTGGTGGGGTCCTGAGAGGAGTTTTTTGGGCGGGCGGAAGGACACTGCCACTGCTGGACACACACAACCTGTTGAGCAGCAAGGACAAGTCAGGCAGCGAATCGCAATCGAATGGCAAGTCGCAGCCGATGGCAATGACAATGTCATTGAAAAAGGACTTTGCCTCTGCATTCGACCATGAAAATAGGGAGGGGGGGTGATAATCAAGGGGAGGTACAGAGGAAATAAAGATTTTACCACCAAAAAAAGCATTTAGTATTTAGTAAAAAAGTATTTAAAAAGTTTTTAAACTCGAATTTATTTCCGAAGAACAATATATTCGAGAGTTTTTTAAATACTACAATTAATTTTAGTGAAATATTCACACTATTAATAATAGTTTTTCCCAGTGTGGGGGCCCTACGGAAAGCAAAGAAAGTCCGGAAAGAAAGGAAGGAAAGGCAAGGCAAGGCGAGAGCTGAGGAGCTGAAGAGTTGGTTAAGCAACGAAATGAGTGGCACGGACAATGCCAACTGTCATCGGGATATCAATTTTTGTTCACTTTTTCAGTGCGCTCTTCTCGGCGCTTTCGCTCTGTGCTCCGTGTTTTTCGACCGGATACGGATATGTAAGTGACAGTCAATTAATAAAACGTTCGACACTTGGACGCCGGAGGGCGTTGGCCAAAGTCGCCCGCCCCGACTATGCTTTCACTTTCCTCCTTGCCTTTTCCTCCTCCTTCCTGTATTTTTCATTTCCCATATTCTTTGCTTATTTCCCTCTTGCTGCGTGGGCGGCATTTGCGTCAGAGTTTCCTCTGTAATTAACATTCTGTAAAAGTTTTTGCGCTTTTCTTCTCCCGGTTTTATGGGGGAAATTGTAAAAAATATTCGCTAGGACACGCAGCAGCTGCTTTTTCTGGGGTTAACAGGTGCCCTGTTTTTTATTGAAATTCCTTTGAGAATGTGAATACTTAAGAACAATGAATTGCTTATCATTTTTTTTTCGGGTGTTAGAAAATTTAAAATCCCCAAAAAGAGAACATTGATGGATTGAGAAAATCTTCTAAAGAATTACTGGCAGAAAATGCAAGGAAATCTTTAAGTTTAAAAAGGGTTTTTGGAGTTTGAAAAGGCTAATCTTGACATGGCAGACTTATTCATTTAAAATTGATTGATGGAGCTTGGTGTTAGGCGTGAAAATAGGTTCTAAAATTACTGGGAATTCTT
The DNA here is from genome assembly GCA_008042485.1 of Drosophila mayri. NCBI lineage: Eukaryota > Metazoa > Arthropoda > Insecta > Diptera > Drosophilidae > Drosophila > Drosophila mayri. The sequence goes on along the minus strand of VNJN01002110.1, from coordinate 253,034 downwards.
TGTAGATTTATTAGCTTTTATATATTTTAAACCATTTCATTATCAGATTATTTTGTATCCTTAAATAATATTTCTTTAGCATTTATTTGATTCCCTTTGTTATCTTTCAGCTTTTCGTAATTTTCTCTATTTATTTCCCTAATCTGCATTATCTTCCATTTAAAACGCATCCATCATAACCGGGCTTAGTCACAAACAGCTGCCCTCATAAACGAGTCGCACATTTGTCACACATTTTAATCTAATTAAGGACTCCGCCCCCCAGATCCCAGACCCCAAAAACCCGACAGAAACATGCAAATCAAACGAAAAAGTTGGCGAATTTCTGCCTCTAATCTCACTCCCTAAACGGTCGTTATCATTAGCCAACAACACGACAAAGAGCAGGGGGAGAGAATAAAACGAAAAAGAAAAACTATTCCCAAAACATATGTCAAATAATAAAATAAAAACCAATCAGCAACAGCTGCAAGGAATTATCACGACAGCGAGAAAAGCGGCAGAGAGAAACCGAAAGAGAGAAAGAGGGGGTGAGGTGACTAGAGACTTGGAGAAACAGAGACAAATGCACAAATTAGTTTGGCCAAATGAGCAAAATCAAATTCTCATTCGCCAGCCACAAGAAATGCTCAGGATATAAAAGCCAGGATGAAATGGCCAGGAAATGGTTATGGCGTCACTAGAGGAAAGTTCAGTGAGGAAAATCCAGTGGTTTAGAACAGTCAACAAATGAATCTGGAAACTACTAAAGGTTTTCCATAGAACTTTCCTTTTTTTTTTGGTTGTTGATAGTGAGTACTTTATTTCCTTTTGGTATTTAGGGGAAAAAAACTGTTTTACGTATTTTATAGTAGTTATAAATATTTATATGAATATTTTCAAAATTAAATTTATAGGTCTTGCATAAATAATTTCTAAAAATGTTCAAATTATGCCATTAAAGTATTTTAAACATCAAATTCTTTCTTAATTAATTCTTTTATTAACTTTTATTTACTATTATATATGTTCTTAATTGAAATCATTTTTAAATATGTATACTGTAGGTATTAAATTCCCTGTAATTATCTGGTTTTGGTTTTGGTATTTAATGAAAATATTTTAGGTAACAAATTTATAGTAAATTAATATTTATTTTGAGGTGATACTAATTTGTTTTTCGTTTTTTCATTATAATTTTGATTATAATTCATGTTTTCTTCATCAAAAATACCTGCACAATCCTTATAATATTTCTAAATTTATAAAAAAGAATAAATAAATATTTTCTCAATTAAAAACTTTTAGTAAAGGCAATAGGATATTTTTATGTTGCATCCATTTTCTTTTTCCATTCCAACCAACCTGCTCGCCCACTCACATTTCGGTGGCTAAAACTGCTGAGGAATTTTTCACTTCCGGTTGAAGGAAGCGGCGTAGCGTTGCAAACATTTTTGCGCTGAGCGTTTGTTCTCCTAAATGTCAAGGATACAACAATTACAGCAGCAGCAGCAGCAGGCAACAACAAACGCTAGAGGCACAAGTGGAAGCGGCAAATTTAGCAAGGATTCAAGGATTCGGTTGGCAAGGACAAACGACAAACGCTGTCGCCGCCATCGAGAGAATGCTGTAATTAATTATTGTGGCGCACACATTGCGGCATGGCAGAGCATACAAAATGGCTACTTTGTTGACAATTCTTAGGGTGGCTTGAAGGATGGGAAAACTAAGGGAATTAGGGGGAGAGTGGGTGTGAGAATAGGGAGTTAGTTTGATAGTAAAATATTTATTGCATCAATTGATAGCTGATTTGTTAGAATTTTATAGAAATAATTTATCTTTTTTCAGGTTCACTTGTGTGGAGTTTTCCCTGTAATAAAGTCTCCGAATGAAAATCCTCCACAACGAAAAAAATCCCATAAAAACGGCATGAAAATTAATTTTCCCCTTCAGTACTCACAAAAAAAGAGAGCTTCAGTCCGTATTAATTCTTCGTATCATTCGAGTTCATGGGGTCACAATACACCACATATACACACACTCATGCATACTCTCCCCACCACGGAATCTATATCTATCTATTGCGGAATGTTTTATTATATTCCTGTTGCTGTTGTTGTTGTTCTATTTATAAATGACAAACGCAGAAAATTTCCCTGCATGGCGCCAAATGCCATCAATCAAACCAACAACAAAATACACGGCATTACGACACAAAAAAAAGAAAATTATATATATATATGAAAAAAAGACACACAAAAATCCTTGAAGGTAGACAGAAAAAATGCAAATACCCAAAACAGACGACAAATGACAGAGAAAGGGGAGGGATGGCGCAGGGTAACGAATGCCATGACAACTGAAGACTGACAAGGAGCTTCAGACCAGGACTCTTGCCCGCTAAGCTTGGGGATTCCAGGACTTTGCCGAGGTACATGTACCTCACATAACTGCCTGTCTGGGGCGATGGTTTAAATTAAAAACGTTTAAAATGCGTGCTGCATACTTTTTTGGCTGTCTGGCAGACGAGGGATGACACTGAAGTTTGTTGCTCCCACGGAAAAACTTTTCTGCAATATGTTGCGTGCAAGAAGATATATATATATATATTCCCCTCGTGTAATCTTGGGAAAAACTTAAGCGGCTGAGAAGAAAATATAGTGTATATGCATAGAGACGAAAGCAAACTGATTTTAATAGTACTAACTTTTAATGTTTACTGAGTTATTATATGAAACATCAATATATAAACAAAGTAACAACATTTAATGGGAAAATCTATATATAAAAAATGCATAACCGATATGAGATTTATAAAATTGAAAAAGAGACCAAATATTCATATACTTTTATTTATTTCTTTTATACGTCAAAATTTACCATGTTATATATTTATATTTTTATAATTAACGATACAAATCATGTTAAATATTCTAAAAAAATCAAATTTTTCGTGACTAAAATGCATTTTGGTTGAAGATCATATTCCACATATGTGGACCTCTTCTAACACCCTTCCACAACCTAACTCGAATAAATATAATACCCCATTTAAAGGCAAAGAGTATTAAAAGAAGCAGACAACTTGCAGAAGAAATCTGACAGGCAAATGCTCCTCTCATTAAGCCAGGACACACACTCGCACACACAAGCAGCTTAAGATGTCAGAAGAAGAGACACAGTTGGTCGAAGAACCAGAAGAAGAGACTGAAAGTAATGCAAGGACCAAAGGCAACATCGGGACCACAATCAGGACCAAGCTGGCGCTTTGAGTTAATTGAATTCGGCGTAGTTTAAGTTATACGACACAGTCATAAACTTGGCCTCATATGCGTAAAACTCAAAGTTTTTTGCCCCTCTACCCAGCCTTTGGTTATTTCGGTTATTTATGCGGTGCGTGCACGCACTTTATGAGCAAGGTCGGCGGGGTTTTGGGGGGGGAGAGTTGAGTTAAGTTAAGGCCGCGAGAAGGGAGCTCCTTTTACTGTCATCTATGGAACCAAAAATGGCTCGTGCCGTGGCACTTAAAGTGCTTTATTATATAGGCAGAAACCCAAAGAAGCAAAACGAACTTGGAGCAACGCAGGAGAACAAAGAGTTTCCAAACAGAAACCAAGTTGAAATTGCAGTTTTCTTGGTGTTATTTCAGGCAGAGAAATATGAATATGTGTAAACCAAAAAATACTTAAGGAGTTGTTTAAAGGAAACTAAGAGGTTTGGATAATAACGTATATTTTCTATGACTCAAAATTGAGTAATGTTAAATTATAGTTTTAGATTTAATGAAATTAATTTCTTTGCTTGTAAGCCCTAAGTTTTCTCATACTTAAACCCACTTTACACATCAGAAACAAGGTCTTTTCAGCCACATAAGATACATCTCAACCGCTGACAGTTTTCAAGAGCAGCTATAAGAAAATCTCTCGCTGGGAAATCTCTATGTACCAAGGGCAATGTATATAAAGCAAAAAGTTGAAGTATTTTTGCTGTGTGCAAGCGAAGTTCGTCTTGGCATGTTTTTCCCCTGCTCTACCTCTTGTCTCCTTGTTTGTTGTGACTGCATATGACTTACACACACCAAGTAAACACACGGGAGGCACTTCCTGTTACAAGCTACCCTTAGTCAGCTTCCCTCTGCTGTTTGACCCCCAACCCTCACAGCCGCCTTTCCCTTGGACTTTGACAGGGACAGCCCACGACGCCTTAATAACACTTTAAATTACTTTCATTTCCGTTTTTGTTATTCCAAGCGCGTCACTATGGCAGCTGAAGAAGCTGCCCCCGCCGCCCCTTTAAGTGCACCCCCCTCGCGACGAGGCGTTTGCTTATTCTTAATTAAGTTGCCGCACTAGAAAGCCGCAACGACAGACAGCGACAGACACTTTACTTCAATAAAGGCGAAGAAGTGAAAAATAACTAAGCTGGCAGTTCGATAATAACAAGTTTTTCTTCTGAAAAAATTTACAATTAACTGAAATGGTTTCAAATACTGTTTAAATTGTATAAAAATAATATTTAAGAATGCATGTTGAAATAATAAATGTTTGTAATAAATAAAAGAGCAAAAAAAAATATTAAAACCTAAAAAAATACACAAATTTCGATGATTTTTGATTCCTTTTTAAAGGATCCTACATTGTTTAGTATTAATTAAATTACAAATTAAATTCATAATTAAATTATGCTTCTTTATAGGTTTATTGAAAATTCAATTCTCTTTTGATTCCCTAAACTAAGAGAAATAGTTTTCTCTTTATTCCAAAAAAACTTACAAAAAAATCGACGCCTGCGCTTCGGGCGTAAACGTCCGCCCCATTTGACGTTGCCGTTGGCAGAGCAGTCAACGTCGACTGCAGTCAGCAACAGAGCCATGTTTTCCTCCGCTTTTCCTGGCGAAACAAGAAATTTCGAGGTTAACACGCCGGCAATTAATTTGTGCATCCATTGCAGTCGAAATTCAATTTACGCAGCCATAAAAAACAGAGCCAAGGATCCCAAAAAACCAAAAAGGGGGAGAGAAGGGCAGTGGGGAAGATAGAGATAGGCGGCGATTGGCAGATTGCATTTTAAATCCGCTTAACGGACTTTGCCAGAGAGTAATAGGCGGAAGCGGAAGTGGAAGTGGTAGTGGGAGAGGGAGAGGAAGTGGAATGCGAAGAGGAGTGGACGCCGTACAAGGGTCAGATTTAAAGTGTGGGGAGGGGCATTCTTCAATGTTGGTCAGCCAATTAAAAAATATGAACGCACAACAAGATTAAAAGCGGTAAGGGAGAACAGCCCCCACGGACCTTGATGTGAGTGCCTGACGGAACGGAAAAGATTCAGCACAGAAATAAATTTCAGTTAAAAAAAATCCTGGAATGTGTACTGAAAATATTTGTAAAAAGTAAAAGGAAATCATTATTTTTTTTTAGCACATATTTTTAATATTTTAGACACCATTTAAATTGAATTTAAACCAATTTTTTGTGCTAGAAAAGCTCAAAGTATAAAATAAATGCTAATAGCAAACCATAATAATAATTTTTAAATTATTTAAAAAATGTAATTTAATTTAAAATTTTACATGAATATCTTTTGTGTTTTCATTACATTTTCCTTAGTGTATAAAAACTTGTGCCAGCCAAAAACTTCTCTTGTTTCAGGGCTCAGGCCACAAGTTTCCATCGTAGGGGAAACGGAAACTGACCCCGGCTAGAACTGACCCCACAGAGAGTACCGAGACAGTCGGGAATAGTGGCAAAGAAGCTGCAGCAGTGAAAATGGAAGAGCCAGCGACATAAATAGATTTAAGCGCCGCAGGGATTTGTATTCCTTATTGGACGCTCCTTTTTTTCTTCCAGCAGCAGCAAAGTTTAGAATTACCCCAACGTAATTGAAAAGTTTGCCGGCAATATATGTGTGTGAAGGGGTTTAGACGCCATCCCAAAGCCCTTTTAGTTTTATATATACAATATATATATTTATGGGCAGCCAACATGGGGATTTGAAAGGGGGAAATACTTGGTATATATGTTTGTAAGTGCAGTGGCGCAGCTACATAAATAGTTTTAGTTTTCTATTCGTAGATGTTGATATATATATTTCTATATGAAACAACCATGGCAATTGTCTAAATGCAATGTTAAAGTTAGCAGTTGACAAAACAGGAAGCGACTTAGCGATAGGTTTGGGAACCAAAAGTTTCTTTGATGATAGATAGAAGGATTTATAGTTTATGGTTTCTCAAGTTTGTGTTCAAGGCGCATTTGCATGACTATTGCGGACCAAAGGATATGGAGAATGGATTTGAGAATGGCAATGGAAAAATTGTATTCAAGGAATAATCTTCTCAAAGGGCACATGGGTTTAATCCATTAATGGAAGAAATATATATAATCTATATAGGAAAATAGAATTATTTTATGCTATTTCAATGCTATTATTATTCATTCTTGAAGCATCACCTAGGCCTATTGCCTTCAAATAATTAATTACCAGACAAAGTAATTAATTAATTCAAGAGGAGAAATTGACAAAACCTTCTGTAAATGTGAAATGTAAAAGGATTTAATTGAAACGAAACTTCAGCAGGCAGAGACACAGTTACTGGGCCTCGAAAATTAAACAAAAACAGCTGGGAAATGAAACAATTATTCCCATTGCAACGGCAAAATGCACACAAATATTCTCTGCCATCATCCTTGCCATTCATCCTTGGGGGGCCCAAGCCATTCCACACACACACACACAGGACAAAGAAGAGGCGTTGCCACCACAGTCTGACAAACAAAATAATTTGATGTAAATGCTAACTAAACACACACGCACACACACACACATATATACTTGGGCAAACAAACAATTTAAACAAACACACACACAGGCACACACCGAATTTTGGTCGAGAACAACTTTAGTTTTGGCCATTTGCACACAGCACAGCCCTCCACAATTCCCATTCCGAGTCCCATTTCCACTCCATGTCCTTCATCCTTTTGGACCCATCGCTTGCAGCTGTTAAGTTTGATTTATGCCATTTTGCTGGGCCTAAAACAATGAGGGGGCGTGGCAGGGGCTGGAGCAAGGGAGCAGCCAGCAGGGAGGTTGCCATGCAACAATTTAATTGCCCAAATGACTGTTTATTGATTTATGTAGAAAAATGCAGATTAATGCCATTAGTAGCAGCCTTATAAACCCCATTTTGCCACACACCCAGAAAGTCCTGTATCCTTTCATTGAATGAATGAAAATGATACGGAAAATGCTGCCCTAAATATTTGACTTGTAAAATTCTATGAAATTATTAGGCCAACATATTCTGGCTTTTGTATTTATTCGTTCATTTGTAAATTTATGCCAGATTGCAAAATGTATAAACAATTGGGGATAAAATAATGGAGACAGGAATACAAAACATATTTTGGAATATAAAGTAGAGAAATCTTTAGCTTTAAAGGTGTATTTTTCCATAAAAGAATCAAGATTAAATTAAGAATAAAATCCCTTTGGAAAGTATTAGTTCGGATATAATGGATAATATTTATTTTATTATTGTATATTTTGTATTGCCTGTTACTCTTTACTAATTGATTGACCACAACTGTCCTCATTTATTTACTAAATGCACAACTGCAAAATGATAATCCTGCCCACAAGGCCACTCATTTTGTCTGCTTAATTATGGCAAGTTTTTACATAAATATTTACACCTTTCTGCGCATTTGTGTATCATTATATATAGGGGTAAGCCCACCCACTTAAGCACTCACCCAGCTTGATTAATTAGTTTGGCAATTAAAACAAATTAGCAAATAAAGTTCAGTCCGCTTAAAGAGCAATTAAAAATGGAATTTCAATCAATTGGATTTGCTTCGACACGAATGCATCCCCACAGTTGCATCTCTCTGGGGGGATATCTCACATACGATTCGATTCGACATGCAATCCGATTTATTACGAAATTAATTCAAGCCATTTCTGAACATTTTGCAGTGTCCCTTTTTCTTTTTTTGGTTAGCTGTAAATAAATTTTGTTTGGTCCTAAAAGTTTATGATAAATCACTGCAACGGAAAGTTGGTCCCACAAAGCTGCAACTGCAAAATTGTGCAGCAGCAAAAAAGGAATGCCCTCGAGGGCCACGCCCACAGGCCAGAGGACCCGACCCCCCACACAACCCTAACATCCTAAATAAAAAACTTTATTTCAACCGGCTGGAGTCCTGCGTGGCAAGTTTGAAAGCTGCTAAATTGCACAGTGGTTGGTAAAGTGCTCGAAATTCTTAGTTGAAATATTTAAAATATATGTATAAGCGTTATGCATTTTATTTTTACATTATCCTTTCTTTAAATATAATTTTTAGGAATATTTTTGAATTATAATTGAATGAAATTATTGTTTTCTTAACATACAAATCTTTATTACATACAATCACCATTTATTCTCCAACTTGATCAATATTTATTGTTATAAAGTTTAACCCACTGTAGTTGAAACTCAAATTTGGCATGCAACAAACTAGCAACAACTTTAGGGACCCTCCACATATCCGGAGGAGTGGGTTGGGGGTGGAGGTGGTAACCACACACAGACAATGGCTCAGCACGTAGTAAATGCAAACGAAGCCTCTACCTCCCTCCCTTCTCCGTACACCTGTGTCACAGCCCCGCCTCCCTGGGCACCCACAACACCCTCCCCCGCCCTTCTCGAACTAACACTCAACTAAGCAGATTTGTGATGGCGCGTCGCATGAATAATTTGCCAAATTAATAAATAATCACGGATTTTCTGGTTTGTTAGCTTTACGTTTTTTTTCTCGTTTTGTGTTGCCGCTGCAGTCGTCGCCCCTGTGGAAATCTGGGCCCTAATTCAAATGCTAAGCGCCACGAATTTTGCTCCCCAATGAGCACAAATTGGTTTTGGCTCTCTCATCTCATCTTTTGTATGTTTTTTTTGTTGCGAAATATTGTGAATGTCGAATATCTGTCCGTTGCCATGGAATATTAAGTGGGGGTGGGGGTGGTGGTAGTGGTCGGTTGTACCTATCGAAGGGCAGCGGCTGCTGCGGGGATTATTGATCAGCCACGCATAAAGTTCTCTGCCACATCTAATGGATTGTCTGGAATTCCCCCTGGTCGTTGGGGCACAAAAAAAAAATAAGGAGAGAACTCTGAACGGGAATCGTTCTACTAATCAAATTGAATTTACATGCGAGATTTTTATTCTTTGGGTTTCGGTTATTTGGTTCGCAGCAAACAATTGCAAATTAAATATAAATTTCCAGGTTCCCCCGAGGGGGGAAAAATGTTTGAACATGGGAATAGTCTTTTTGGTCAGATCCATTTCGGTTGAGTTCAGTTCATTTAAGCTGTAAATGGTATTTATCAAAGTTGATGGTTCTGTTATATGTTTTAAACTTATTTAGCTTGTGAATAGGAAAATGTAAGGAATTATAAATGAACCTTTTGATGAGTTTATAAAGAATTTATTTAATTGAGATAATTTTAAATGTTTCTTTACAAAGAAGTATTATTTTAATTAAATATTTAAATTTATAATATTATTTTTAAGCTATGATAGTTCATTTTGGTTTATTTTAAAACCATTGGAAATATTTTCAGTGCTTAATTTCGCTGACTTTAAAGAAATTTGCAATTAAGAAATTTAAAGTTCCACAACAGAGACTTTCCACAGAAAATCACTCATACGCACTGTAGGCTATACATTTATTTCGATTTATTTAGCTTGTGGCTAGGATAGTTTGGGCATTTAAAAATTAAGCTATTTATGATTTTAAAAGGAATGCCTTTAATTGAAATTAATTATTTCAATTTATAATTAATAATTTTTTAACAATGATAGTTAAATTGGTTTATTTTTAGACCATTTACATTATTTTCAGTGCTTAATTTCGCTGACTTCAATTAAAATGGCAATTAAATAATTTTAACTTCCGCAACAGAAATTTCCCACGGAAAAATCACTCATACGCACTGTAGGCCATTAACAGACACCCTGCCATATTAACGGAAATTAATTTCAGTGTTTCATCCTGTTCCCCAATTATCCTTCTTTTTTACACTCATGTGCTTGCTGCTTTTCCTTTTAGGCTTTTCTCTCCTTTTTGTTTCTATAACAATGCTCATTGCAGAGAATAGTTTTTCCTTTGTTTTTTCTTTTTCGCTCTGCCTTTGCAGCTGATGTTCATTTCCCAGTGAATGCACAGCAGCATGCGGATGAATGGCAACGGGCATGGAAATGGAAATATGGAAAACTCTGGGCCAAAGTCAAAGTGAAAAAGGAAACAGAGAGAAACACGGCCAGCTTTCAATGAGATTTTTCTCCTTTTTCCTGGCTTCATATGCCTCACTGGCTGACTGAGTGAATGAAAAAATGAATGAATGTATGATTGAGGGCTGCTCCTCGCGATTAAAATGGGGGGAAAAACGAGTTAAAATTGCATATGATAATTTGTAATTGTTTTTCATTTTCCACCCAAATGGCCAAATACCACTCCCTTAAATGTAAACTGCTTCCAAGAAATAACTATTTTATTCATATAATTGTCGAGTTTGTGCCAGTTATGCAGTCACAAGCCCATAAACTTTGTATTTTCCCCCTGTGATTTAAGGTTTCTCAACAAGCCTCATAATTAATAATTCATTCGATTCCCAGGAAATTGTTATTAGAAGGCGGAAACTTTAACTTCAAAGCAATGACCGCGACAGTTCATCAATATTGGTAGGAGGAAAATAGGGGAACTGAGACATGTTCGAGTTATGGCTATTATTATCATTATTTTTTTAAAGGAGAACATTTGAAAAATTTAATAAATAAGCAAAGTAATGTTTTTTTTTTTGCAAAATTCAATTTCTGTTAAATATAAAGTGTAGGAAAAAGATAAAGAGAGAATGCTTAACTCTAAAATATTCCTTATTTATAAATCAATCTTTAGGAATGTGTAAATAATTTAGGATAACTAAAATAAAGTTCCTAAATTTGCATGCAAGCTTTATTAACTATAAAATAAGTAAATTTTAGTTATAATGTTTACAAGGTATTTTATCTATATAAAAAAATATATATAAGAAAGAAAACTAAATTTTTCAAAGCTCCAAATGCTTAAATTTAAAAGCAGCAATTTTGGGTTGCTTTTTGCAAAGGTCTGTCCTGTCAAAGGCTAAACAATACTGAATCATTATGGGGGACGGGACCCTTGCCCCAAAATACCTCTTCGAAACCCAAGCTCACGGCTTTTCCCCCCAAATTTTCACATGGCGAGCTATGTTCATGTCTAGAAATGCAAATTGCAGACAATCAATGACCACAGCAACAAAGGGCGAACAATTTGCGTGTGTGAGTGTGCGGGCTGACCCTCTTGAGTGGTGTCCTGGCAACCGACTATCACCCAACCTGCAGCTATCTGCAACCACCTGAACCACCTACACACCACACACCATTCAACCCCTCGCAAAACACCGCCCAATCAGGTGTTGAGCTAGTGTAATTTATGCTCGGTCTGCTTCAATTGTTTGTTAGAATCAGCACGGCTGGCCATATCGGCTCGTCTGGCAAATTAAAGTCCTTGGGATCCCCCGCTATCAAAGTGAATGTGTCTGTGCTTTTGTGTGTGTGTGTGTGTGGTGGAAACTGGAATTCCAAGACTGGCAAATAATTAATGCTCCACACAATGTGCAAGACAGAGGAAATCGAGGAAGGTATATCTAAATGCACTGAGGAAAATAATTAAGAACAGAGTTTGTTGAAAAGGAAAATATGTATTTAAAGTTCATAAATAATAAACAATAAACAATGCTATAAGATATCTCACTCACTCTTCACAACACTATTACTTAGATAAAATACTTTTATAAAAATATATATTAAACCCCTAAAATTTCTCTTATTTCTCCCCATGCAAACACAGATACTGGGCAAGGCTTAGACACGCTCTTGGCACTTTGCGGTTGCATTTGATTCGCTTGCGTAATACAACAAAGATGCATCTAACTTAATTAGCAACCAAATGGCAGTAGGAGTCCTCCACCGGAATCGGATTCCGTACGGAATCAGCTTGGCCATGTTTTGAGGTTTCTTTGGTTTTAGACCACTCTCTCAACCTCGCTCTTGGCAGGTTTTTAAGTCCTGTCTGACAGCTGATTTTCCAACGGGGCAGGGAAACGGAATGGGGGAAAAGCAATTAGCAAATAAAGGAAAATTCTAAATGCAGAGAGAGCAAGGAAAGCCTCATCTCATCATCTCAGTGTCCGGAAAACCTGACCTTGATTATCTTCAGTGATTTTTAAGTGCAATCAAGTATTTAAAAAGGTCAGCTCACAGATTTTCATTCACCGCTCGTTCGCTGCAGCAAAGTTTCCACCGTTTGCAGTTTAAAAATCCCCCGGAAAAGCTTAAAACTGGCCAAAAACGCAGAGAAGGGAAAACTTTCGCAATAACTCTTTTTCGGTGTGGGTGGTGGAGGGAAAATTGTTGCTCGTTGGTCTGAAAATCTGCGAGCAACCATAAAATATTGTTGTTACACGGGCTGGCCTTCCCCCATTCCCCATCCTGGGGTATAAAAACAAAATTAACGCAATGCATCGATGTCCGAGAGGGAAAAGCGAGAGGAAAGGCCAAAAGGAAGTCAAAGGGAGGGGGCGGGAAAGGGCGTGAAAACCGCGTAATAATAAAATATGATACGAAAACCTTGTAAAGCGACTTTCAGACAATTTATAACCGGCCAGCTGCAGTCCGAGGAAGAAATAAGAGGGGGTTTCTGGGAGGATTTCTGGAGGACTCCGCTGCCGCGGCTGCTGTTTGCCTTTCGATTAAAGAGAAGGGGTTTTGCAAAGAAAAAACAAAATAATGGAATAGGGGAACCCCCTCACAAAATAATAGTCTTATATTGGATTTGGCAAAGCCAATAGCATAACATGTGGGAAAGCTTTTTTTGCTTTGAAGTTTAGAGAAATGCAATTTTTGTTTAAGAAACTTGAGAATATTTACTAAATATCAATAGAAAAACCAATTTATTTAGAAGAAAAAATATACAAAAAAGCCTTGAAAAATGAATTAAAATAAATATTTTTTTAATGAGAGAAAATAATATAAATATATTTTTCCGTATTATAGTTTATGTTCCTTTGATTGAAACTTGTCGAATTTCTCTCACATAATTTCAGAATATTAATGCACTGCACGTGCCCCAATTATTAATTAAATTGCTTCTTAATTGATATATTCATACAATTTAAAAATCAAATAATTAATTTGGGTAAATAAATACGCAAAAGTTATTGATCCATTTACGATTTACCCACTTCCCAGTCCCAAGTTAAACCGCAAAAGATTCTCCCGCCACTCGAATGCATTGCAATCAAATTTATTGCACCACCGAAGTCAGCACACAACTGTGGAAAATCCAACTACAGCATAAAAAAGTTGAAACAATCGAAAAGGAAAAGGTGGAATGGTAAGGGATGGGTATCCAGCGGATGCAGTGCAGCAACAGGAAGACCAAAGTGGATAATATTACACACCCAGCTGGGCGACTATGATGAAGGATGAAAGGATGCCTGGCTGGGTTGCTGGATATGATGCAGCACAGAAAGAAAATAAAGATACACAACATACATTTTAAATAAATATTTGCTGTTAACTTAAATTTGAATGTTTATAGTTGTTGAAACACAACAATTTTTCTCTTCCTAAAAATACAATTGCTTTGCAAATAAATATTTACTAGTACCTCAAATTGAAGCTTAAATATATGAAAAGAAATTTATATAAATATTGTCATATTTTTCCTATTTTTCCTTATTTTCCTACATATTTCTCTGTGTAAAAAGGCTAAGCATTTTTGGGGTCAGGCGGAGGCGTTGCCGGAAAAACGCCCCCGCTTGCCCCACATCCTGCATCCGCATCTGTGGCTTTCATTTCAATCTTTTCCGTTTTTTTCAACCCCGCGCCTTCGGTTTCTCTTTTTTTTTTATTGAAATATTACCCCCGCGTCGACTGCACTTTGAACTTCCCCGCCCACGCAGACGGCAAAAAAGCGGAAGGGAGGGAAGCGGGAGGGCAACTGCTGCGAAATGTCAAGTGTCAGCGAGAATGGCCAGTTTTTGTGGGCCGCCGCCAAATGTCAGGATGCGTGGCACGTGTGGCTACTGCAACATAGCAAGTTGCTGCAGCCAGGGCAAACTGCAGCAGCTGAAAAAGCAGCAGCAGCAGCAGCAGTTGCTTGTCACTTGCAGTTAAGTTCCATAATTTGCCAGACCGAGCCAACAACTGGGGGCCCTATGATGCCCCATTGCATTAGCCGCAGGCAGCCTGTTGTGGCATCTGCTGCCATTTCGGATGCCGCAGCTTTAAGGACCCCAAGCTAAAAGCCCTTCAGGTGCAGCAGTACCCTTGAATATAATGAGATTTTATTTAATTTTTCATAAGAGAATTTCGCGTTCTTTAGTTTCCTTTGATTAATTATTAATTTAGTTGATTTTCTAAGTGGTTTTTTGGAAGTAAAATGATTTTAAGGAGTAACATTGCTCTTGATCCAGATAATATTTTAGCCTGAATTTTAAGTAAAAGTTTAAATAATATAAAGAAATTTTGTCTTATTCTAAATATACATAAAACAAAGTCAAGTCAAAGAACAACATAATAAACTCCATGAATAAATGTTCAAAACTTTAGCCAAACATTTATTTGAAGAATTTATGATATTTCTGCTATCCAAAATAAAGAAAAAAACAATAACATCCATAAATAAATATTCAAAACTTTAGTCAAACATTTATTTTAAGAATATTTGCTATTTCTATAAGGTTTATATATATTTTTACTGAAATAAAACCCAAAACTACTATATTCAAGTTATTCAAGTTTAACAAAAGGATTTGTAAGAGAAAAAAACCTCGAATCTGCTAGCGAGAATAAGAAAAACCTTATTAAATTCCACCGTATGCTTTATAATTTTTCCAGCTTTTCCCCGTTTTTCCTCTTAGTTTTGTTATGGTACAAAGGAGTCAGGGAAAAGCCGCATGTTTTTGGCCACTTGTTTTTAAGCCTGTCCAGGCGGAGACGAACGAACAGTTGTTGTGGCCTTCCTCACGCTGCTCGCTTTCCCGCTCGGTTTTCGGTCTTGTTTTTTTGTGCTGGCCAGCGGGGCGTATGCGTGATCTGTGCGGGGTTCTTTGTCCTGTTCTCGCCTTTGCCTGTTTATTTGCATTGTTCGCTGTCGCTGTCGTGTGTCCTGGCTGTGTGTGTGGCACTTGTGCACTTTGTCACTTTTGTTTTAACGCTTACGCTTTATTGAGTTAATCGCTTTATGTCCGGCATTTTCCCTCCGCTGTTTGCCTTTCTGCACTTTTGCCAGCTCAGCACTTTTAATTAATCCAGCAACAGCAGCCCGAGATAGTTGCTGTCCCCCCCAACCTATCGTTTTTCCCGCTTTTCCTTTGCTACCTGCATTGCTTTTCCAGCTGCTTAATATCGTGTGTCCCTTTTTTTTGTGACAAATAAAGTTTAATGTGTTTTTATTGATTCCATCACCCTCATTTCGCCCGCTCTGTGGTCCCTGCATAAATATATATGTACAACCCCGTTTTTTCCCCTTTTTGGCCAGCTGGAATTTTGATTGAGCATGTTTGTTGATTTATGTGCCGCCAGTTGTGGAATTTATGTGCGGTCATTGTGAAATTTAACAAAAATAATACAGCAACAGCAGGAAAACGAACCAAATTAAATAAAACTGAAACTCGCACCAGCACCGCCATCAGTAGAAGTTGCAAGTATGACAAACAAACTCATTTAATATGCCCAAAAAAGAAATGTTAATGTTTACATTAAATATATGTATGATGGAGGGGTGAAAAAACGGCTTTCATAAATAATTTCACTCTGCGTGTGGCGGTCATAAGAATGCAACATATTTTTTATAGCAGATTAAAGCTTTTGGAATGCTCAATTGCGGAAAGTAATTGAAAAGTGTTGGGTTTAAATCGGGCAATATAATATTTTGAAAAAGGAATGCTTTTGATTTTAAAAGAGCTATTAATTAATAAGCATTAAATGCACAATTATTTTGTAATAAAGGTGGACTATTAAGATATTTGTTGATCAAATTTGCAATGTTGAAATTATTAGGGAGATATTTAAAAAGTAAAGAAACTAAAACCTAAAACAAACTATCTTCCTCTATTATTTTAATTCAATTTACAACTTTTATTTTAACCCTCTTAACCTTGCCATTTATATTCAAATGCGAACTCTGAAGTTTAAGCCACTAACAAACCTCTATTCTATTTCAGATTTATGCTTCCCGTTTTATTCCTTTGCGAATTTTGCATTGAAAATTTCATAGTTCTCGTTTTGGGGCAGCTTTGCATGCCAAACTGGAATGAGAGTTGCGGCCATATTATGTTGCATTTAGTTGCGACACATTTGCATAACACTCATACGACCTGTGGGCCAAGGCAGCAATGGGAAAAAGAGAAGAGCAGAAGAGCTTAAGGCAGGGATAGAGAGCTATGTAGAATATGTAAATAATATTTCAACAATAATTGCTTTTGAAGCCAAAGTGCCCAGAGATGCGTCGACCAACTGTCTTGCTGTCTTGCGAACCCAGCAGCCACCCTCCACAAATTCAATTTTCTCAAGGGAGCAGTGCTTCTCCGCCTTGGTTGCTGCTTCTGCTGCTGCTGGCAGCTAAAAATAATTAAAATTTAAAACAGAATAAAATGCACAAGAATAACATTTACATTTATGCGTTTCAGCTGTCCTCACTGCTCAACGGAATACAATTCAAATTCAACAAGTTGGGAACAGGAAGGAAAGCGGCTAAACGCTCTCAAGTGTGCAGATCTCAAAAGAGGCGGAGCAACTGGCGACTGAATATACATAAACTAGTTTAAAATTAAACTAATGCTCATAGTTATTGCGTAACACAATGCAGCAGTGGAACCAAGGCAGGACTTGTCCTTAGAAACGGAAATGTAACTGAGCATTGAATAGCAATGAAGAAAATTTCCACTCCTTGCGATTGTAATGATGTCTCTGTCCCATCTTGCCATCTTCCCCTTTGCCCCTCCTCGCCTCGGTCAGTGCTCAATGATAGAATGCACAAGAAAGTGGACAGGACGAAGGACATCTGACCCGTCTGCTGCCTGGCCAGATGATTATAATCTCTTGTATTCTCAGGCCAAACGCATTTCTACTCAAGAACTTCGACTGAACAACGCCCAGAGACAATTGGAATTGGATTCTGCCTTATTTAGGAAGGAACTGGCCAAATAAAGTTTAAGCAATAATAATATATGTCTGAAATAATAGATAGTAGAAACAAGTTATTAAGTCATTACTTAGGGGTCACTGGAAGAACGTATGAATTGCGGAGAGTCTCTTCCCTGCATGCAATGAGAATCGCGGAAAAAGGCCCTTAGTTGCATGTAACAGGAGTTGAGAAGAAAGGCTTCTTTCAACTGTTCGAAATGAGAAGCGTAGGGAAAGGTCCTCAGCTACAGGATATGAAAATCTTAGGGAAGAATATAAATTGAAGAAAAGCTTTTATGGAAAATAAAAGATTACATTATAAAATCAAATTCAAAGCACAAAATAAAACTGAGAATTAAATAAACACCTTTTAAAATTTATTTAAATATCTCCTGGCTTAAATTTCTTAACTTTTTTTTAACTAAAGCTTAGATGTTTCTGGCGTTTTCTGCCCTGGCTGTGCCACAACAAAAAAAAAAAGAGATCGCTATCAAAAAACTTTCTGTACACTCTTGAGACCTGTCCGGCACCACGAAAACACCAAACTAATTATAATTAAGGCAAAATTCCGTTTTGTTTGGCGTGGTGTTTTCTTTTCCGCCAAAGAATTTTTTACCCAACATCAAGTGAGTGGAACATTTTGGGCAAACAGAACAGAAAGCGACGCCGCCAGGCTAACGACACTCAAATCAAAAGCGATAATCTATGGCCCCCCCGGCAGGAAAACCTTTCATAAAATACAGAACGGCTGGGCAGCGGGGGAGGGGGAAGAAGGAGAAAAGACGAGGAAAACGAAATAAGTAGCCGCACTTTATATTTATGAGCAACATTCGCATGCAGCTTTAATGGCCATCGAACTGGAACTGGAACTGGACAACAGGAGAGCCTCGGCGACGACGACAACGGTGACGCCCACAAAAAATACATTTCCTTTTTGGATTATTTAACTGCCATTGACGACGTTGAATGAATGAATGAATGAATGAGTGAATGAATGGCGGGCTGACAGGACGAAGAAGCCGAAAGGAGCAAAGAAAATGGAAATAAAAGTGGGAAGTTAAGAGAAAAGCAAAGGAGGAGAGCTTGGCCCCGCAGGCCACGAAAACCGAGAAAAATTCAAGAATTTTCCCTCCGCCTGTTCAAGGAAAAAAAACTACCTGAGGGGGTGGTGCTCTGTGACTGCTGACTGGTTATTTATTTGCTCGTTTATTTTCAGCACTTTTTCGGCGCATTTATTAGAAGTTTTCTTGCCTGCCTTTGGGGCACCAACAACAACAACAAAAAAAAGGGGTGGAAGCGAAGCACGAAGCACTAGTTGAAAGGCAAAGAGTATCTCTACGTTCGAATCGAAAATCATTTGTAAATCAAATTGAAAACTCTCCTCTGCCGAAAGGCGATAGCTATGCACATAACAAGCTGTGCCTGGCTGGTGGTTGGTAAATTTGTCAAAACCAGCCAGCATCATTCGTCATGATGAGGATGATGATGCCCCATGCCCCGTGCCCGATGCCGATTCAATCGCTCGACGAGAAGGAGGCCAGGACCAGAGATTATATTTGAACAGCAGCGAACTTTTGAAACCCGAAGCCAGGGCAAAAAAAGCCAGGAAATGAGTCGGAGCCAGATAATGCTGATTAAGTCGATGGCACACAGGCGGTGGCAGTTTCGACTTGTCAACTCGAATCCACGAAATTCTTAATTGTTCGTTATTAATGATGCTGCGCACTGATACTGCGGCTGCTGTCTGACTTTCAAATTGAAAATGACCAGGGAGCGAGCTCGGGCCTGACTTTGATGAATGTCCGAGTGTGAAAAACCACAGAACGGGCTAATTGATTGCCCAAAGACTTGACTGGGATTTACCAGTTTGCTATCTTTCATAGCATAGGAGACAAATCAAAACGGAGGGCGAGGCCAATTAATGCCAGAAACAAAGCAGCCAAGGGAATGGAAATCTTCGCGGGGAAGGCTTTGAGGGAATGAGAATAGCAGAAGAGGTCCTTTAACTACTGGAAATAATAATCGTGAAAAGAGGTTTTGGTAAATATTAAGAAGAATTGGTTCTTTAAATATGAAGAAGAAAAATTTCATTAACATTATAATTATAAGTTATAGCTAAAGATTATAAGAAATACAGAAAAGAACTCCTTTAGCCACAGGTACAAGAATTGCAGAGAAATATAAGAATCGAAAAATGAACTCTAAAGGATATAAGCAAGAATGAGAATTATAAAGTATATAAACTTTATAAACTTTTCACCAAAGAAGCACATGAAAACCCCCCTTTAGCTATGCTGAATCGAAATAGAAGTCAGAAAGGATGAAAGGAGGCCAAGAAAACTTGAACCAAACAACAGTGAGTGCCATAAATAAATTGCTGCTTCAGCAATTTTCAATAAATGACAGAAGGCGCTTCTTCTTGTGGACTGCCTCCTGCAATTTTTCACGACTATTCCTCCTGTCAAACTGAGGAACTCCACTTGACAATCAATAAGTTGGAAAGGAAATGGTGGCACAGCACCAGCACCAGCACAAGCAGCAGGCGAAGGAGCGAGTTAATAGAGGTAGTTCTTGGAAGTGTAAAAAACACTTGAATTCCATTTGCCTTTCTCCTGATGGACGGACATAAATTTTCGATTATGCGCACCATTACACACGAATTGAGGAATTCATCAAAGTGGATTTTTCTTTGGTGCGTTTCAAAGCGAGGGAAATTTTTGCTTGGTTAAAGGAAATGTTTCGATTTGATAATGGATTTAGTGAAAATAAGAAATTGTTAATATTTAAATAAAAAATTCATTTAATAATCTATGATTAGTCCCCCCGAGACAGCTATAAAAAGTCCTCAGATAATATTTAAATTATTTTCTTTATAAATTAATTAAATTGAATTATATTATCCCCTCATATTTTAGAAATTTTTTCATTTAGCACTCACCGTGGTTGTGGCCGGTGTGGTGGCCGTGTGCGGCGTGTAGGCGGCATACGCCGGTTGTGGCAGCGGCGCCGTGTAGCGGTATGCTGCCTGCTGGGCAACAGCAGCTGCAGCAGCGGCTGCTGCGGGGGCATAACCCTGCGGGGTCCAGCTGGCGGCGCCTCGATACGGTGCACCAGCGGCCAGAGCGGCGCCGGCGGCGGCGGCTGCGGGACTGGTCATGGCCGGGGGACGCTGAGGTAGGGCGCCCTTGAGTGCGACGGCTGAGGCTGTGAGCGGGGCGCCGGGGAAGGCGCTGCGCGGTGTTGGTGGTGCGGCGGCGGCGCTAGACGAGCTCCCCTAGAAAAACCAATAATAAACATTTCAATGTTAAAGAGTGTGTCGAAAAAAAATAATAAAATAATAGAAATTACCGAAATAATAATATTAAAGAAACATGAAACAGAAGAGTAGAAATCAATTAGGAAAATATCGAAATATATATCCAATATCCACTTTAAAAATGTCTAAAAATTATATATAAATGATTACTAAAATACAAAAATGTTGAAAATATTTTATATATAAAAACTATTGAGTTTTCCCAAAATAAAATAGAAAAAATAAAGAAAACGACAATATGGTACTTGGGCTTTCAGGTGTTTTTCCACTGTGCGGTTTTAGTTTCGGCATAAATAATCTGGTTGGCGTGGGGTTTTCACTTCGCCGTAAATAAAAACCGCAGAGCGGCAGCTGCGGCTCTGCTGTAAAGCTTTTGTTTACCGCTAGAAAAACCGCTATGACATCCGTTCTAATGCACACATGGTACGGATATATGCATATGAATCATGGGCCAAGGGAGATTTTGTTTTATTGAGTGCCAGTTGCGCATTCATAGCAAAACGATAAAACAAAAGAGTGCAAAATGGTTTATAGAATTTGATATCCTATAAAGCTGTTTTGTAAATATGTCACAAATCAGAGATATATTAAATGAAGTTTTTATGAAAAGAATGTTGGAAAAATAAAGCAGATTTCCCTATAAATTTAAAACAAAATCATGAACTAAACTATAAATATTATCCAAGTTTTGGAAGCTATCAGGGATCATTATCAAATGCTGTATTGAGCTGAACCTTATGCTCATGGTTTTAAATAAATATTTAACATTCTATAATTCCACCATAATTTCTTGATAATTTCCAGTTTAAGCTCCCAAATAAATTCCCTAAAATGGAATTATAATGATTTATGTTCAGACAGAAACACCAGGAATCAGAACCTTTGGGTTTCTCTTAATGGAAATAACGCGGTATCTTTGCAGAAACATTTGTGCTATAAATAATTTCACCCAACTCCCAATTCAATGCAACGGAACACACATGAGAGAATGGTGGGCGGCAAAATGTGGGTGTGGACAGATGCAACAGTCGCTGGGGTGTCCTTGCTGCCTGCCTGGTCGCTTCCTGTGTGTATATGTGTATGCTCCAGTTTTGCATTGCAAATGCATTTGTTGCTTTGGGCCATTTTTTTGTTGGTTTTTCTCCCTTTTTTTATGAGCACACTCGTTCTTTGGGGTCACTTGGCATAAACACAAATAAAGCCGCCTCTGCGGCGGTGTGACACTCGCTCGCCTATATACATATGTATATAGAAAATTTATATTCCAGCAAAAGTATACAAGGTGAAAAATTTGATGTTTTTTGGAATTTCCGTGAAATCTTTCATGGTCTACAAACAACAACAACAGCAAACAAAATAAAACAAAAACGAAAGAAAAACAAAAGAAAAGAGAACAGCAGCAGAAACCGGAAACAACAGAGAGCCGCCATTTTTATTTTCGTCCTGATTGAGGTAGGAAGGAACGAACCACTCGTGTGTGTGTGTCCTGGTTTCTAAAAGGATTCCAGCTGAATTCAGAGCCTGTGCCTTTGCCTTTGCGTGCTGTCGTTGATTTTCCAATTGCAAAATATGGCAAATATTTGATTTTCAGTTTGTTTTTCACCCCATTTTATATAGTTTTTTTTACCCACCACACATTTCCTTTTTGTTTCATTCGTTTTTCTAGGTGGCTTCACGTTTTCAGTTAATTTTCGTGGGCACGCAATTCGAATGCGGTTTGCTTTTTGTCGGCTGCTGGCTGGCTGGCTGGGGGGTGCCTCTGTAATTTGGCAGTTAAATGGCAGAGAACGAGTAATAATGGTTTGCCATTCGAATTGGAGTGGAGGACGACGAAGGACGACGGAAGTGTGTGTGTGTGCCGTGCCCTGCTACTGCTCCTGCCTTCTTTGCAGTGAAGTAAAAAATTTAAGAATGGGTTTTTGGCGAAAATTGCATTGAAATATCATGAAAGGTGTGATTGCATTTTGACATCAGGGCAAAAATAATTTTTTTGTATGTTTTTTTCTCTTTTAAAAATGTAACGCGTGGTTTTAAGGAATACCTCCCTATTTGCTTTCCAGCCTTTTTTTCAAGTTTTATTAAACAAATGTGTTTTTAAATTTCTTGCATTAGGTTCCACGAATTGAAAACAACATTTTTTTAAAAATAAAAAAACAAAATCTTAGCAATAATTAAAGACAATAAAAATTATTAAATAAATCTCAGAGGCTGTACAAATATATTTTTCATAACAGTTTCCTACAGAAGTAGCCATGGCTGACCCAACCTTTGACTTTTGTTTATAAAATTCTATAATATATATATAATATAATCCCAATTTACACCAACTGACTCTCAGATAGCACATGTTTTATTAAAAATCAATTGCATTATAAAAATACTTCCTATTTATTTTCTTGGCCAATTTGCACCACTTCAAACCCTAAAAAGTATGCTACGAAAATGTTGTACAAATTGCCAAGCAATTCGAGCATAGATTTTCCTTAAAAAAGTTGACTTCCAAATCCATTTCACATTACATTCCCCCATTTATAGCGGGAATCTGCTCACTCGCACATGATAGGCAGGGAAAAATGAACACGAGAAGGAGCTTGAACCACCCTGGGAGCCACCCATCCCATCAATTGCCTTCGGTGGGGTCATAAAATGGAATGGCCAAACATTTTAAGCGCACAAATGCTATAAATTTAAGCCGCTAAATTAGACACGTTTGGCACATTCGAGCCGAGCCGAGTCACATACACCTTAGAAACACTCAAGCTCCACCCAAAACCCCACCCAAGAGCCACCAAAAATAATCATAAAGGTAATTATTTTATCGTTCGTTCAAATTCGCTTAATTTTAACGTTGACTGCAACGAAAAATTCCACCATACATATATATATAGCAGCAAAAACGAAAAGCTAATGGAAAATAGGGAAAGCCTGCCTAGGTGGCTGCTGCCCTACATCCTACCTACATCCATCCGTCCTCCTTCACCCTTAATGGGCAGCTGTGGCTGTTTTTGGCGAGAAAAAGCGAACAAGGAGCGAGGAATAGGAACGAGGACGTGATTAATTACCAAATTGGGAGCCATTATCGCGTGCACTTCGAGGGTGTTTGTAAAGTTTGCCCAACTCACGCACAGACACATACGTGCACAGAGGGAAATATATTTTGAAATATTAAAAAAAATATTATATAAATTTATATTAATATTAAGATTTTAAAAATATAAAAAAATGTTACATATTCCTTTTAAAATTGATTTTTTATAAATTATTAAAAGATCATAAGTAATTATTTTCAGTGCTGTGGCACTACCCCAAGCATGGAATTTCCTTTGGTGTCTTTCAACATTTTTGTTGACGCTTTTGTTCTATTCTATTACCCCGAAAAATGCTGCTCCCCATCCACCACCATTGGGTGGCTCGCTTAATTTTTATGCAAAAAACGTTTCGTTTTTGGTCCTGCCAGCCGTTATCCGGCTCCGATAGTCCTTCCTGGGGGGCAAAATCAAGCGCAAAATATTAATGATAATAATTTATTACCAACTGACAGGTGGAGAGACACGCCGAGAAGTTTGGGTATTCGAGTTTTTGGAGGTGCTATGCCACCCATTTTCTTTTTTTATTTTTTTTTTATTTTGTGAGGGGTGAATGGAGCGCTTCCTCTGATAAACGCTTTGTGATTAGCGGTCCTTGTTGCTGTTGTAGCTTCGTGGTAGCTACGCGAACGAAAGCGCCTTTGTCATTTTTATTGTCATTTTTTTTTTGAGAAAATTTATGCGCAAATTCGATTTTGCTGCGGGCGAATGGAAATACGTGAGCGGGTATAATGTTATATAGCAGGCGAAAATGGGGATGAGTTTTAGATCTAGACTTCCTTTTTAGACTCTTTAAGAAGGATATTTAAATTGGTTTAAGCATTGGCTTATTTATTTGTGTAATTAAATTTATGAGAGATAATTAAGGGCTCAGAATATTATTTATATTTTATTTAAATTTTTAGCTTGTGTTTTTTTTTAATAAGAAATAACAGAATGCATAAAATACAAAATTTAAATTCCACTGACGTCATTTTCAAATTACTTAATGTAAAAACTAGTTGAAAAACACAGATGGAAAAATCTAAAAGAAAAACAAAGATGAAAAACTGGGACTCAACTCAAGACTCACTTGCTCACAGGCAAAAAAAAAACCATCCAAAAACAACGAAGGTGGAAAAGCAGCTTGCAGCAAAAAATATTTTTGCATTTTCCTCAAGAAATTTTTCCACTCCCAAACACCCACACCCACGACTGTCTCTTTGTATAATTCATATTTTGCAACCACTTATTGTTTAAACTAAATAAAGCAAAAACTTTTTCCATAATTAAAACCGACGCCAGTCGGGGGAGGAGGTGGAGAACCAACAGCAACAACAACAAAAGTGTCTCGGGGGAGGTTTTTCAAGGGATGATGAGGTGGGGTTCACGGCGGGTGTTGGGAAATAGGCGCAAGAGCAGAAAACAAAAGGATTTTCCTTTAGCTTTCAGGCGCAAAATTTTCGCTTATTTTTTTCCGGACTTTTGCCTATTTTAATTCTATGCGGTAAATTAAATTTTCGTATTGTCCTGCGTCCATTGCAAACCCCCCTTCCTTGGCAGCCCTCCATCCTTTTTTTCTCATCTCTCTCGCTCTTCCCTTCTCTTTTTCTGCATAAAAATTCACGAGTGAAAGCGCTTAAGGGATGAGGTGACTGGGGAGTGGGGTTTGGGGGGAAGGGAAACGGGCTAAAAATAGGCACCGCCAGAAGAAAAGCTGCAGCTAAAAATGAAAATGAGGCGCACGGCAAAAATGCTTTCATGTGCATGAGTATGAGTGCATATGATATGCAACTTTTCCTGCCTATTTTGCATATTTTTCTATGGATCCCCAAAGCCTTCCCCTCAAAGGGGAGAAAAAGGGAAAGCTACCGACAGTATATTTTTTTTTCTTCGAAATTATTTTATTTTCAGTTTTCTTTTTATTTTCCCCTGTCCCCCTGCTGGTGGGGTTGGGTATGAATATGCATGGCTTTGCAAATGAAACAAAAAATTTGTGTGTATAAAAGTCCTTCCCATTTGTTGCTTAAAATTGTATGCAAACATTTGGCAAATTGAAATGTGCTCTATGGTGGATTTTGGATATAGAATGTTTTGGGGTATTAAAATTAACTATTTCTTTAATTTGATTGATATGATATTTCTTTACGAAAATCCTACTTCCTTTTTACTCCTTTTAGGCCCAACCAGCTGACCTAGCTAAAGTTATTGAAACATTTATAAATATATTATCTCAAAAAACCTTTATAAATACCATTATCCCATAAGGAAAACAACAAATCAATGTACATAATTCATTTTGCAAATGGGGCCATAAAGAAGGGCTCTCCGGGCTCAACTAAAACCGTCTATAAAACAAGCGAATCAAAATGTCTACAATTGCCATTATGCAAAATGATAAAAAAAAAGAACACAGGACTCTCACAACGGATTGAGATTACCATTGGGATGGATGCCTGGATAACTGGATGGATGATGACCAAGGGGGAGGCAATCCATCTTGAGGCGTTTATTTTATGAGCACGTGGCAAGTGAGGCATAAATGTGGATGAGAGGCCAGGTAGCCCCAACCAAAAAAAAAAAAACCCACCCATGGATCCGCCAGCGAAGCGTGCAAGTTTTATGTTAACATCATAAACGATAATATATTACATTGCTCGACAACATTAGGCAGAGATCCCTTCGACGGGGGGAAATCTCATGCGGCGAAAGGAAAAACTGAGAGAGAAAGAAAGCAAAAATATATATAAACCCAACAGGATATTCCGCTGGCCCCCCTTCTGTGCAATAATCAATTTAAAATTTTCCACGCCTTTCACGTTCGCCAACAAATTTTCATTAAATGTAACAACCAACAACGCAGAAAAAGTCTAAGCAGCAAGAAATCCAATAAAATGAACGAGTTGAAATGTCGTCGTCGTTGCGAGGGGTGCAGCAAAGGGGGTTCGTGGAAATTGGGTGGAAAGGCTTAGCTGCCACTGATTTGAAGACATTTTTCTTGTGCTTATTTCTTCCCTTTTTTTTTGGGGGTCAGAACAATACACACAACAAAAACAATTGCAGGCGACAGCGACAAAAGAAACGAAACAACATAAAAAATGACATTTACGACAAAATTACGTTTTCCAGCCAGTCAAAAATGTGGGGCCGAAAAACTCGGGCCTGGTTGTTAGGTGCGGAAAATTCGTATAAGCCTTTAACGCCTTCTGGGTGCCAGTCAAAGAACAGAAACAGCAAGAAAAATCGAGGGGAAAATGAAGAAACTTTCGCACTAAGTGATTTCTTTCTTTTTTTTGGCGGGGAAAAGAAAACTTTGGAAACAGATGTTTTCCGGGGTTATTTATGCTTACATTTTATTTGTATCATGGTGTATATCCAAGATGTGAAAGCTCTGTGATTACAGTGGACTAAATTATATTTATTTTATTTAAAAATTTAAATGGAATTTAATTTTAAGTTTCAAAAATATATTAAAGTTGTAAGAATAAAAACTACAAAGTCAAAGTCGTCTTTAAAACCCTTAAAAAGGTTTCCAAAATTAAGCTAAAATATTTGCATTGTAAAAAAGAAAAGAATTATACTGAATTTCATATTTAAAGACACATAAAAAAAAATTAAAAACTCCAAATAACTAACTTTTTAATCTTGAGTCGCAATTCAATATAACAAAGTCTTTAGGAAATTCAAAAACGGAAAATAAATATAATGAAAATCCCTACTAAAAGTTTCAACAAAATCAAATAAAAATTTAGTGCATTAAATAAAATTATTAATTACTTCATTTTCTGTTTGGATTCCCATAAATTTTTATTACTACAAAATTCAGCAGATTGTCTTTTTCATCAAATTAAGTCCTAATTTCGTTTTCGGAACATTGTTCCATTTAAACAAATTTAATTTTCTCTCATCAAAAATTCCTCTGCTTTTGGTCAAAACCAATTTCGTAATTTAACCTTTTCGCTGCCCCAAAATGGGGAATTTCGACAATACAAAATAATTTGCAAATATTCACGTAGTGCGAAGAACCCGCTGCCATTTCCGCGCTCCCTGAATGTCCTGCAAATGTTATTTATTTAGGCACAGACATAAAATTACATTTCACTTGCAGTTGTAGTTTTCCGGCCAGTGACTGGACCTGGGCCAAACTTTTGTTAATAAATTCAAATGCAACTGGCGGGGCAGGGAAGGAGGGGAGTTAGGGGTAAGGAAAACTTATGCTGGGCCACCAGGCACGACTCATTTAAGCCATCATTTAAGCCCCCTTTTCAGCGGTCACGTAAGCATCATAAATTCCATTCGCCCTCCGCGAAAACTTTATCCCGCTTCGGCCCCCGTTCCCATTCCCGATCTCGAAATTGCAATTTTAGTTTTAATGAAAATTTTTAACGCTCTCTAACGGCTGCTGCTGGGTTTTCGTTTTCTCTCCTGCAGCTGCCTGCTGTCGTTGCATTTATATTTAGTGAGTACTTTTATTGAATTTTTAATGCGCACGCGGCACATTACAGGGCCAAAAAGCAGGCAATGAAATTTTATACCTCGCAAAAAAAAAAAAAAAAAACAATTAAGAGCGAAACAAATTATGAAGTAAATTTATCAGCAGCCAAAAACCAATTAAAGTTTTTACCATTTCGGAATTAAAAACCAAACAACAACAATAACGTTGGCCATATAAAATTAATTATTCCTTATTTCATTTGTCTTGGCCAAAGCGGGGCTTTTGTTTCGCCTTTGCCTTACATTATTGTTTTCCTTCGTTCCTTTTTTTTGTGTGTGTTGTGGCTTGGAAATGAAAATCTTTAAGCGGCTTTATGGTAACAAGGATCCTGTCGCTCGGGTAATCCTCCTTTGCTGCCCGGCCAATAAATCTTCGCTTTCCATACCCAGCTGCAGATATTCCTTCTCTCTCTTTGCCTTTTCTATTTTTATTTATTTTTATATTGTTCCTGTTTTTGTTGGTCTTTTGTCTGGCGGTTTCCCGTCTCTGTCATACGGAGCTCAACGCTCAAACCGCAGACAGGAAAATGAGACCGAGGGAGGGAGGCAAAGCGGAGGCCAGCGGCTTAGATGGCCGCCCCCTGCTCAAGTGGCTAATACAAAACGCAAAATTTAATTATATTTTCCGCTTTTGCCTTTGCATTTGGAGTGGCTCTCGCGGCTGGCAAACGAAACTGCAATATTATTTTCTCAAGTGTGTGGAAAAACAGCGGAGAGTTCTGTGGAAATTATATAATTTAGGATGTTTAATTGCTGGCAAGCAGAGAAGCCTGTCAGTGGTTTTTCCTTGGAAATTCCATAAATATCAAATTGTACGCTTGGTTGAAGGGGTATAAAATCAAAGGGATTTCTAAAAAAAAATATATTTGTTTTGATTTCAATTTAAAATTACGAGGTGAAGGATTATCTAGGGTGCTACAAGGGGTTTTTTTTTAGAACCCTCTAAGTTTTTTTATTAAGGATTAATTGCTTGACGAGATTATTTATTAATTTTTTAGGTAATCAAAGGATCATTTTCTATTACTTCCCCAGAAATGTTCTACTTGATATTATTTCTTCGAACTCCCATTGTTGACTTAAGGAATCTAATTTTGTGTGCCCCTTTTATTATATTTTTCTATTATTTAGAATTCTAACCACGTTTGGCGGATGTAATTTCATTTGGCCAAAAATAAAAAACCAGCTAACAGTAGGAGAGAGAAAGCACAGAGCCAAGGCAAACACAAATGGTTTCCGTTTAATGTAAACAAATCGATGATGGCTAACAGATGGAGACCGTTGCTACCATTCCCCCCATTAAATCGGATATGACTTCGATTATGATACGCACCAAAGGCTATATAGGAATCGCATTTCAAAGGAGCAAGAGTTCCGTGAAGTTTGTCCACTTTTCTCACCCTTGTTCTGGTTGTGATTTTCCCGCAAACAAAATCTGTTTTCATCTATTCAAGTTTTTCCTGCTCTCTGTTTTCGGGTGACGGCATCGTTAGCAGCGTGTAATTAAAGGAAATGCGAGGGAAGACAGAGCAAAGGAAAAGCCTCAAGCTCGCTACTTGACCGCAGAAGTTTGCAATTGAATCGCACAACTCTTTTCCTTAGAATTTTCAGTTAGCTTTTGCTTCAGCTCCTATGAAGGCTTTTCCATGGCGTTTTTTCTTTTGCTCCTCTATGTTGTTTTAATTAAAAATAATCGAGTTTCTAGTCGTCGCCTTGCCTTTTTTTTGTGTTTAGACTTTGTGCAAATTGCAACAAAATGAGTTGACAAAAACTTTTTCGCAAGGCCAAAAAGTGTTTGCCATTTTGTAACATGTCTGCACCACCACCAGTAAGGGTGTGTGTGTGTGTGTGTGTGTTGGTGAGTGTGAACAAAATGAAAATGTCATTGCACATAAAGGCAGGATGGAGCGTACGTGACTCGCATTGCCGGAAATTAAGTGGTGTCCCAACACGTCCAAAGCGCACGAAGACGGAAAAAGCCACAGACAGCCGGGGCTGCTCAAAGTGGGTTAAGGGGGCTTCGAGGGGGTTAAAAGGGGGGGACTTGGATCTGAGATGCGGCTAGCGGAACACTGTTGAGGTGCGGCATCGTGTGGCTATGTATGTGTGCTGGTTGTGCATCGCATCCCAGCCCGGCCAGGATGACAATCAAAGCCGCACAATGTCGCTTGTTTGTCAATAACAATGAACATTTTTTTTTAGTTTTTTTTTTTTGCAGAGAATTACTGTGGCGAACACAATTGGAAATTCTTTTCTAGGAGGATCTCGAAAAAAACATATTGAGGGTGTATTTTTATGGGGTTAACTTTAGGGATAAAATATCGAATAAAATCAAAGCCATGGAAATATGTTTTTGCGGTTTTAATTAATTAAAATAAATAAACATTCTAAAGTAAATTACTGGAAAGGTGAAACTCAATTTAATTATTTTTTTTAGAAGAGAAATGCAGTAGGTTGTTTTTACAGCGTATTTCGCTTGCATTTTTCAGTAAACTTCGCTTAGAATTTCTTTACTGCATTAAGACTTGGATTATTTTAAGCCAAACTTTGCAATTTTTAATTCTTAATTCTTCATCTTTAAGTCAAGTTAAAGCTGTTTCTATAATTCCCAATTAAATTAAGAACTCTCCCCTTAAAAAAAAAAAAAAACATGGAAAAATGTCTCTTCCAAATGTAAAAAGCTTAAATAAATCACTCGAATTTTAAACCTGTCAAATTCAGCAAAGTGTTTAGCACTCATTTTGGAAATGTAAACCAAAATCACTGTCTGTCTCTTTTTTTTTTTTTGTTTTCTAAACTCTTGGTGCTTTACCGCTTACTCTCATGCGGTTTCATCTGCTATTGGGGGCTGTCATGTCGCCGGCAGTTGACATGTTGCTGCCACGCCCCCCTCAAGAGCAAACTTTTTAAACCCATTTTTTCCACACAGAAAAAAAAGATAATTTTGTAATGATTATTTTTTCTAATCTGAAATATGAGGAAGGATTTAAAAATAATTAAAAGAAAACTAGGTTTTCCTTATATAAGATTTACATGAATACCTAAACTAGTCTCTGCTCAAAAGGTACTTCTTGTATTTGATTTAAATAAAGAAAACATATACTTGTACTAAATATATCAAATATATAATATTTTAAATATATTTTGAATGTTTAATTTATAAAAAAAAAAACATTTTTAAACTATTTTTGGGGCTTCTTTGTAAGATCAAATAAATATAAGAATGTAATAAAAATTTAACCATTTTGGAAGCCTAAAATAGTGGCTTTAGAAGCTAATACATTTTATTTTATAAGTAGTTAATTTTCAGTTTCTAAAATAAATAAAATCATATTTCTTTCTTGCTTCGATTTTCCTTTTATTAAGTTATCTCTTTTTCCCGTGAACTTTTAATTTTTCCCGCTTTTTGTATTTGTGCTGGCAATTAGCAAATAACTCACATAATGTCCGCGAATCGAGGCGACCAGGTCCTGGCCGTGATAGCTCCACGAAAAGGGGGAATGGGACTGAGTGGGGCGGTTCAAGTGGGTGGCATTGGGATGAAACTCATGGTGATGGCGCTGTCCAAACTGATTGTGATTGCGTTGCCATTGCCGTTGATAGTGGTGTGGGTGTGGGTGCTGGTGGTGCTGGAGCTGCTGCTGTTGCTGATTGTTGGTTGTCATTCCACCATCAGCCCCATCTCCATTACCATAACCAGCTCCGGCTCCAGCTCCAGATCCAATCCCATTGCCAATGTCAACCCCCGGCAAATCGGTCGTCAGGCCATGCAAATTGAAATGCCATCGCAGCAATGACAAACGATGCAATCGCTCATGAATGTCGCTAAAGTCAAGCCGAGACCCGGACGAATATGGCATCGATGTATCTATTAAACTAACTCTCAATATATGTATATATACACCCACGAAGTTTAGTCTTCGAACTCAAAACAGATACTGACGTCGGCCTGAAAACTACTCAGCAGCACTCGTAGAGCTCTTGCCGGAGACGGCAATGAAACAAAACACGTTAACTGAAGGCCAATGAAATCGAAGGCAATTGGAGAAAAATAAAGAAAACTAGTTGGAAAAGGGGTTCTCCAGAACAAAAGGTAGTTCTTGAAAATCTAAAGTGTAAGAAGAGAGCGAATAAGTATGGAAAGAAAACTTGGAAACTCATAATTTTCGGGGAATTTCTTTTTTATAAAGTTAGTGGAAAATGTAATGGAAATTATATAAAAAAATAAATTGGTTTACGCTTTTATGGCTGTTAAAATTAGAATTTTCATTCATTTTTATGCCACATTTTAATGGCTAAAGCGGCAAGTAATTATTATTCATGCAAGACTTTTCCAAAAGCAACTAAGATTGCCTAAATTATGGCCCCAAATGGAAAATAAATACATATAAAAAATATGTATATAGAAGCCACGAATTTATGCCATTTAAAAATCCATCCTTTTCGTGAGGACATAATAATACACTTTTGTCCTGACACTAAAATGTTTATGCACATCAGCAGCAGCGGTAATAAACCTTTTTGGTCTCTCTTTTTTGCTAGCCAGCGAATAAAAAAAAAAAACTCAAATAAATAAATAAATAAAATGTTGGCAATTATTTAGGCTTTTAACATGTCAGCCACGTGGCAGCCACAAAAACGGAAACGGAAGCAGAAGGGCACATACTCGTACTCACTCACACAGAACGAATTGAATTTTGATTTAGGTTTTTCTTTTCTTTTTTTTTTCTTTGGGAGCCAAAAATAAATGTTACATATGTTCCGAACGGGAAATGTGAGTGGTAGAGAAAATGTGATCGGAGTGAAAAATGTATTTAATTGGCAAAGAAGGTCCTCACTGAAAAGGATACAAAATCTAATCAAAGGCCAGGCAATGGGAGATCTCAATCGAAGGCTATTTGTTTGGGCATTCAATTATCCAAGCAAACAATCATTTCCCTTCATGTCTTCCCCCCCTCGCCTAGAGCTTCTATAACTAATTTGCTAAATTTAACAAAAGGCAAAGGAGGCAGCCGCGACGGCGACAGCGACGGCAACTGAGCAAACAAAGTTAATTACAATAATGAAGCTAATTTAGACCAAAAAAGGCAAAAAGGAAAACCACAAATTAGTCCAAGAATAACGGCAAAGGACGAATTTATACAGGTGGAGTGGGGGGGTCGGGATGAAACTTATCTCAATCTGAGACGCATTTTTCAGCGTCGTGTTTCTGCTCTTTGTCAAGTTGTTGCCTCTGCGGTTTTTGGCCCATCCTTCTTGAGGTCAACTAAAAATACTTTTTGGCTTTTATAATTTATGGCCCCCTTAAAACTTCCCTCCCCCCGCAATCCCCTTCACTTTATTTGTATTTAATTAGTGCGTGCGGTTCCCAAAAACCTCTTTCGGTGCGTGAGAACTCGCGAAAAAGTTATTAACTGCCACTAATTATACATTTTTCAAGTGATACGCATTTATATTCATGCATTTTCCCTTTTATATATACATATATATGTATATATGTATGGAGTGGTACCAGTCTGGGTCTGGGTCCTTGCCATAAAAAGCTTTCCTGGTAATTAATGCTACATTTTTCTTTCCATTTCTCGCGCTAGCGACTCTTTGGCGCTCTCGTCTTAATTACAGTGGATTATAAATATTAAAAACGGAAGCAGTTGCCAGTAATCAGGACATCGAGCACAGCAGCCAAAAGGAAGTGGAAGCCATTTTACGTCGTGCAGAGCACGAGAGAGCCGAGAATTTGAGAAATGGCTGCTTAATGAGACCAGAGAGGGGGGTTAAACAAAAAAACTCGCGGATATCAGGTTGAAATAATCAAAAAGGATAACGGAAAACAGCAGAGCCAGAAGCAGGAAACAGACATGAAAACTGGCGGCTAAAAGATTTAATCTTCTAAAACAAAGAATTAGTTGGTAATTAAAGGAAGCTTATCATCAGTTGGTTGAGAACGAAATAAGACTTCAAGGATTAAGGAATACATATCTGATTGGAAATTTTTTAAGTTTAGGTATATTTTTAGGTCAAAAATAAATAAGAGTTGAGTTCAATATTAGTATTTCTCAATTAAAATAGCTGAAGTATATTTGTAAAATAGCTTTAAAATATTTTTTCTTTCTTCAGGAAACCCACACTATTTTGAAAAATATATGCACATCCTTTACGTCCTTCCATATGCTTTGTTGTACAAACGATCAAGTTACAAATATATGTCAGCAGCTGGTTATGTCAGCCTGCTTCAGCTGAACATCAAAATCTCATGTTGCCCAAACACACAATTTCAATCTGCAGAGCGGAAAATAGGTTGAAATCCATTTGGCAACAGCTGTTGATAGCACATACTCTTCGTATCCTGCAAAATTTTACACCCTCCCAGGAACTAAATTTAAGAATAATAAAAAAAAATCAAGCCACACCAGTTAAGATATACATTAAGAATGCTGAACAGGAATGGAATGCGAATGGAGGCGAACAATGCGGCGTATACGCAATATTGAGTGGCACACAACGCATTGCCTCAAGCACTTTTGCCACTCAACTGAGCCCCCTCCACCCAAGGGATAATAATGCAACTAGGAATATATAGATGAGGAAAATAGAAAAACCCATGTATGCTCTCTCTCATACTTGAGCCAGGTATGGACGAGGAACTTGACATATGCCAAGGAAAAACAAGTGGAGGTGGAATGCCCACCACTTCACACAGAGCCGATTCAACTTTGACATTTCTCTATCTCTGTCTTTCTCTTGGACTACCTCGAAAATTTCCCCATTTACCCATTTTCCACATACACACTTCCCTCGCCCCCGCCTAGTGCCCATTCCGCTTTTCCGGGCATTCACAATGGAATGTCCACGGCATGTGGCAGTCAGATGTGTGGGCGTGGCATGGCGTTCAACTTGTTTTTGCCGCAAAATGATTTATGACAATGCATTGAAAAGTTCTAGACTGTCAACGAGGCGGCAGGGGAAATGTCAATAAGGGAGCAAGCACCAGAGGCATTTCTAGTTGGAGGGCCTAAGGAAGAGTTCAGCCGTAGAGTTGAGTCCACAGATGAACACAGCGAAAAATATTTCCCAAGATCCACGATTTTAAACTTTATTTTTCCTATACTGTAATGTTATTTCTATACTTTTAGTAGTTTTTAAGGCCTGATAATTTCGGAAACCTGTTTTAATTTTATTAAAATATAGTTAAAATATGGGTTAAAATCTGCCAGAAAGCTTAATAAAATATTGTAAAAGGAATATTAGAGTTGTAAAAATTCCATTACAAAATTTGGCAGAACTGTTGTCTCAATACTTTTCAAATTTGGTAGAACAGTTATTAAAATTAATATAAATATTAATCTAACTGTTGTTAAACTCTTTTTACTAAATATAAAAACTAATAAATGAATATTTTTGAACCCAATTATAAGATTGAAATGGAAAAAAATGGAAAATGAAACGTTGGATTAATAACATTATTTAAATATATTTTTTATACATTTTTCTCGGTTTTTTAATATTTCTAAAAGAAATAGTTTAAGTGTAATGCCTACGTTTGTCAATCTTGTAAAATGATAGCCATCTCCCCCTTTTGTAAACCTCCCATTTTTTTTTTATCAGATTTTCAATTTGCAGCTAGAAATTGTTTAAGGCCTTAAATGTAGAAGCAAAACTGTCAGAAAACTTGGCAGCAAAATGCCAATAAGTTGTCATGTTCCGACGACAGCTGCAGCATCTCGCACATCCTTACACATGGCCAACCCAGAATATCCTTTGCTGCCAGCGGCTACTTACACGTTCGCCGAGAATTGCCAAAGAGAGCGGCGGCATCTTTTGGGTCCCATTTACACACATTATTCAGAGATGCAGGGGGTGGCCATATCTGGATATATATATATAGGATATATCTACATAGGTGTTGGAGGTGGTACCTGAGCACGTCCCTCATATGCCACGAGACGACGTAGCTGCACGCTGACACATTAATGTCCGCAAAAGAGAAGCAGAACAACCAGACGCACCTGTCCGTGGATCCGTTCTGCTTCTGGAAAAACCACCAAAACTATCCTCCCATTTCCCACCCACCGGTGGCTGCCGTATTTGTCTTATGAACTGTCAAACTGACATTCATTGACGCTTGACATGTAATAAACGAAACGAAATGAAATGAAAAGGAATGGAATGGCGTGGATGAAGGATGTTGAAGAAGGACCACCGGAAATATGATTTTTCAAATAATTTTTTGCTTGTCCGCATCCTGCAACCCAGCATGATTTTATTTATTAAAGGGACCTAATTAAATTTTTGACCAGGAAAAAAGTGGCATATATATTTTGCATAAATTTTTTCTGCCCTTTAGGTTTAAAAATTGAAACAAAGTTAATTGAATAAGCTGCGAGAATTAAGGACAAAATATGAGCAAATAAAGAAATAAATAAGAATTGAAGCTGTTAATTCATGTAAAACTTTAGAATGCTTCTAGAATTTACTTTCTTAAATTTGTATTAATTTTCAAAGCTGTTAATGAAATTATATTCCAAAGAAATTCCCTTCCCCTAAATAGAGAAGCCTCTTCAATTTAAGGTAATTGTGGAATACAACTCAATCAGTCCAAGTGAAATTCCATTAGCGGAAAACCATTCGAAATTCCAAGAACCCAAAAACCGCCAAAGCTAACAAAGCAGTTGGAAATATTTTCAGATGGGAGGCCAGACGAAATTTAAATGGAAATGGAGGAGTTCCGTGTGGGGGGACAGAGCAGATGGAGCAGAAGAACACAGATTCAGCAGGTACTTCCCTGGCCGTGGCAAGCGTCGAGGCGAATTTTTGCACAATGCAAACATAATGAGTTTGGGGAAATGCAAATAATTCGCAATGGAAATCATTATTGAGCACTGAACCAGACGACAGTCCGGGGTTTTGCAGCTGAAAGAGGCAGAAGTGGAAATGCGGAAAAGCGGGCATAAGGCGGCTTCAATACACAGTGGTCATCATGCTGGCAGGATTTACTAGCTGAAGGAGTCAATGGAGTTCCGTTCCTTCTGTTCACTTGACTCTGCACTGCCTAGAGTTTTTCCCAATGGGGGCCAACGTTGCAGCACCGAAAATGGAAAACCGAAAAGAAAATTTTTAAAATCCCAAGTCCATTTGCTAAAGTACACAGAACAAATGGTTTGATATAAGGTTTGAAATTAGCTTCAATTATATATTAAAAATATATTTATAAATCAGTTTTTCTCCCAGTGCAAATATAGGCAATAATGGTCCCAGAGAAGTGAGCTGAGTGGGTGATAGCCAGGCGATAATCGTTAAGCGATTTCGTTTCCTTTTCGCATGTTTAATGAAGTGTTTAAAATTTACGATTCCAGCTAAATTTATTACACTCGCAAGTAGATATCCAAAGGAACTCTCCATGTCCAACACAAAAAATAAAAATAATAATAAAAAGTAAACTGAAAAATCTAAGAGAAGGAGAAGAAAGTCAGAGGCATCTCCCTCTGATGGCTGCTTGGGGAATCAATCTCACATGTGCTCAGAGGGGAATCCTTGCTGATTGGATGACACGAAATAAAAACGTTGCACACAACGAAATTGTTAATAGCAGTTCTCTCTTCCGTATATAGTATGGGTTGTATCCTCTCCCCCTCCCTTTGCTAAGCCAATTACGTGGATACCAGAATGGCAGGAAGTATGGGATAAATTCGACTACAAAAAACCCCAAAAACAAAAGGACAATAAAGGGCTGGCTCGTAAATGCCATCAGAGGAGCTTAGCTAAGCAGCAGAGTGACTCCTTCTTCGATGGATGCCCCCGATCATCATCATGATGATGGCGATGATGATGCTACGTATACGTTACGTTACGTATACGCTGCGTTAGCGCCGCTCGTTCGTTTTCAATAAACCGCACAAAACAAAAAAAAAACAGCGCAGCTGGAAAATAAACCAAACTTGATGGCAGCAGCAGAGCACAAATTCTTTGCATACTTTTCCGGGACGCACTCAAGTGGCAAAGCCACAACAACGACAGCACTTGATGAGCTTTCCAATTACATTTAGCCGTTGCCTGTTAACTGTCTCTGCCACCCCCTCCGGATAAGGAATTAACTGCCGGGGCCAATCGTAAAAGCCAAAGCCAAAAACAAAAACCCAAACGGAAACGGAAACCAAAAACCGACACACTGAAACCAAAACCAAAAATGGCCCTCCAACTGATTTCCAGCACTGACGCTGACTTTGGCGTGTGCACAATAAAAATTATCATAAGTTTGCCATCTCAAAGCGCAATTTGTGTAATGAAAGTCGAGTGTATTCCTTTTATTTTTCCCCTCCTCAAAGAGGACAGATCAAATCTGTCAGCAGGTGAGTCAATTGATTAAATGAGGAAGCTAATGAAAGGTTGGCTAAGTGCAGGGCTAAGTGAATTCTATGAAGAGAAAGAAAAAGAAGGGCTAGGAGATGGGAAAATAGTAAAGAATAAGGCCAACTGAAATGACATTTAGTAAATATTTGTTCACATATGTATATTATTAATATTATAAAAATTGTATTTAATATATTAAAATGTCGATACAAATATTGATACTGCATCAATATGTATATTGTCCATTTCTTTTATTTCAAAAATCAGATTGAATAGAAAAATTATTTTTAAAAGAAATTCTCTCAATTTTAAACTATAAAATTATGAAATTTGTAAGAATTCTAAAAAACATAAATCCAAGTTAGTGCCATATGTTGAGTCAGCTGTCAAACACAAACTATTTCTCATAAATTCAGTCAATTATTTGTATTAGTAACAAACAATCGAAATTCGTAAAATTATTTGTAATAGAATAAAGCTGATTTTTTGTTGTTGTTTTTCTTTCTAAATCTGTGGTGAAAATGGCTTGCAATCCATGTCCACCTTGCCCACCTTGCCCACCTTGCCCACCTTGTCCACCTTGTCTGCCGCCGTAAGTTCAGTTATATCTCTTCACATATATATATAAATTATAATAAATTAATGCTTAAATATATTCCAAAAATGTATGTATAAAGAGTGGTCCGCTTGGTAGACACCGAACCCCAATTGAAGCCCGAGGAACCCTGCTCATTTAAGAACTGCCTTATTTATGGCAGTCACGATGTGCCCTACGTTCGTCCCCTCGATCCCAAGGAGTGTGCCCGAAATCGTCGCAATGACATCGATCGATCGCTGGGCTATCCTTTGGGCGTGGTATGTGGTATTAATGTGGTCAAGGGGGGTATTCAAAACCAGGAGAGTATCCGATATGCGGGATATCTAAAGGGTTTCGCTCATTCCTACTATACGCGTCGCGACGAATGGATGCCGGAGATGATCGACATGGTGGTGAATGATGGTCAGGTTCTGTTCAACGATTCCGAGAATATGGAACATCCCAATGCGGCTGAGAATCCCGATGTTTATGATGATAATGAGCAACGGGTGACGCGGTCATTCAAGATCAATGAGATTGAGTTTGCCGTGGAACTGGACGCAGCCTTTGAGATTTATGGCTATCCAAACAATATGCGTAATCTGCGACGCATCCTAAAGGCCTTCTTCAAGAAGTTCAAGTATGGGGTGTTCTTCACGCCCTCGTGGTATTTGCTGATTTGGAAGGAACGAGGCGTGTGGATGGTCTTGGATCTGAATGGCAGGGACAAGGACACCATGAAGCCGAACCAGGATTCGGGATATCCCCTTCTATTGGCCATGAAATCCCTGGATAATGTTGTCTGGCTGATCAAGAAGGAGAGTGATCTGGATAAGAACGACAAGTTTACCATTCGGGAGATTCTCGTCACCCGACTGGCCACGCCAGGAGCTCAGGGTCAGAGTTGGGAGCGTGAGCATGGGATGCGTATGAGCGAGTACGATGTGATTGCTTCGGATTATGCCTATGTCAAGTCCAATTTGCATCTCACCCTAAACGCCAAGGATGCTTTGAGAAACCGCAGTGCCCTGCCTGTGGCTGTGGCCACTGCACTGGCCTCCAAAATCGATCATCCCGCCACCTGGGACATGAAAATGTACGACAAGGTCATGTGCTACGGGGTTAATATGTGCAAGAACTGCTGGGAGCCCTGCACAAATATTAACAAGCCCATGGATCTCGATGATTTCCCGCGACAGATTCGCATGGGTCAGTTCGTGTCTGAGATTTTTCTCACGCCCAATGTCTATGAGGGTTGGTGGAAGTGTGTGCCCATGTACAAGTTCAATGACTTTCATTTGATGCTGGAGAAGGCTCTGAATGAGAACGATTACATCATCTTTCAGATCAACAACCAGATGTATTCGCTTTGGAAGAAGTCGGACTTTATCTATCTAATGGATCCCTATCGTCATAATATCGTGGGTCGCATCCTGGAGGAGGGCGAGGATCCCAAGAGTGCCACTGTTCGCATGTTTGGGAATATGGATCGTCTCTTGAGTGTCTTTCATCAGATACTCCTCGAGTCCAATCGTTCGGCCATCTTTCACATTCACACTTTGCGAATAAGAAATATCACCGAGTGTCCACCGGGCACAGCGCCGGCCCTGCTGCCACCTGACCAGGATGTGGAGGTCAGATCCCTCAACGAAACTATACGTTTTGATGAGAACTACGACAAGTGCCTGCAAGAGTTGGGCGAAATCAGTGACTTTGAGGAGGATCTGGCCTCTGAAATTGAGCCGATTGTGGAGATCAGTTCATCGGAGGAGATGGTCGAAGAGGAGGAAGGCGGTGGTGGTGGCGAAGTCGAAGGAGGCGAGGGCGAGGACGAAGACTAACCGAGAAAGAGAGAGATCTATGGCCAAAGTTTTTCACACATATTTTAAAGCATATTTTTATCCTAGTAAAAAGGGACTGTAATCTCACAATTGTTTAACAAATGTATGAAAAATTTAACCAGAAATTAAAGGTTGTTCGTCAGGAAATGATAATTAACCTATTTTTTTTTTTATTATATTGGAAATGGGGTTAAATTTCTGCGTTTCTTGTCATTTAAGAATTAGTTTTCCTAAAAATTTTTCTGAATAGGTTTTTGTGTAACTTTAGTCACGAACCTAATCAGAAATATATTTCTATCATTAAATGTTATTCAAATATTTAAATTTCTTCAGAAATCTAGAATAAAATCATATTTTAGTTGCTTTTAATTTGCCTTTTAAGGCTGCTGATATTTCTTTTTCCACATTTGTCGCGACCTGTTATCCCTCTCTATTGTTTTTCCTACACTTTTTGTATTATTTCTTCTTTTCTTTTTGTAACAAGCTCGACAAGAGGAAAGCCTGAGAGGATGAGGAAAACTTGGTGCAAGAGGGCGCGTAAAACATTTTGAATTAAATGTCACGTTGTCGGTGTAAAGTCGCTTGTTCAGCGTTCGAGGCAACGACAGGCAAGAGATTCTGGCTAAAATAGTCGCAGCAGGACGAGCATCTCCTTGGAGCTACTGGCTGGCCATGTTATTGCCACCTCTCGACATGGGCGTGGTGTGTGTCTGTGTCATTAAAAACAGTGCAGGTATCCAGCCAGAGGCTTCCATTTTCCGGAATACGCACACTCACACTTGCACTCGCACACTGAGGACACTCAGGACGACAGTGGCATCAGTCACTTAGACAGCAGGTTACCTGGCGGCACACCATCAGCATTGCCATCTCACCTGTATTTCACCTGTGTGTCTGTGTGTGTGTCCGCTTATTTGCATGGCTGACAACATTGTTGTTTCTGTTGTTGTTGCATTCGAAGAGATGTCTCTGTCTGAACGCTTTTTGAATTCTCTACCAGCGACAACATTTCACGAAAGTCGACAGCGCGAAATTAATGGAAATTTAAAAATTGCATTTTTCGACATCAGCGAAAGAAGAAAAGCCAGGAGCGAAGGGGTCTGACATTGTGGTCTTGGCTGTCGTTGGGAGATAATAGAGACGACAGGTTGGAGTTAAATGGTTTTCAACTCGAAAGCAGGATTAAGGGCTTCCTTTGAATTCGAAGTGGGAAAATTATAGGACCTTGAATTAGGAAGAGTTTTTTTGTTTTCTTAGTTACAACTGCCTAAAAATTTAACCTTTTAATTACCTAAAAATTAAAATATTAATGTAATATTTGCCTTTGGTTTTTCCTTGGCTTCTATTGCAAATTCTTATTTTACCTTTAACCCATTTTTGTAATTAATTAATTAAGTTTTCAGCTTACCTGCAATGAGAAAAAGAAAAATCAAAGTTAGTTTTTTGTGTTAACACATTTCATATACACACATATATTTATTATAATAAATTGCTTTCACTCAAATACAATTAAAAATTCATCAACTGAACAATCAAAGTGGGTAAAATAATAATAAAAAAAATCACTTTTATTTTATGAATTTTATTGTGAGCCTTTGAACCTTTTTTTTCTTTAGCTGTTTGCTGATTGCATTAATTTTTAATTTTGCGTGTAAATATAGCGCACCCTCCCCTCCCTCTCTGTGGCGCAATTAATTTGTAGTTTTATATATATACCGCCCCCATCAGACTGTGGTAATTAAACTGCGGCTGCCACGCCCACAATTCACCCCACAATACCCATACGGGGGCGTCATGTGTCAGCGACAGCCGACCGAACCGAACTATGCAAAACAAAATGAAAGCTACTAGCAGCGGAAAGCAAATAAACAAACAAAGCAAAAACAAAGTATGGCAGTGGACAAAGGACACTGCACCTGCCACACACAATGAAAGAGAGAGGGAGGAAAAATGTGGGTTTGTCGCAATTTTCCCGCTAAGTGCACATGATAAATTAATGATTGAAGGGCCCCACCAAGTGTACAAATCGAAGGGAGCAGGAGATGTCTATGACAAAGTGATTAATTGTCAGGCTGCGCAAAAAGTGGGCGGGGGGTGATTTTCCTCCATTACTAGGATATGGTATAGGGGAAAAGTAGGCGGGTAAATCGGTGGAAATAAGTTCGCCATAACTGGAGCAGCTCTCATATTCAACCACACGTCTTCTCGCAGGTAATTTGTGCACTTTTCGACGTGACTTGTCGTCCCAAGAAACCTGGCGGCAGGTAAATATCACTAAATGGGGGAGGTGCAAAAAGCCCACCATTCCTGCTACACCTGTTAAGTGGTTCGCCGTGTTAATTTTTCACCTTTTCTATTTGCCGCCACAAAGTCAAAGCAGAAAAGTCGTTAGAACCTTCGCATATAAGAACTTGTGGCTAATTGATTGGGTAGACTTTTATGCCCCGAAAATATAGAACTATTTAGGTGGGATTTATATTAAATTTTTAAAAATTAAGACTAATTAACAAATATATTAAGAAAAGAAAAAATAAATATCCGAAAATAAGAAAATGTAGAAAAAATTAAATTAAACAAGTTGGAATTCATTGGAAAATTTTTACATATGAAGCCAAATGTTGGTCATTGCTAGGAACATGTTGCGCCCCAAC
This sequence comes from Drosophila mayri, assembly GCA_008042485.1. NCBI lineage: Eukaryota > Metazoa > Arthropoda > Insecta > Diptera > Drosophilidae > Drosophila > Drosophila mayri. The sequence goes on along the minus strand of VNJN01002110.1, from coordinate 209,519 downwards.
ATAAAGGCAAATGTTGCTACTAGCATTTATGTTTAAAATGATCTTCCTTTAATATTTCCTTTTTATTGCAAATACCAATCTCTTTTCAAAATTAAACTCGACAAGCTGCAAATTTTAGTTTAACCCCAAAAAAACCAGAACCGCAAATAATGTAAAAACCAAATTTACATTAACTGACAACGACAGTAACTATGTGTAAACAATGGCAACATGCAGGAAATAATTCCCACAGCAACTGCAACAACTTTGACAGCGGCCAACAGGAGCAGACATGGAAACCAAACGGAACAACAAACTTTCCAAACGATTTGCCCATTCGAATCAAAGTGCAAAAAGAAAAGTTTCAGGCCAGAAAAAAAACTTGAATACACCCGAAAGGCAAAGGGAAAAAGCTTAATTTTTGTAAACAAATCACAGCAATTGGGGTTGGTTTTAAATGCTTTTAAAAAATTAACATAAAACAATATTTCCATGGCACGAATTTAATTAAAAATATATTGTTCAAGTAATTTCGTAAAATACTAATTAATATTTCACAGAAATGCCATTGTTGTGCCAATTTATTGTTAGTTTTCTACATCCTTGAAAGATTAACGAGTTTAAAAATCTAAAAAGCCATTAAATATATGGACCTGAAACGAGTTAAAAACAATAGCTTCATGCCCCATTAGATATCAGGCTGCCTGAAGGCATAATACATTTTAAATAGATTGCATTCTTATGCCATAAATTCTAGTTTGTTTTGATTTAAAGCTGAACAAAACCATTGTTGTTTCTCCACGCCATTTTCTATTAAAGTTTATTTTCGAGAGGAGGAGGAAGGGAGGGATTGTGGGAGAAAATCCAGCTAATATGCAAATATTTGCTTTAAACCTGCTGGCGGGCATAAAACAAATATTAAAAAGAGTTGCATAGATAAAGGGGAATATATAAAAATATATATAAAAAACAGTGGAATAACAAAACAGGAATAATAACGAGCTTTATGAGAAGGATTTGCATATATGCCTGTGTGTGTTTGCTTGTGGAAGCATCATATCGCCACCACAACAACTGCAATTGCAGCTAAAAGAAAACTCCCTTTTTTTCTCCTTCTCCTTCTCTTTTTTTTATTTACATTTTCCACCCACCACTTCACTTGCAACAATAACAAGTAACCGTCAGACGATTGTCCTTTGGCCATGGCATCATCCCCGCAGAGTCCTTTGGCATGTTAGCTATAGAATCTAGAAGCGTTTTCCTTAAAAAAGAGAGAAATAAAAAAAAAATACTACCCACAATCCACTGTCCCTACACAGTTAACGGTATTTGCATGTAATTAAATTTTCCACTCGGCAACTGCAAACTGCAACTGCTTTCTCCTATTTGCACAGAACTGAATAAAAAATTGAAGCTGACTTTGCGGGGAGTTGGGAGGATGGGGATGGCTCCTGACTCTGTCCTGTGCAGGAGTTTCTTATTTTTCAACTTTAAAAAAAAAAGAAAAAACAGAGGAGATGGTGACCTCATCATGATGGCGGCCAGAAGTTTTGCCATTAAGTTTGTAACGGCCACAGGCAAATGGATAGCGACAGAAATCGAAGCAGGATAAAAGGAAAGGATACCTGCCAAAGTCTAATGTGTGAATTAAGCAGAAACCTTATTTTGCAGAGAGGAAAATTATGTGTAAAATTGTATTTTGTAATATTTTGTAATAATTTATATAAAAAACGATTAACAATATTCTCAAACAACAAATATATCCCAAAAACCTCAAAGGGGCACAAGTAACCTAATTTCTTGTATTATTTTCCCTTGTGTAGGTGTGAGCTCATGGTCAGTAAAGCAGTTTTCCTGCTGACCTTTGACCCCCAATCGTGCGAAATACAATTTTCAATTATCGAAAGATCTCTGCAATTTCCCAAGCCCCACAAACAAATGCAAATCAATTTCCCGGCAAGGAGCCAGGCAATCAACTCGAGAGCAGAGTTAGCGCACAAAAAAAAAACAACAACAGAAAAATGAAGACCAGAATCGAAACAATGCCAGCAGAAGAGCAGAGAAACAGCCAATAAAAATAAGCCAAAAATATATAAACAACAATTGGCCGGAAGAGGAGGAGGTAGAGGAGGAGGCAACAACCGCAGGGGGAGGCTAGAAAACATTTCACATGCGAGTCGAATCAAATGGGGGCGTGGCAGGTTGAGGGGCTCCCCAGCTGGATGGGGGCACAGTAAACATTTGGCCATTTTGGCGAATGAACTTTTTATGAGGCCAGGCCAAAAAGGAACAGCTCCCGCACAGAAGCCCAGCGAATGCTGAAAGCTAATCCAAGCTAAACAATTTTCTTCTGGCCACACCAATTTAATGCTGGCTCAGCGGTGGGCGGGAAAATTCGTAGGAAATCGAAATGAGCTCAAACCGAATTCAATTCCAATCCAAAAAAAAAAAAGAACAAAATTCTCCTCAATATAAAGCAAAAATTTCTATTAAACCAAATTGTTGCAAGCGCATAATAAAAGTCAAAGAGAAGGAAAACAATTGGGGAAAATTATTGTTGGAGAAAACGAATGGTAAATACTCTGTTATTGCAAGAGATGAAAGCGATATAGTTTTTATAAGGAGATGACAGAAAATGTTGCCAAAAATGCAGCAGATGGAAAAGCTGGCAGACAAAACAAAGGTATAAATATTTGGATATAATTTTATTTGACTGGATTTTAAAAGAAGAGTACTTGAAATGGGATATAATTTTGGGGTATAATCTTTTGAAAATGTTTATTTTTAATTATTTATAATGGCATTTAACATATTATTATGTTTTGGCAAAACTATTTAAAAATCCATAAAAGCTTCTAAAATATTTATTATTAATTATTTATATTTTAAATGTATTAAAATAAAGTCTTTGTACAAAGAACTGCTTAGTTTTAAAATGTTTTGTATTCTTTTAAATAATTAAAAAAAAAAACTTCATTGAAATTATATTTTTTATTCATAAAATTGTAATATTATTGGCATTTTGTATTATTTTTTGACAAACCTTTAATCAATATCCCTCAACTTCCATCAGAGTATGTGAAGTCTTTGTGCGAATGGCCGAGAATTTGCTGAACTAAATCTGTGAGTGGCCGCTGACTCCGCACGAAGGCAGACTAATAAAATAAATAAATGTACTGCAGGCCACAAAAGATACAAAGATAAACAGGCTCTCACAGATACACACAGTCACACACGCACAGCACACACTTAATGAGTAAGGTGTAGAAAGAAATGTAAACAAATACTTAACCTCCAGCGAAAGAAAGGCTGCAAATGAAATAAAAATCAACACAAGGGCGATTAGGGGTGTGGATGTGGATGGAGCCAGGGAGCTCACACACACGCACACAGACAACCCAAGTAAATCTAAATGAAATAAAGGGAAATGTAAGCAAATAATAAAAGAAAAACAGCTAAGCTCATTCCCCCCTCACATTCCCGTTCCCTTTCCAAAAAAAAAAAACACAGAAACCCCAAAGAACAACCTCGAAAACCACTTGGACATGGGACCTGAAGGTGTGTGTTTATCTATGTATGTGCACACCTGTGTGTGTGTGTGTGTCTCCGTCTTTCAACATATAATTAAGTGTCTGGCAAAGCGCAGCAAAGTCACGTAATTCTATTTAAGATTATTTAATAAAAAGCACACGAAGAGTACAGTTAATTAACATTTTTCTTCCTCGGTTTTCATTTGCATTTCCCTCGTTTTTATTCACTCAAAAAAGTACCACACTGCGTATGAGTAATGCCCAAAATGTGGCATTCGGTTTGCTTTGAATTTTTAGCCATGAAACTATATTTAATTAAATAAATACCTTTTGGCTTCTTTCACTAAGATTAAATCAACTTAAAACTAAAATAATATTTAAAATATTTAAAAACTTTTTAATTTAATCATAAATGCAACTTAAGTCCCTGGAAATCTCTGCCAATTCGACATATTACTTTGGTTTATTTGCCTGTATAGCCTTTAAACCAGTTCCATCTGGCTTAAATCAATTTTTATTTGGCTTTTATCTGAGACCATTTATCAAAATGAACCTCTAATCCTGAACGGAACTCTGAAATTGCATTTCAAAATGTTGTAAATATCATGCGCAGCCATATCAATGTCAAATCTTACATTTCCCTATGATTTATGTTTGCATAAAAAATTAAACATAAATATGTACGTAGTATATATAATTTCTTTATGCCCATTTCCTGCCGGGCAATTACACAAACAAAAAAGAAATCCAAATAAATGAAAAATATGCAAATATTTAAGAGCACAAAAGGTGGAAAAGGGGGGGAAAACCCAAAATACCTTTTTGTATCTCCTCTCGTTGTTTTTTTTCTACCGCAAAATGGCAAATGGCAATTTATGTGCATAAATGTGTAAATGCATAAAAAATTGCGCAAAAATTTTTAATGATGTTCACAGAAATATTTAATGCATGGCTCAAAAAGTGGTAATACGAATAAATGAAATTCCATAAATGTGTAAAAAAGAATAGCATGAATATTTCATAAACCAAAACGAGTGCTTTTACAATATTGATAAAATATTAATGACAAAAAAATTGATTGCCGCAAGCAAACCAAAAAGGAGTAAACAAAATATTTTAATTAATTTGAATAAACGTTAAAGAAAAAGTGTGAAATTCTTACTTGCATGCAAATTGCAAAAAAAAAAAGTTAAGAAAAGGGCGTGTCAGACATTTCAGGAATGTCATTGCTAGACGACGACCAATGTTGAAGCCAAAACAATGCCAAATGGGCCAACAAGTCAAGCGACAAGCAACGGACGACAACGACGACAAGTTGGCCAAAAACTTGACCAAGTTGCGAGGAGACATGCCGCTGCCAGAGGGCGTGGCCCGAAAAACAACAACCCGCAAAACGGCCTGAAATCCATCAAGGTAACAAGCCATCTCCCACTCTGTTTGATTGGTTTATGTTTGATTGGCAATTTCTAAAAATAAAACAAAATTCTCTCTATAATACAAAAGTATTTTGTGTCTGTGTATATATATATTTGTATATATATATTGGTTTGTTTGCCACTTGATTGCGGTTTTAGACTTTTCCACTTGTTAAGTCTCATTCCGCAGACGAGTTTTGCTTTGGCGAGTCACAGTCAAGCCGAGTAGAGTGGAGTGGAGTTGCGGCTGGAGTTCATAGAAGTTGCAGTTTCAGTTGCAGTCGCAGTTGCTGCGCCTCTTCAGGCTTTAATTTAGAACGCTGAGGCACGGCGGAGACGTGCAAGTGGCACATGCAGCACGCAGCTAAAGGAAACTAATTTCAAACGAATCGAACGGTTTGGTACTCTGTTTACTATAGAAAAACAGAGCTTAATGTCTGCTAGAAATTTTGGTATTTAATAAATACAAATTCATATGAAAAATAAATATCTAGGATATTAAATTCCAGTAAATTATCCAATCTAAGTTCAATTGAGTTTTTAAAAAATTTCTCGATACGATTTTTCAACACATTTGTAACTGTTTTAAAATTCTTAGTAATGTCTTGTAACAATTTACAATATGTTTTATTTAATTTATTTATTTTAAGTAAATTTCAAGAGAACTTTAGGTACATTTTAAAACAATTTTCAAGCGAATTTCAGGGGAACTTGAAGTGAATTTTAGATTAAGAACTTAGAACCTTTATAGCCTAATTGATTTCAAATAAAATTTCTTTAAATAAAACCCAATCTTGTGCAATTTCTCAACCAATATACCCCTTTTTCGCAACTCTGTCTCGTGCAGGGCATATAAAGGAAATGAGAGAAAGATAGATAGTCGGCGCTCAATAGATAGGCAACTTAGACACTAGACAGAGACAGAGACACGGCCCGGCGGCCTGGGTGCCTGGGTGCCGGTTCCAAGGGGGTTACTGGGGTGCAGGCAATGAGCGTATAAAACAAATTGCATATCGCTGCAGAGGCCCCGCTCTCAGTAACAGAGCAACAGAAAGAAAAAAAAAAAAACGAAAAAAAACGAAAAAAAAACCTGCAATAAAATAAATGAAAATGTGCTTGGAAAAAGCATTTCAAGTGTGCTCTTTCTGGCTTCTAATGGGGGGGGGGGGGGGG